>CM039512.1:29228062-29595434 GCA_022432975.1 Begonia masoniana | reverse complement strand
ATTCCTGGAAATGTTCGTTTACAACCTACTCGTATATCTGGACGCTCCTGTACCCTAATGTCATAACCGAATACTGATTAGATCATCACTAAACCTTAACCTTATCTCGTTCAGAAACCTAAGGAGCTAGTTTGGAAACTCTGGTTATCGAACATTCCCCAACGCTAAACCCAAACTCAACACACTCGCAGCCTTATCAAAATACACGCATTGTACTCTCTCTGCTATATAGCCACTAAAATCTCAAGATAATGAAAGGAAAACTTACCTAGTTTGAAGGAGAATCGGGCGAGGGAAAGTCGCCTAGAGAGCTCGACTGCTTGAGCTGAAAACCCAAAGAGGAAAATGAGGGAACAGTGGCGGCTAAACCTCATTAAACCCTCCCTTAAATGCGTTATCCACATTAAATTGCAATTTACCATTTTGTCCTTGCTCAATCACTTGTTAACCTAATCACTAAATCACCCATATTTCAATTATAAAACATTCTCTATAAATGGAAAAAGGTAAATCGGTTAACGGAAACCGGGTGTTACATAAAATCAGAGGGTCCTTGGCAAGGACAATTTTTTAGAATCCCAGGGAGGGATAAAACCAGGGGGCCAGTCCCCGTCCCACACTTAACCGATACATTTCAGTCAGATTTTATCTTATTTAGTTTCAAACAGTGTACAGAAAACATTTGCATGTCTTTCAGAGAAAACGTGTATGCATGAACAGTGCTTGAACCAAAACAGGCAGAGAGCAGATGACAGAAATAACAGAACATACGGTGAAACAGAACATAGACAACTCAGAACATAACTATAACCTTTCTACCCAAAACAACCCTACAGAACAGAAAACCTAGTACCTCCGAGATGTAGGGCCTTAAGGGCCAACCTACGGATATGAACTTACCTGTTGCTGCAGAGTTGATAGTCCTGAACGTCTCGGAAATGCTCGAACCTGTACATGCACGTTCAGAAAATAAACAAGCTGCAAATGCAAACAAATAAGTTAGAAGAATTTGTTCCAAACTCATTCAAACCCTTAGAAAACAAATCGGTGTGTTTTCATCCAAAAACAGTGAGTTTTACCAAAGTATCACTATCCTTCACTCCAACCAAAACTCACTTTAAACTTGTCCAAACTTGTTAGCATTTAAAAGATGCTTACCCTAGTAGAAAAAAAAAACAGAAAGGAGCTGAGGAGATCGAAGTAGCTTCGATGGCTGATTGTCGACTGGAAGAGAGAGTGCCGAGAAGAGAATGGAGAGAGAGCAGAGAAGTGAAATGAATAGGGTTTCACGTAGGAGGAAGAACTTAGTTTCTTCAACAAGTTGCCAGATGTCACTCAACCATTTGCAACCTCCCACCAACCTTAATTTCTCCCTAATTTACCCCTCCATGCATTCTAAACTTAGTGTTTAGTTTAGTTACACATTAGTCTGGTTCTCCCCTCACTAAATGCTCCAAATTTACAATAAAATAGTTATTGTATTTATGGCAATTTAAATCCATACAATAATTCAACAGATTATTACACGGCCAAATGCCCGGTGTTACAGTTTAGCTTATGTTGTATATTCGTTTTAATGTACTCCTTATGTTTGTCATTTTTGTATAGTTTATTTTTATTCTGTAGCTTAGTTTAACTTATTTGTATACTGGATCTGTCTGTTGGAAATATTTTTGTGATTTGCATATGCAGGAATTGTTTAAAGATAGCTATGGGGGAGTCATAAAACAAATGAAATTCTACCCATTTTTTCAATTTTAATTTTATATTTTATTATAAATTAATTTTATATTTAATATTTTCAATTTGATTAATAAATTAAGTTATGTATTTAATAATTAAACATTGTTTATTAATTAATGTATGTATTTAGTTAAACACGTTTAAGTAATTAACGTGTCTTTAATTTAATTTAATTAATTAACGAGATTAATTACTTTAAAATAGTTAACGAGATTAATTATTTAAAATAGTTACTTAATTTAGTAACCAATTAAATTAGTCAATTAATGTAAATGTAAACTTTAAACACTTTAATTAATGAATTAATGTAAACTTTAATTAATGAATTAGATTAAACGTGTTAAACACTTTAATTAATGAATTAATATTAAATTGTTTCATTATTTAATTATAAAATTAAATCACGTGTTAAATGAAATAATTAATTAATATATTAAATACTTTAATTAATTATGAATTAACGTGTTAAACTTTAATTAATGAATTAGATTAAACGTGTTAAACAAATTAATAGTAAATTGTTTCATTATTTAATTATAAAATTAAATCACGTGTTAAATGAAATAATTAATTAATATATTAAACACTTTAATTAATTAATGAATTAACGTGTTTAAACTTTAATTAATGAATTAGATTAATCGTGTTAAACATGTAATTAATGAATTAATATTAATTGTTTCATTATTTAATTATAAAATTAAATCACGTGTAAATGAAATAATTAATTAATATATTAAACACTTTAATTAATTAATGAATTAACGTGTTAAACATGTTAAAACTCTAATTAATGAATTAGATTAATCGTGTTAAACGCTTTAATTAATGAATTAATATTAAATTATTTCATTATTTAATTATAAAATTAAATCACGTGTTAAATGAAATAATTAATTAAACAACGTTATATATTTATTTAATTAACCAATTTCAAAATTTACATTCAACAATTTCTACCTCGGCCTTGCGTCGCAGATTCTTGCGTCCCCTCAAAATTCATTAAAACTCATAAACGTGTTTGCTGCAGCAGCGTCAGACGTGGATCCCCGATGAGGACAAGTACGAATGTTATGCCCTTGCTGCCGACATATGCCACACGTCATCTTTGAGTTCTTACTAACTTTCGAACTCGATGGTTCGTCAACATCCCGCACTCTTGTCTTTTTCGTTCTACCAGGTTGGCGATGTCTTGTGGGCGGCATGAGTGCCGTCATAGCCGGCCACATTTGTGGGCCGTTCATAGGTTGAATAAAATGTGAATACATCTGCATATAAGTCACCCGATGATAGTAGGGATACACGTACCTTTCCAGTTCTACTCTCATTTTATTAATGCAGGGAATGGAGTGGACACAAGGGATTTCGGTCAACTCCCATCTGGTGCACTCGCACACACCCATATTCATGTCGACTTTGTATTGTTCGTAACCATTGCTGACCTCAAATCGTGCATCTCCTGCTAACTGAGCACTCCAGTTTCGAGCTGAAATTTGTAGATCCTTAAGCTTTTTCTTTATCCGGGGACATAGAATGTCTGTTGATTGGGCCATCTTCTCAAACTTTTTGACAATGCGAGTCATCAAATCCTTTCGTATTGTCTCGAACATGGTGATAATCGGTTTGTCTCTAGCAGGCAATAGAACTGCATTGTATGATTCCCACAAATTATTCAAGCCTATATCGCACTTAGGGATAGAAGAGAATGCATAACTAGCCCAATGTCTAGGCTCTTCCCTTCGAAGCCATGCATGGGCTTCCGAGTTTAACTGAAATGTTTTTCTCATTTCTATTTCGAAATGATGCTGGGTGAGGGCCCAGGCCGCTTTCCACATCGCCTCTCTGTACTTTTTTTCCTCGAAAGAGATTTTTGAAATTTGCATACATATGTCGTAGGCAGAAGCGATTTCGGCGTAAGGAAATTCGGTCTCAACAGCATTCTGCAACCCCTGATATTTGAAATAAAAACTGATTCAAAATTAGCAACAATATAATTATCTAACAATTGAAAATGAATTATACCTTTTGACGATCCGAAATAATTTTCTAGTTCTCGCCCGATCCCATATTCAGGTCTTGCTTCAAAATTCCCAAAAACCACGTCCTTGTTTCCTCAGTTTCTTTTTCAACGTTGGCAACGGCAACATGATATATTCCATCGTTGCCATCATTACTGACGGTCGTGAGTAATTGGCCGGGACACGAGCCCTTTAGATGGCAACCATCCAAACAGATGACAGGGCGTCCGTGCTGCAGTAGACCTGCCTTGCAAGCACACATGCACATATATACTCTTTGACATATCATTAAAGTACTTCTTGTATCGTAAGTATGTACTGCTAATGTGCTGCCCGGATTTGATCTATATATTTTTAATGCGTACGACCAGACTAGTTTGTATTCTTCGTCGCCATCGCCTTCGTTTAGTGTTCGGGCTATGCTCCTTGCTCTTTTGGCAATATCATGCGTAATGTTGACAATGAAATCTTTCCTGACTGTCCGATGATGGAAGGGATAGCTCACATAGGTTCACTTTTAAATCTATCAAGATAATGAGTTGCAAGATTTTTTGCTCTAGCATTTCGATTATCAACTACCCTCGCACAGTTGTGAGAATTGACCAAAGTCTTTATTTGATAGGTCTTCTCGCCTTTAATCTTCGAAGCATGCAGTCGCCACGGACATCCGTCTACGCATCTAGCTGTCAGTCGCTTAGTATCACTTTGGACAAATGTGATGTCGAAACCCTCTTTCAAAGAATATAGTTCTATTTCCTTTTTAATTTCTTTTATATAACTATATGTTCTTCCCAAACAAAAATCGTTTGAGTTTTCTTCACATACCAGTAAGTTTTCACCTCATCAACGTCCGATTCGATCGGTGTTCACAGCTCCTCGTCTAGAGTTACAGATGTCGAATACGTCTCAATTTCTTCATTATTAGTATGCGAATTCCAATCCATATCGACATCAAAATTTGTTTGCTCATTTAAATCGATAAATCTTCTTGGATCCATTGTCAACAAAAAAAAAATAAAAATAAAAATTCCGAAATAATAAATTTGTAAATAGTATCAAAATAATTAAAAGTGAAATACACATATTAATAATTACTATAAAAAAATATACTGTAAATAATTACTATAATAAATAATTCAGAAATAATTACTGTAATAAAATAATTCACCAATTTTTACTATAATAAATACTTCATAAATAATGAAATATACATTAATATTCATAATTACTAATCCTAATAAATAATTCATAAACAGTAAAATAATTTTAATTAATTAATTAATTAATAATTACTATAATAAATAATTTAAAAATAATTACTATAGTAAATAATTCAGAAATAATGAAATATACATTAATATTCATAATTACTAATCATAATAAATAATTTATAAACAGTAAAATAGTTCTAATTAATTAATTCATAATTACTATAATAAATAATTCAAAAATAATAAAATCGTAAATAACAGTAAAATAATATTTAATGAAATATACATTAATATTCAAAAATAATACCTTTGAAATAAATTTGTCAGGAGAGGAGAGGTGGAGAAAAAAAACTAATAGAAGGGAATGAAGAGTAAGTGGGCTGTGAAAAAGAGGAGGGGACGTGTAACGACCCCAACCCCGTAGGGCCGTCACAGGACTTGACTTTACATTGACATAAACTTTCACCTAAGCCCTCGTGTCTTCACATAAAATTTTTCTTTTTCACTCGACACTATAAAATAAACCGAACCTAGACAATTGACTTACCTCTAACAACCTTTAAGGTTTAACTTTGACTTAAACATTTTGAGCGTAAAACATTTCGACTTTTAAAACATTTAAAACTAGACTAAAACCATTAATAACTTAAAACAAATAAAACATTTAAAACAATTAAAGTAAGATCAATTAAAACAAAACACTAATATAACCTATACTTTCAAGAAAACAAACTGCGTGGATCGCTCTAAAAATCGAGCGTATCCTTACCTGTTTTAAAATAACCAAACAGTTTAAAATACCCAAACAGTTCCAGTATATTCTCCAAAAATAAAGACTTCACATCTTAGACATTCTACTACCACATCATACACATCAAAGACTCTACTTCCATACGTTTTCTATCAAATCATCCGATCTACATACGTAACATTTTCATACTTTCATCCATCATGATTCTATACACATACATAGACACTTCCATTCACTTTCTTAATCAAAATGACACTTAAACATTTCCAAAACAACACATCCACATACTAACCATAGACACCTACTAACCACGGTCGGAATCGCCCTAACAATGTTGCCGGGTTGCCACCATAGTCGTACTCCTCCAACTGCGTCCATGATCCTAGCATGCTCATGAAATCTCACCGTACCTGTTCTTCAGCACCTACATCACAGAACTCAAACTATAAGCCTAATGCTTAGCAAGTAGTGACTATATGAATTTAAAACATTTTACCTAACATATGCAGTTTCTACTGTTTCGTTTCTGTCTTATTCTTTCACATTCTTTATCTTATTATTGGGTGCTTCTTTACGTGCTAGATCAAGGTGACACACCTCACGGTCCACCTCACGGGACGGCCAACCTCGACCTAGAAAAGTGACACACCTCATGGTCCACCTCTCGGGACGGCCACTCACGTAAAGCGGGGGAAAAGGAGGCACACCTCACGGTCCACCTCACGGGACGGCCAACCTCAACCCCACCTTCCGTGGTCTTTCTTACGTACTTTATCGTTTCGTTCTCAACATTTCACATCCTACTGTATCATTTTGTAAAAGCATGGAAATTCGTTTTCGTTTCGTTTTCGTATCGTAAAACCATGATGCGTGCTCTACTATACATAAAAACATAAAACACACATGCATACAAACCTACCGAACTGTGATGTAGGCCCGAAGGCAAATGCACTTACGTACACTACTTACCTGACGTCCTTAGCAATTTATTTGAATTCTGACTCTTAACCGTGGAACCTGAAAAACCTAACATATCAAAACATTGCATTAGAACTCGCTCGCATAACTAAACTCTTATTTTCTTAAAAACATCTTAAACTACTATTTATAGCTTAATCTAACTAAAATCTAACTAAACGGGCCACAATTTCGGGTTCAGTAAAAACCGACCTAAAACTTCGAACGCGCGTAACTTCGCGTCGGTTATCGGAATCGAACGATTCCAGCGGCCACGTACTCCTCTAATAACCTATTTTAATCTGCCAAAAGGAATTCTAAAACAAATACCCGGAACCAGGTCAAAAATCACAAAACCCGAAACTGCCCTTTTTCCCAAAATTTCACTTTTTCAATTTTTCATCAAACTCTCTCAATTCCTCACTAATCTATCCTCCTAACATCCAATTAACATAAACTAACCTAAAAATCGGAGTTCCAATTCAGAAAACCCTAAGCCCCAATTCGGGCTTCACTGTTTTCAGCTCACATTGAGCTCAACACGGTCGATCAACGATAGCCGGCCCTAGGGTTGGCAAACCCGCGCCGGAGACAACACATTTTGGCCGGTGGTCGGAGCTCAATCGAGCTCGACACCTACGGCCATGAACAGACCCGAAAACCGAACCAAAACAGGGAGAAACCGAGCCTTACCGGTCGGGTTGCGCGCGGAGTCGGCCGGAGGTCGCACGCCGCCGTCGTCTGGCCGGAGAGGGGCGGAGGTCGCCGGCGTTCGTCGTTTGTCGGAGGGTCGCGCTCCCTTCGTCTCCCCTGCTCTCTCTCGGTGTCGCGAGCAACACGAACGACAGAATGGTTATTCTGTCGTTCGATTATATTTATTTTTTATTATTTTTTTTTATAAAACTATAATAATAATAATAATAATCTAATATTAATTCTATGCTTAATTCTTTAATTAGTCTATCAATTCGGTTTTTCCGTAATTTCCTTATTTCTCCAAATATTCCAATTTAATATTAGAGTTCTAACAAAACTCATCGTTTCCAAAACGGACTTATTTTGCTATTTTTACAAATTAATATACTAAAAGGTTAAAACGGGAACTCTAATATTACTTTTCTCGATTTTGGTTTCTAAAATTTCACTTATTCCACTAAAAATTCCCGTAAATTTCTAGGGCTCTAAGGAAACATCCCGCTCAAGAAAATACTTTAATTTGCTATTTACGAAAATTATCTAAGAAATTAGAAAATCCTAAAATCCGAAAATCCGGGCGTTACATCCTTCCCTCCTTAATTGAAATTTTGTCCTCAAAATTGTTGCTTAAACAATCCTCTTATTTCTCACTCTAATGCTACCACCGTAATTACCGTTGCAATACTAAATCCTGATTACTCTAAGGCCTTAATCACTCATCGGGTAACGAAAATTCCTAGATCTCCAAAGTTATGACTCTCTTAACTATGCATTTTGTAACTCATTCACTCATACGTCCATTGCTTTCAACCTAATCCATCATCACTAAATCTCTTAAATCTCTCCCAACTCAAACTCCATTATAGTCTTCCTCGAATTAATTCAATTGTTTCCCTACTTTTCTCATACAACATCAATCTAACGCATCAAAACATCATAATGATAGGAGTTAGAGGAGTTAGTAGAAGTTAGAGAAGTTAGTAAAATAGGTGTATAAATAGAATATGATAGGGATGGAGAGGTTATCAAAAGAGTAGTTGTGAAAAGTGTAGGGAGAGGTTGGGTCTCTCGAATAACCCTAATTTGTAAGATTTGTTTTGTGGATTTGAATAAAGATTTGGGGGACGTACCAATTTGGTATCAGAGCATTCGTTCCTCGGAGAGGAGAAGGATGTTAACTGAGAGCTGAAGCACAATAGGAGACAATGGGCGATTGGCAGAAGGGATTAATAGAGATGAAAGAGGAGATACAGAAATTGGGAAGACTTTCGGCAATAGAGAAAACAATGCAGATAATGCAAGAGCAATTGACGAAGTTGATACAGAGATCGGAAGGAACAGGGAATCAAGATTCAGGGAGTCTGTTGGAAGAAAGAAACCAGAGGAGATTCGAGAATGAGCCTACAGTGACGACGAGGGATTACCTTCCGAGGAGATTGGAACTCCCGATATTTTTTGGAGACGACGTAGATGGATGGGTATTCCGGGCAGAACGATATTTTTCAGTCAAACATCTTTCTGAGAAGGAAAAGATAGAAGCCGCAACATTTTGCTTTGAGGGAGCTGCTTTATCTTGGTTCCAGTGGGAAAACAAGAATCGACCGTTTCAGACTTGGACAGAACTGAAACAATTCTTGACAGAAAGATTTCGGTTGATGAAGGAAGGATCAAACCGCGATAGATTGTTGACGCTGAAGCAAGAACAATCGGTGGAAGGAGAGCAGTTTGTTGGAGATGTGATGGAAGAGAAGCATCGGGTTAACAAGCAATTTTTGCTTGACGAGTCGGACTGGTTGAACGAGAAGAGGGGAGGCGACACAAATTTATCTCTGTTGACGGAAGAGCCGTCAATTGATCAAGTGTTGAACTCAAAAGAATCGCCGAGTGTCATAGCGTCGGAGTTGGAGTCGGAAGTTTTTTTGGAATCGGAATTGTTGCCGACAGAAGAGGTCAAAGAAAAGGAGGCGGCTGTGTTTTCGGCGGAAGAAGCAAATACAGAAAACTTCACGGGAAGAAGTGTTTTCAGCTTGGTCGACTGCCTTTGCGAGTGGGAGAAGATCGAAGAAAAGGAAACGACGGTGTTTTCGGCGAAAGAAGCAGAAATATTTGTTAAAGAAATGGTACAGAGGAATGTAGGAAATGGGGATCTCAAGAAAGTCTTGACTGCAGAGCGCAGGAAAATGGCGGCCAAGGGAAGAGGAGTGAGGAAGAAACCCATGACACTGGGCGAGAGAAAGAAGAAGCAAAGCCAGATCAAAGCTACAGTTAATCTCCGGGTGGATGAAGACTGTTGTTGGTGGAAAAATGAGCAACTGGGAACGAAGTTGGGGGTTAGGGCTGGAGATTGGATAGTTGTTGTGATTGATGGGTTTTCTGGGTTTATTTCTTGGGCCTTTATTGCTGGGCTTTCTGGTGTTAAAGCAATCTCCAAAAGTTGGATTCCTGAAAGAGGTGTTGGATTTCTTAAAAACATACAGAGGAAGAAACTGGATGACAACTTCTACGGGAGGGAAAAGGAACAGCGATGGGGGAAAGAAATTAGGGCAGAAAATTGGACAGATTTCATAGACCTGGACCTGAAACCTTTAAAGAAGATGGAAGCATATCATGAGCTAGACAAGAAGATTTCCAGCTGGTATGACTGGGGCAGAACAAGATGCAGAGAGGTATACAAATATGGAAGCCGTCAAGTGTTCATGTTGATTGCAAAGCCAGGTGGAATTGATGCTGACGCTACAGTTTTAATTGGAACTTCGGAAAAGGTGGGGGAAGGAGAAAGTGACAGAGAGCAATGTTTTTGCGTTCTCCAGGGAAAGCGATATATCAACAATTCTAATATTGGGCTTTTCTGGGCTGAAAATTGGATAGCAACAGTTGATAATATTGGACTTTTCATGTGCAAGCCCATTTCTAGTTCAAGGGCTGTTGAACTTCTAATTTACAAGCCTATTCACACGCATTTACTTGTCAACTCAACTTCAGCGATATCCATTCCAAATTCTTTGTTCAAGGTGGAATTTGGGGCAACAAATGATCCTTGGAAACCTCCTTGGATTAGAGAACAATTTTTATTTTTTCCACCTTGAGGACAAGGTGTGTTTGAGGGGGAAGTAAATGATAGGAGTTAGAGGAGTTAGTAGAAGTTAGAGAAGTTAGTAAAATAGGTGTATAAATAGAATATGATAGGGATGGAGAGGTTATCAAAAGAGTAGTTGTGAAAAGTGTAGGGAGAGGTTGGGTCTCTCGAATAACCCTAATTTGTAAGATTTGTTTTGTGGATTTGAATAAAGATTTGGGGGACGTACCACATAATCTCTCAAAGCTTCATCTATTGCTTAATACTAAGGACCTATTACATAGTCTCCTTATACTATTTCCTTCTATTCCCAGTTCTCCTCTACCTTACTATCTCATTTCTAATCCATCACACACATCCTTTACACCCATGGACAATGGGCATTCATGACGTTCTATTAGTCACTATAACACGATCCTAGTACTTAGGGCTCTCAATACTTAAATCTATCCCTTTTTCTTTCAAAGTATTTTCTAAGTTTCTATACTTATGTCTACAATGCTCGATTATTCAACTTTCACCTCAGTTGCCACCAAACAATATCAAACTCTCAGTCTAACTAATTAATTACACTGTTCACCCAATGCCTTAAATGGTGCATAAACACTTCGACTTAGCTTACGAGTCGAATCATTCCTAAACCTACAGGTTTATCTTCACTTCTAGGTCCACTTGCACAATCACCGTGCAACTTTCTATCATTTCATCCAATATTTCTAAATTCTTCAACATCACTAACCCTTAATGTTTCACTCTTATTTTGACCATTCACTTATTCTAATAAATCTATTTATTTACCCTTATGACGTTGTCCAAAAATCTACCTAATCGCCCATTTTATCTTACCTCACATAGTCTCCGTTTTTCTTCATACATGAACTAAGAATCATCCCTCACGGTATGAATCTTTTATATAAGCTAACATCCATATCCTCGATCAACGATCTTCTAAAGACTTTATGTTCCTCGAGTTGGAATTTACATTCCATACCTAAGCTCATTTATCCTAACCCAAGTTACTTACAAAATCGTCGGCCTTTACTTTGTTACTTACTAGCCAAACCCTCGAATTTCTCTAACCTAACCTCATCCCTAATGCATTTGACCATCCTCTTCATTCAAAAGTTCATATGTTTCCTCAACTCTTACACCACTAAATACTTAAATGCTAACCTTCTTATTTTAACTCTCAATTAAATCTAAGGCCTTTACACTTACTCTTAGAAATCTATACACAATTCTAAATCTATCCAACCACCATTTTTCACCTTACGTCGCTTAGTCTCTAATTTCCTCATTAAAAGAAATTCTCAATATTTTATAGATCGCACGTCACTAGATTCCGATGAATTAAACCTCAACTTCTAACCTTCCTTCTTATCTAGCAATCCTCTCTTTCCTAGCTCTTAACTTCCCAATATTAATTACACTTCTCCTCCAAGACTCCAACACTTGTAAAAATATCTATTTTCACATAAGGTTTTCACTAAGATTTTACTAGCTAATATATTTTCTCTTTAATCCTCAAAAATTCAGGTTCTAAGTGTTTCCCCCACACTACTCCACAACAATTTGCCCAACAACCTTCTTATTTTCTAAAACAATAGGGTCATAAGTATTCAACTCAATCTTTTACATCAATTCCTCTAACGGCTTCCTCGTTAGCAAACTTGTTGCAGATAATTTAACGCCTTAAATCCAAATCTCCTTGCCATCCTAACTCCTCAAGTCTAATTCACATCCACACCAATTCCCACATGATTATATTCTAACATTTCTACATTAGTATCTCCTATAGATATTTAAAATGACACGCACCTGTAATTACGGCAGGCTGCTCTTCATTGTCTGCACTGCTGAGGGAGAAGGTCCTTGGAGATACACTTGTGAGTCCCTTGTTCCGTGTCGGGCAGTCTCTGGCAAGATGGCCTGTCCTATTGCAAACAAAACACGGCCCTTTACCTTTCTTCGGACACTTTCTAGAGAGATGTCCTATCTCTTGACACTTGAAACACCTTCCTAGATTCTTCCTTGGACAGTCCGTAGAAATATGACCTTGCTCATTACAGATAAAACATCGGCCCGAACCTGCCTTGCACACCCCGTCATGAAACTTCTTACACGTTGGACATTGAGGGAACTGTGAATAACCAGAAGCACGCTTTCCATTTCCTTGACTAATTTCTTCATCACTCGTTCTTTTTGTGCCCCTCGGTGGTTGTTGTTCTTCGTCACTTTGTTGAGTCATAGATTCTCTGAAGGGCTTCCTCGACATTTCTCTTTGTCGTTGTAGTTTCATTTCGATGTCATCAAGTCCAAGAGCTCTTTCCACTATTTTATGATAAGGCACGTCTTCATCATCCACCGTCATCACCCCTTTCTGAATTTCTAATTTCAAACCTTGCACGAATTGGTGAATTTTGTCTTCCTCCTCACATATCATATTTCCGGCATATCGAGATAGCGAATCAAATCTTCGCACATATTCAGCCACCGTCCCCGTTTGGCGTAATTGTGTGAACTCGACCTTCTTACTAGCCCGAAGAGTGCGACTGAAATACTTATTATAGAATACTGTTTTGAATTGTTCCCACGTCATAACCTTCGTATCCCTAGCGGCCATTACCGTATCCCACCAGAAAATGGCATCCTTATCTAAATTAAAGGTGGCACACGTCACTTTGTCGGCTTCCTCCACTTTTGCATAGGCAAACATGCTCTCAATCTTACGAATCCATTGTTCGGCGCAGGTGGGATCCGGTGACTGTCCATCAAAGGTTGGAGGCCTAAGCCGCCTAAATCTTTCTCCACTTAGGTCCTTGGAATTATTACCTTGTCCATTTCGATTTAACAAAACCCCTATCTGTTCTGACTGTTGGCGTAATATGTCCATAAACTGGCTATTGGGATCCATTCGGGTTACTTAAGTACTCGTGGCCTTTTCTTGTACCTAAACATGTTAGAAAACACAAAACACTATAAAAATCTATAGATCATTACTTAAACTTAAACACTTACAGTTGGCGAAGCACTTCCATGGGGCGAGTGGCATTGTTAGGTAATCAACTGAACGATTGCGACCACGTGTCTCTGATACCATAACTGTAACGACCCCAACCCCGTAGGGCCGTCACAGGACTTGACTTTACATTGACATAAACTTTCACCTAAGCCCTCGTGTCTTCACATAAAATTTTTCTTTTTCACTCGACACTATAAAATAAACCGAACCTAGACAATTGACTTACCTCTAACAACCTTTAAGGTTTAACTTTGACTTAAATATTTTGAGCGTAAAACATTTCGACTTTTAAAACATTTAAAACTAGACTAAAACCATTAATAACTTAAAACAAATAAAACATTTAAAACAATTAAAGTAAGATCAATTAAAACAAAACACTAATATAACCTATACTTTCAAGAAAACAAACTGCGTGGATCGCTCTAAAAATCGAGCGTATCCTTACCTGTTTTAAAATAACCAAACAGTTTAAAATACCCAAACAGTTCCAGTATATTCTCCAAAAATAAAGACTTCACATCTTAGACATTCTACTACCACATCATACACATCAAAGACTCTACTTCCATACGTTTTTCTATCAAATCATCCGATCTACATACGTAACATTTTCATACTTTCATCCATCATGATTCTATACACATACATAGACACTTCCATTCACTTTCTTAATCAAAATGACACTTAAACATTTCCAAAACAACACATCCACATACTAACCATAGACACCTACTAACCACGGTCGGAATCACCCTAACAATGTTGCCGGGTTGCCACCATAGTCGTACTCCTCCAACTGCGTCCATGATCCTAGCATGCTCATGAAATCTCACCGTACCTGTTCTTCAGCACCTACATCACAGAACTCAAACTATAAGCCTAATGCTTAGCAAGTAGTGACTATATGAATTTAAAACATTTTACCTAACATATGCAGTTTCTACTGTTTCGTTTCTGTCTTATTCTTTCACATTCTTTATCTTATTATTGGGTGCTTCTTTACGTGCTAGATCAAGGTGACACACCTCACGGTCCACCTCACGGGACGGCCAACCTCGACCTAGAAAAGTGACACACCTCATGGTCCACCTCTCGGGACGGCCACTCACGTAAAGCGGGGGAAAAGGAGGCACACCTCACGGTCCACCTCACGGGACGGCCAACCTCAACCCCACCTTCCGTGGTCTTTCTTACGTACTTTATCGTTTCGTTCTCAACATTTCACATCCTACTGTATCATTTTGTAAAAGCATGGAAATTCGTTTTCGTTTCGTTTTCGTATCGTAAAACCATGATGCGTGCTCTACTATACATAAAAACATAAAACACACATGCATACAAACCTACCGAACTGTGATGTAGGCCCGAAGGCAAATGCACTTACGTACACTACTTACCTGACGTCCTTAGCAATTTATTTGAATTCTGACTCTTAACCGTGGAACCTGAAAAACCTAACATATCAAAACATTGCATTAGAACTCGCTCGGCATAACTAAACTCTTATTTTCTTAAAAACATCTTAAACTACTATTTATAGCTTAATCTAACTAAAATCTAACTAAACGGACCACAATTTCGGGTTCAGTAAAAACCGACCTAAAACTTCGAACGCGCGTAACTTTCGCGTCGGTTATCGGAATCGAACGATTCCAGCGGCCACGTACTCCTCTAATAACCTATTTTAATCTGCCAAAAGGAATTCTAAAACAAATACCCGGAACCAGGTCAAAAATCACAAAACCCGAAACTGCCCTTTTTCCCAAAATTTCACTTTTTCAATTTTTCATCAAAACTCTCTCAATTCCTCACTAATCTATCCTCCTAACATCCAATTAACATAAACTAACCTAAAAATCGGAGTTCCAATTCAGAAAACCCTAAGCCCCAATTCGGGCTTCACTGTTTTCAGCTCACATTGAGCTCAACACGGTCGATCAACGATAGCCGGCCCTAGGGTTGGCAAACCCGCGCCGGAGACAACACATTTTGGCCGGTGGTCGGAGCTCAATCGAGCTCGACACCTACGGCCATGAACAGACCCGAAAACCGAACCAAAACAGGGAGAAACCGAGCCTTACCGGTCGGGTTGCGCGCGGAGTCGGCCGGAGGTCGCACGCCGCCGTCGTCTGGCCGGAGAGGGGCGGAGGTCGCCGGCGTTCGTCGTTTGTCGGAGGGTCGCGCTCCCTTCGTCTCCCCTGCTCTCTCTCGGTGTCGCGAGCAACACGAACGACAGAATGGTTATTCTGTCGTTCGATTATATTTATTTTTTATTATTTTTTTTTTATAAAACTATAATAATAATAATAATAATAATCTAATATTAATTCTATGCTTAATTCTTTAATTAGTCTATCAATTCGGTTTTTCCGTAATTTCCTTATTTCTCCAAATATTCCAATTTAATATTAGAGTTCTAACAAAACTCATCGTTTCCAAAACGGACTTATTTTGCTATTTTTACAAATTAATATACTAAAAGGTTAAAACGGGAACTCTAATATTACTTTTCTCGATTTTGGTTTCTAAAATTTCACTTATTCCACTAAAAATTCCCGTAAATTTCTAGGGCTCTAAGGAAACATCCTGCTCAAGAAAATACTTTAATTTGCTATTTACGAAAATTATCTAAGAAATTAGAAAATCCTAAAATCCGAAAATCCGGGCGTTACAGGACGAGGAGAGAGTGGAGAGAAAGTGAGCTGTGAAAAACAAGAGGAGGGGGTGAGATTAAATAGGCACTACAACAGTCGACCGTATTCATAGCACCGTCGACCGTTTTGGGGTTCTTTTTCAGAAATTATTCGCCCACAGTATACCCATGCTGCGAATATTTCAGAGAGTTCACGTGCTCGGCGGGGGACCGCGTCAAAGCAGCGGGTACCCGCCTGACGCGGGGGGTCAGCGGTTTCAGAGAGTTCACTTGCTCGGCGAGGGCCCGCGTCAAAGCAACGGGTACCCGCTCAATGGGGCGGGTACCCGCTGCACCCTCTGCGAGGGGTGCGCGGGTATCCGCCTAACGTGGGGGGTCAGCGGTTACCCGCGTGACCCCCCGCGTTAGGCGGGTACCTGCTCAATGGGGCGGGTACCCGCTTCACCCTCTATGGGGGGTGCGCGGGTATCCGCAGAGCTTTATTTTGCACTTTCGATAGTTGAAGCTTTTTTTTGCACTTTTTCGATAGTTGAAGTTTTTTTTTTGCACTTAATCCTTTAAATTATTTTTCTCGAAATCAACAATTTGTTCTTCATCTATACGCTCGCTTGTCACTGGAGGGTTCTCAATTGAAGATAGTTCTTCCTCAGATAAAAATTCACCTACATCACAAGTTAAAAACTATGAAAAATCTCAATAAGTGGAAATACGTGCAAGTTGCAAAACTTTTATTTTTACCGAATCCTATTAACAGTTACATACTGGTTGAAACTCAACCTTCTTTGAAGACTTAGTCATCTCATGGCTTCGTCATCTTTTACTTTTACTTTTATTTTTAACGATCAAGCTCTTACTATCACGTATTTGCCGTCAATTCTCTTTTACTTTTTCATACACATGCAAATGTCCTATTTATTTTATCTTTTAAATATTTCTATGTCGATGCTCTAATATATATGCTCAACCATCGAAAACGTGTGATAAATTAAAACAATAATAAAAAAAGTAATTTCTATTATGTGATGTAAGGCCGTAGCCAAAACATTGTATTTACACTTATTTGGATTCCGAGCAATTAATGATTATCGAGATATTCCAAAAATTCCAAAATAGTATCCTGCTCAAATAAAATCTTTGTATTAAAATCATACTAAATTAATCCAATTTCAAAGAAATCTGAGCAGAAATTTCTTACGTTGAAATCTTAGGTCGGATCAGATTAGTTGGATCAATTTGGATTGAATCGGATAGTTCCAAAATTTTTCTTGCCTAATTCGGATATCAATGTTAAAATTTCACTTAAATTTTTCCAACTTTAGAAGAATTTGGGCAGAAATTCCTTACCGGTTCAATCTTCGATCGGTCCAGATTGATTCGGGTTGAAATCTGGTTCGGGTGAATAGTGTTTAATCGGGTCGGTGAACAGTGCTGGGTCGAGTTGTGAACAGTGCGGATCGGGTCGATGAACAGTGTTGGGTCGGGTCGTGAATAGTGCGGGTAGGGTCGGGTCGGTTTGGTTCACTGTTGGTCCGGTTTAGTCTGGATTGAAATAAGCGAACCGGTTCAGTTTTTCCTTAAAACTGAATTAGAGCCTTTCTTCTTCGCATTTTCTACCAAGAGAGAGAGAATCAGAGAGGGAGAGTGAGAGAGGGCACGACAGAGAGAAAATCAGAGATTGAGAGGGAGAGACTTAACTCCGATGGGTTGTCGACGGAGGTCAAGGAAACTTCGTCGGTGCTCGGTTGCTAGAGAGGAAAACTTCATCAGAGCACTGCTGGGTCGGAGCTCACTGCTGCAGTGATCGGAGCTGCGAACTGAGGTAAGCTCTCTGAAGAACTCGAAAGGGAGATGAGAGCTTTGGTGTGAGTTTCCTCCTCCACCGAAGGCTCTATATATAGGGGGAGGTTCACCCCGCGCCTCCCGTGAAATCTGGGTAATCTCGGATTTCTCGGGTTGCAACAGGTTAGCTCAAATTTTTCGAGCTGCAGAATCTGAGCTTCCTCTTGTTTCTGGACGACTTCCAAACTATGTTCATTCTCTTGGTGTTTGGATTTTTCTCTGAAAAATCCAATTGGTTTTCTGAAAATCTGATTGGTTTTTGTTTTGAGAAATTTTTGAAATTGAATTTCAAATTTGAATTTAACCTTTGGAATTGAACCCTAAGTTATTACAGGAGTCTTCAACAAGGTCACATGCATTTCGTTGTGACAACTTTGATATCATGGATGAGGAGATTTGATTTCTTCTTGATG
Source organism: Begonia masoniana (assembly GCA_022432975.1). Taxonomy (NCBI): domain Eukaryota; kingdom Viridiplantae; phylum Streptophyta; class Magnoliopsida; order Cucurbitales; family Begoniaceae; genus Begonia; species Begonia masoniana. The sequence continues at coordinate 29,577,052 of CM039512.1, read as the reverse complement.
GTATCAGTTGCTAAGTTGGATCGATAGAGGCCTTTGTGGAAGAGAAGAATATTGTTGTTATTTCGTTGAAGTTTTTGCAAATTTATTTCCCTGCACTAGAATTTCTTTGAAAATAGATAATGTTAGAGTTCAGTATTTTGGATTTGCTTTTGATTGAGCTGAGTTGCTTGCGTTGCATCTCTCATGTTAAATTCATGTCAAGTTGCCTACGTTGGATTGTGTCACGACCTAGGGAAATGGCGGAGCAGAAACGCCGGGTTTGACGACCCGATTTTTGAAAAAAAAAAAAAACTCGTTTACCTAGTCCAAGGTTAGATTTGACAGCGTAAGTCTTGGGAATATTTACAGCCAAGTCTACATAGTGAGATCCCAAGCAGATAATATAACAAAGATAAATGTTTAAACAACATCCAAATGTGTATGAAAGTAAAGAAAATTCAATCAATCAATTATGGTTACAAATACCGAGTTCAACAAACTAAATTCTTACTAAGGAAATATAAATAGCACTTTAAGGGAAAAAGAATAATAAGAGTCTCTTCCGATCTTCACTGAAGCCAGCCCTAACAGCTCTTCTCTTTACTTGGATTGGGACAAGGGTCGTTGGGGTGAGTGACTAACTCAATATAAATGTTATGACTAATGCATCTTTTTTTAAAAACAAGTTTTCTATCATTATTTCAAAAGCATGATTAAAATTCAAACTATGCATGAGTTATAAAACAATTAGAGAAACATCTTTCATTCTTTTCAACAAAAACCGACTCCACAAGCTCTCAGTGAGATAATTATAAAATCCGTCACGTACATAGATAGATATACAACAAAATAACCATCACCATTTTTCACAAAAAACGTCATTAGTGAAAATGGAGCGTAACACAATGACCACTTCCAAAACCAAACAACGTCTCATGAGGCTAGAGGAAACTATGATAGCGATCCAAAGATCACCCGAGTGGCCGACAATCGACAATCTGTCATGACACCAACCTGAACCAATACCCACCTTGATCAGGTTAAGGGAATCGAAACCCAAGGAGCACGTCATCACTGTCCTACTATCAATTTTTTGTATGTGCATACAATACCACCTTCGTGCAACAGAAGATGTACAGGATAACCTCATGATGCTTTGACGCCAAGACTGTTCAAAGTATCAAGAGAATTCATTCTCCCATCAAATCACAACAAAACCCAAAAAACATAATGCTTAAAGTAAACATGAGAAAACCATACATATATATACATATAAAAACCGACATTCTGGCGACCAGGGCTTGTCCAACTTTTATAAGTGGTAACCCACAAAAATAGCATTGTCAAAAACAATGCAATGCAATGCAGAAAGCATAAAATTTCTACCTCGACGATGACTACTCATCTTCCTTAAATGAGCGGCAACCTCTGTTACTGACCCAAAGTCAACGAACTCATCCGAGCCTATAAAGAAATTAAGGTTATTAAAATTTCATTAAACTTAATGGGAAGACACTTGGATGGGCCATATACCAGGACTAGGAACCAATTTGACAACTTATGACTGGTCGTGACCGCTACCCTTACAAAAATAATCTATGTGATAGACATCTTCCCTTACACAGTTGACTGAACTGGCCTGCAGTTGACCACGCGGTCGCCCAGATTGGTATGCGGTCATCCCGACCGATCCGCGGCCAACCTTTTTGGTGATCGTCCTCTGCGGTCACCCAAACTAATCCACAGTCAACCTCAGCGGTTGCTCGAACTAGTCTGCCATTGCCAGCGAACTTCATTAGTCAAATTAAATCTTTGCGCAGTCGCCTGGGCTTCATCTACGGTCACCCACAACGATGTTTCATCGCAGAAATCATCCCCTTTTCTGCCAATTTTTGCTCCCATTCGGCCATTTATGCTGTAAGGACTAAGATAGGTCAATATACTTCCAAAATATCAAGAAAACACCAAGGGATTCGAGCCCCTTTGCTCAAATCCGAACCAAACACAAATCCTAACCTAAAAATCCAAAAATGGAGGGGAAAACAGCTTACCCTTGATGCCCGCAGCTAAACCTTGAAGATCTAGCACTTGGCTACACGAATAAGAGGTCAGATTCTCTCCTCCTCTCTCTCATCCACTCTCTCCCTCTCTTCTCTTTCTTAACTGTAGCTCACACGTGAGAAACCATTAGGGTTCTCACTTTTGTTTCCTTTCTCCTTTTATTTACAATTTTCCCCCTCAATTTAATAAAATTGTTTGTCTTTCCATTTATTCCACTAACTTACCGAATGCAAAATCCTTAAATTTTCAAACATCAACCCAAGATAAAATCTCAATTACACGATATTAATTTTTCTCATATTAACCACATGGTAATTTATCTAACTATCGAATGACCAACATTTTTGAAAAATCTAACGTGACAATTAAAAGTCAAACGAGTCAACCCATGATACATTGTCAGATAACAACCAAAATTTTACACATAGAAATTTAATGAACTTAAAAATACCAGATTTTACAAATTGGGCTGAGTTGCTTTCGTCCTGATCAAACTCATATATCAATATTAAGGTTTTATATTTTTTTCTTATATTGATATTTGAGTCGTGAAACTCAGTTGTACATTAATTTCTGATCAGTAAATTTATCATATGTCCTTGGTTTTTCTCGTCTAGAATTTTTCACATAAATCTTGGTGTCTTGTTCTTTCGCGTTTATTCTTTTTTTGATTATTAGCGTTGGATTCTTAATAGATAACTGTAACGCCCCCGAACCCACCCTGGCTCGGTGCGCTACTTTGCTAACCTATCCCACGCTAAAAAAATAATTTAAAATAAAACTGACACAGCGGAATGTAAAGCTAAGTCTCCCAAAGCTCTCTCTCATGTCATACCTAGCTGCCTAGACTCACTAATTTCCTTTTTATCTTAACCATTAGGTACCACGGCGACCTCTCAGAAAATTTTGACAAAGTAACGCTTCAAAATGGCGCCTTCAAAATGCTAGGTACCTGCAAACAAATAAATCCCAACCAGTCCAGAATACTCCTACTCAACTTATCCAGCATACGAATTCACTAAATAGTAGTAAAGAGAGAAACTAAAATACTAACATCCCTAAGTGAAGAAAGTCCACAGTATAGGGCGACACATCACCCTTAACTATGACTATATACAACAAATACAATAGTATGCATTCCCATCATTTCTACAAACGGACATCTAAAATAAACTATCAAAATATAAAGCCCCACATCCCCCGAAGATCATGGTTGAGAAGCCCCAACAACTGCCTGCACCGGCATGCCCCGTGCGTCTCCGACTGCTCCCAAGTCCTAGCTCACTCGCTTAGCTCACCTGTAACCGCGTCGTTACCTACACCATAGAACACACACACACACGTAAGCTTACGCTTAGCAAGTAATGAATAACACGAATGTAAACAAACACAATGCGCACACCGCCTCCTAACACATGCCAATGCTACTCACTCTGCTATTTTCTTACTCACTCATGCACGTTAACGACGAGACGTTAAACCCTCTAGTGCTACTCGCACTTTAACGACGAGGCGTTCAACTCCCTAGGGCATGCTCTAGCACGTTAACGACGAGTCGTTAAATCCTCTAGTGCATCATGCACTTTAACGACGAGGCATTTAACTCTCTAGTGCATACTCTAGCACATTAACGATGAGACGTTAAATTCTCTAGTGCATCATGTACTTTAACGACGAGGCATTTAACTCTCTAGTGCTTCCTCTAGCACCTTAACGACGAGTCGTGAAATCCTCTAGTGCATCCTGCACTTTAACGACGAGGCATTTAACTCTCTAGTGCATCATGCACTTTAACGACGAGGCATTTAACTCTCTAGTGCTTCCTCTAGCACCTTAACGACGAGTCGTTAAATCCTCTAGTGCATCCTGCACTTTAACGACGAGGCATTTAACTCTCTAGTGCTTACTCTAACACCTTAACGACGAGTCGTTAAATCCTCTAGTGCATCCTGCACTTTAACGACGAGGCATTTAACTCTCTAGTGCTTACTCTAGCACCTTAACGACGAGTCGTTAAATCCTCTAGTGCATCCTGCACTTTAACGACGAGGCATTTAACTCTCTAGTGCTTACTCTAACACCTTAACGACGAGTCGTTAAATCCTCTAGTGCATCCTGCACTTTAACGACGAGGCATTTAACTCTCTAGTGCTTACTCTAACACCTTAACGACGAGTCGTTAAATCCTCTAGTGCATCCTGCACTTTAACGACGAGGCATTTAACTCTCTAGTGCTTACTCTAACACCTTAACGACGAGTCGTTAAATCCTCTAGTGCATCCTGCACTTTAACGACGAGGCATTTAACTCTCTAGTGCTTACTCTAACACCTTAACGACGAGGCATTTAACTCTCTAGTGCTTACTCTAACACCTTAACGACGAGGCATTTAACTCTCTAGTGCTTACTCTAACACCTTAACGACGAGGCATTTAACTCTCTAGTGCTTACTCTAACACCTTAACGACGAGTCGTTAAATCCTCTAGTGCATCCTGCACTTTAACGACGAGGCATTTAACTCTCTAGTGCTTACTCTAACACCTTAACGACGAGTCGTTAAATCCTCTAGTGCATCCTGCACTTTAACGACGAGGCATTTAACTCTCTAGTGCTTACTCTAACACCTTAACGACGAGTCGTTAAATCCTCTAGTGCATCCTGCACTTTAACGACGAGGCATTTAACTCTCTAGTGCTTACTCTAACACCTTAACGACGAGTCGTTAAATCCTCTAGTGCATCCTGCACTTTAACGACGAGGCATTTAACTCTCTAGTGCTTACTCTAACACCTTAACGACGAGGCATTTAACTCTCTAGTGCTTACTCTAACACCTTAACGACGAGTCGTTAAATCCTCTAGTGCATCCTGCACTTTAACGACGAGGCATTTAACTCTCTAGTGCTTACTCTAACACCTTAACGACGAGTCGTTAAATCCTCTAGTGCATCCTGCACTTTAACGACGAGGCATTTAACTCTCTAGTGCTTACTCTAACACCTTAACGACGAGTCGTTAAATCCTCTAGTGCATCCTGCACTTTAACGACGAGGCATTTAACTCTCTAGTGCTTACTCTAACACCTTAACGACGAGTCGTTAAATCCTCTAGTGCATCCTGCACTTTAACGACGAGGCATTTAACTCTCTAGTGCTTACTCTAACACCTTAACGACGAGTCGTTAAATCCTCTAGTGCATCCTGCACTTTAACGACGAGGCATTTAACTCTTACACGTTTCATGCTTACCACTCTTATTTCATAGCTTCAACATTACCATATGCATTCACACAATATTCAAACACCAAACAACAACCAAGAATTTATCACACAACACTCAAACACAACTAATAACAACCAGCTAATTTATCAAACAATACTCAAACACTAACAATAACAACCCAGCAATTCATCAAACAATACTCCAAACACCAAACAATACACTATCAAACAATAATCCTACCGTTCTGTGGTGTAGGCCCAAAGGCGACAAAACACACAATCCATTACTTACCTGAATGCTCGGCTTCCAATTGTTCAATTCTACCGGTCAATTCACACATTCGATGACCTAAAATAATGGAAACTTAGCTTGATAAGTTATCAATACAATCTAAGGAAATTTTCTAACTAAAACTAACAATACTTAAAACACATTTCTCTCACAAAAACACATAAACCCGATTTTTACACAATTTTGACCGTCCAACTTCAAACGGTCATAACTTTCTCGTTTTTCAACGAATTTTGACGTGCCACCCCAATTCGGAAACCTCTACACGTCTACTATCCATTCAAACACTCAAAGTAATAAAACAACACACTTAACCAAGCCAAAAATGACAAAACAGAACCGGCAATCTAATTGTTCAAAACTGGTTTTCTAACAACTCCTCACCAATCTTCCATCTATCCCTAAAATCAACCTAAACCAATTCATCTAACCTCTTAATCATGAACTTAGGGAAGAAAACCACCATTAAACCCCAAAATTCGGACTTCACCATTTAGGGTTTTCAAACCCTATGTAATCCCTCACAAAACACCCTAAAAACACCACCAAATAACACCTAATGGTATACCACTTAAAACCCACTTATTTTTACCTTAAAAACCCTTGAAAACCTCTTGATGAAATGAAGAAATGAAGCTTCAATGGCTGCCAAGGAGAATCGTGGAGCAAGGGGAAGAAGATGATAAAATTTGGTTCAATTTTGTCTTTTTAACCTAAAAGTTTTTCCACTTTTAATTTCCACCTAACAAGTTTTTAATTTTTACACTTAAACCCTCACTTTTTCCCTTCTCATTTCTTCCAACGCGATGGCTTCTTCTTTCACCCATTTTCTATCATTTATTTCATAAATTGCTAAATTTCTATTGGTTATCAAAACTTTTGACTTTTCAAAATTGTTTTGGTTTGAATTTTCAACCATTCTTCATTCCTTTGCATGACTTAATTCCAACGTGAAAAGCTACATTAATATCACCTTTTTCTTCCTTTTTCTTTCACACATTTTGCTTGAAATTTGATTGGTTTAAATACTTGGACTTTTCAAACCAAAAATTCTCAACCAATCACAAGTAAGTTTGAATTGTCAAACTCTTCCACCATACTTCATCCACTCCAATTTCATATTTAATTTCCTAATACAACTCTTGCTAATTGAATTTCCCATAACCCTTCTAAGGCTACACTCGTTACCAGAAATTTCCGGGTGTTACAATAACTGTTGTCGAAATATGAACAAAGATGTGTTGACTTTGATGTCAAAAAACCACCAAGTACGACGTAATTGTTTTAACTTGTAAACGAAATTTATTTAACAAACAAACAACATAGGGTTGAGGAGAGCTTACAATAAAAGAACCTAAATTGAAGATAAAACAACTCTTCTAAGTAAAGTAGCTGATCCACGAATCCGAACCCTCAACAATATCAACTTGAAGACAAGCCCAAATCAAAATATCAATTCTTCCCTTTTGTTTGGCCGAGTTAAGAAAACAACAAAAATGAGCTTTCAAATCTGTAAAAGAGATAGGAGCTTTGCAAAGCATGGAGATGACTTATAAATGAAGGAGTTGCGACAACTTTTTTCTCTTACACTTTTCTAAAGATGGCTTCTGAAGGTGACTTTTTTAGAAATGGCTCCCTGTGCGATCTTACGTACCGATGACTTGAGTTTTTTCTTCAGTGAGATTAGAGATGTTAAACAGACAAGTTGGCTGCATTGTAAAGATGGCTGCATTGTAAAGGGATGAGCAAATATTGTCTGATTTTAAATGAAGGGCCAAGCCGAGTCCAGAATCTGGGTTTGCGAGCCCGCTTGAGATCGAGCTAGATGGGTTGATCTAGTTTGGATACTCATAGAACCTTTTTAGACATATTTTACTCCAGTTTTGATACCTTGATTTTTATGATGCATGTTCTCTCATAATCTATAAAATACGAGATATAACACTTACATTTTTGTTGAGTTTAGTCAAGTCACCTCAATTTGACTCTCTCTTTTCAGGTCAAAACTAGAAAAAAATTTAGCAGCTAATTGAAGATTGAGTTCGGTGTATTTATTAGTTTTATTTTACTTTGTCTCGATTGACCTTATTAGTGAGACTTATAGTTGTTTATGTAACGACCCTAATCATTTACCCTTAATTTCTCGTAAAAATTTTTCTTTTTAAACCTCTAAACCTACTTAAAACGTCTTTAAAACCATTTAAAGAAAATACCTTAAAGTAAGTATTTAAATTTCTTTGAAAAATTAATTAAAAACATTAAAGAAACATATTAATACATCGGCCAAAGGAATCGGGGGTAAAAAGGGCATTCTGCCCGTAAAAGCATGGCCGATCGATCGGCTGTGTTAAAATCATGGGGGCGATCGAGCGCCCCTTATATGGGCGATCGATCGCCCTTCGGTGACCACCCAGCCAATCGATTCGCCATTCACAGGTGAACGATCGGCACACGCTCTGGAATTTCTTCAAGAGCGTGACAAAAAAAATCGAAGAGGGCCGATCGATCGCCCTCCCTGGCGATCGATCGACAAGCTCTCTGGAATTCAATTTTTCCAAAGAGCCGCCTCCTCTCGTCTTTCTCCCATCAATTCCCTGCACATCTAACTCAAACACTTCTCAATTTTTCTTTCATCTATTGCCTCTAAACATTTCATAACAACTTTCCACCCACGCACAATTCACTCTCCCCCCCCCCCTCCAATCACTCAGAAACCGACCCAAAACACATTTAAACATAATCAAATTTCATAAAAAAAACGAACCGCATGGTTCCATTTAAAAGTTTAACATTTTCCCCTGTTTGAAAATATCAAAAACATTACAAAATACTACACAATATCTAGCCAGATCCAAGCATCCTAAAATGTTCAACTACACAATTTCCTATATTACTATATATCAATTTTCCAAAAACTTTTACCTACGTCCCCACGGGTCAAATTAAGCACCGACCGCGCCAGAACACTCCCGCTGTAACGCCCCGAGCTTTTAAAACTCAGTTCGTTACTCATAAACCCGAACATAACTAAGGAATTTTGGACCAAACTTAAAATTTCACTTAAAAGTCAAAACTCGATGTTCACTGAAACCACAACGTTACAATTTACAGCGGAAAAATTATTTGAAAACAAGCAGAGATTAAACAGGGTTGTAAATCAATATCTGGAAATATCAATTGAAATAGTAGGAATTGGTTCGACCAAAACTTAAGCGTGGAAACATGAAAATTATAAAAGGTCAAACGCATCTGCCGCTAGACAAGGTCAACAAAAAAAGAAATAAACTGAAGACTTCCACCGATAACGTCAGTCGGAAGAATCACTCTTCCAACTTCAGCCGATCGCAAAACGACAAGTTTTGCTACTCGCATCTACATGATGACGTCAGCCGGATAATTCGTTCATCCAGCCTCTGCCGATCACAAGATGACAAATCTTCCACTACATCATCCGATAGATTTAATACCTGACATCCACCGATCACTAAACGACAAAACTTCTACTACATCATCCGATGGATAAAATTACTCGACATCATCCGGTTACAAAATAACAAATTTTCTACTTATATCTTCTGATGGCTTCTACTGAAGACATCATCCGATGACTTTACTGAAGACATCTTCCGATAGACAACAGAACAAAAACCCTACATCTGCCGATAGACTTCATCTACCGATAGATCAAAATACTCAACGAAAACAGCATAGCAACATTTTCACTCAAACAAAGAAAACTCCGACTACCAAAAGAATTTGAGCATTTTACTAAAAATCGTTCAAACTATTTAAATCCAACAGAGTATCATTATCAGAAAAGTCTCAAATTGAATTCAAACATCAAAACTATCATTGTCATGGAAACTCGCAACATACTTAAATTGAATCACATAGCTCACTAAACCTTCTCATCCACTGACACCAGTTAAACTGCCCCATCAGTTGCAAGATTGTTACATAGATGCACTCCTCCAACCAGACTAGTCCTCAGCAAACTCAATAAACACACCTGCCGTCACTTCTTCATATACATCACAAAACTCATCTATTAGCCTAATGCTAAGTAAGTAAAGCTGTAATGAAATGAAATGCTGAAATATGAATTCCTAAACATGCAATTTCTACTTTCTCATCTCAGTTGTTCATGCATTGTTTCTGTTCAGATCCCCTTGTGAAATTGGGAGTTGGATCAAATCTCCCAAAGTATAAATATCCACTGACTCATTAAGGGGCGGATTAATTCCCTTAACAGTAAATCTGATTCACATAGCTGTTTTCGATCCCCCTGTTCGATGGGAAGCGGATCAAATTTCTCAAAGTCTAAATATCCACTGTCTCATTAAGGGGAAGATTAATTCCCTTAACAGTAAATCTGATTCACATAGCTGTTTCATTATGTTCATTCCTTACCATGCCAACATGCATTCAAATTCATTTTTGTATACTTTTAAAACATGATGCATAACACACAGACACATTCAAATAAACATAATCCTAATGTTTTGTGATGTAAGCCAGAAGGCACAAGCAAACTTCACTTACCTGGTCTCCTGGAAATAGCTTGGCTGTAAGCTACCTCAGAAGTTCGCTCACCTAAGTTCATAACAGAACAATAATCAAACCTTCGCTAAACTTTACCAAAAATTAACCAGAGGAACAAGGAAACAAGTTTGGAACTCTACTTCTTGCACATTCCCATTTATTCCCCAAGAACCCGAACCTACTCTCATCAACAACATCTTTGAAATCCTCACAATGTACTCTCTCAGTTATCTAATTGCTAAAACGCAAGAGAATGAGGAAAAACGTACCTAAGTTGGAAAGAGAATCGAGTAAGAAAATTGCCTAGAGAGCTCTGCTGCTTAAGCTGAAAATCGAGAGAGGAGAGTAGGGAAAGAGTGGCGGCTACAGTGCATTTAATCACAAATCATCTTTCCTTAAATAGGTTATCCATTATAAGTTCTCAATTTACCACTATGCCCTTACTTGGTCACTCATTAACCTAATTAATACTTTTCCTAAATTTTCTCCACAACATGCTTACTATTAAATATTATATTAGAAATTGGTTTAATAGAACCGGGTGCTACAATCTACCCTCCTTAAAAGAATTTTGTCCTCAAAATTCAGTACCTAAACAGTTCTGGATGTTGGTCCATCATGTCTTGCTGGCGCTCCCAAGTTGTCTCCTCAATGTTCTGGTTATGCCATAAGACTTTCACTAGTGGAACTTCTTTGTTGCGCAACACCTTTACAGCATGGTTTAGGATCCTTACTGGTTTCTTCCTCATAGGTAAGGGTATGATGAACTTCAATGTCCTGCTGCTCCCCAACATGATATGGATCCCTTATGCACTTCTTAAACATAGAAACATGGAACACACCGTGTATCCTCTCCATAGAAGCCAGTAGCTGCAACTGATAGGCTGCTCTTCCAACTCTCTTCAGAATAGTGAATGGTCCAATAAATTTGGGGTTTAACTTGCCTCTCTTTTCGAATCTCACAACTCCTTTAAATGGTGATACCTTGAAGAAAACTTCATCATCTACTTCAAACTCTAGTTCTCTGCGTCTTCTGTCGGCATAACTTTTCTGCCGGCTTTGAGCTGTTAAGATCCTCTAGCGGATGAGGGCAACCTTCTCAATAGTTTGTTGCACAATGTCAGGACCAAGCAACCGTGCTTCACCAACTTCATCCCAGTACAAAGGTGATCTACATTTCTGCCCATACAAGGCCTCATAAGGTGCCATTCCTATTGTTGTCTGAAAACTGTTATTATAAGAGAATTATACTAAGGATAGGTACTTGCTCCAAGAATCTTGAAAATCCAATATGCATGCACGAAGCATATCCTCTAATGTTTGGATGGTTCTTTAGGACTGTCCATCTGTTTGAGGGTGAAAGGTTGTGCTAAAGTTGAGCTGTGTACCCATAGCTTAATGCAAACTCTTCCAAAACTTAGATGTAAATCTAGAATCGCGGTCTGAAACTATGGTATTTGGAACTCCATGCAACCTAATGATTTCTTGCACGTACAATTCAGCAAGTTGATCCATCGAGTAAGTCACCTTTATTGGTAGGAAATGAGCTGATTTGGTTAGACGGTCAACTATCACCCAAATTGCATCATGTCCTTTAGTCGTTCTAGGCAATCCTACTACAAAGTCCATCGTTATTTGCTCCCATTTTCATTCGGGAACTGGTAAAGGTTGTAACATTCCAGCAGGTCTCTGATGCTCAGCTTTTACCTGTTGACAACACAGGCATAATCCTACATATTCTGCCACACTTCGTTTCATACCTGGGCATCAATAATGCTGTTTAAGATCCTTGTACATCTTTGTACTCCCAGGGTGAACAGAGAACCTGGAAGAGTGTGCTTCAGAAAGAATCTCATCACGAAGTCTTTTAACGGCAGGGACAAACCATCTATTTCTAAACTTAAGGATTCCATTAGCAAAATAGTTAAAATCTGTTCTGTCCGTAGATTCCATGCTTAACTTGTACTTGTTACACTCGTCATCATTCGTTTGAGTTTCCTTTATTTTCTCCAAAATAGTAGGCTTTAAAGTTATGGTTGAGATTATAGCTGACACACTGGATACTGCTTCTAGATCAAAACTCTGGAATTCAGACTCTAAGGCTAATGGTACATCAAGAATCAAGGCTGAGGCTGAAGTTGTCACTCTACTCAAGCATCTGCCACAATATTTTCTTTGCCAGGATGGTATTTAATCTCAAAATCATAATCCTTTACAAATTCCAACCATCGACGTTACCTCATGTTTAATTCCTTCTGTGTAAAGATATATTTCAGACTTTTATGGTCCGAGAATATATCACAAGTCTATCCATACAGGTAGTGCCTCCAAATCTTAAGTGCGAATACAACTGCAGCTAATTCCAAGTCATGTGTAGGGTAATTCTTCTCATGTGTTTTCAACTGCCTAGAGGCATAAGCTATAACCTTTCCCTCTTGCATCAAGACACAGCCAAGTCCAATCTTGGATGCATCACAGTAAATGCTAAATTTACCATCATCAACGGGAAGGGTCAAAACTGGAGCATTGGTCAGTTTCTGTTTCAAGGTCTGAAAACTATGTTCACAATCCTCAGTCCACACATACTTCATATTTTTCCTAGTTAACCGAGTGAGGGGTGTTGCAATCTTTGAGAATCCTTCAATAAATTTCCTGTAATATCCTGCAAGTCCAAGGAAACTCCGAATATCTGCAGCATTCTTCTGTTGGGGCCACTCCTTAACTGCTTGAACCTTAGCTGGATCGACAGATATTCCATCACCAGAGATCACATGACCAAGGAAGTGAACTCTGTCCAGCCAAAACTCACATTTGGAAAACTTGGCATAGAGTTGGTACTGTTTTAATACTTCCAACACCAAGGTCAGGTGCCTAGCATGCTCATCCTTGGAACGAGAATAGATTAAAATATCATCTATAAACACAATAACAAACTTGTCTAAATACTCGTAAAACACTCTATGCATAAGATCCATGAAGGCTGCCGGTGCATTTGTCAATCCAAAGGACATAACTAGAAACTCATAGTGTCCATACCTTGTGCGAAAGGCAATCTTTGGAATATCTTCGATTTTGACTTTTAGTTGGTAGTAACCTGACCTCAAATCAATCTTAGAGAAAACTCGTGCACCACGAAGTTGGTCAAATAGGTCATCAATCCTCGGTAATGGATACTTGTTCTTGACAGTTAACTTATTCAATTCCCTATAATCAATGCACATACGCATCAATCCATCTTTCTTTTTGACAAAGAGAACAGATGCACCCCACGGTGAAAAGCTAGGGCGTATGAACCCCTTATCCAATAATTCCTCCAACTGTTTCTTTAATTCTTTAAGCTCCGTAGGTGCTAATCTATAGGGATTCTTAGATATAGGCTCAGCGTCGGGATAAACATCCACAACGAATTCAATTTCCCTATCTGGCGGCAAACCAGGAAGGTCATCTAGGAATACTTCTGAGAAATCTTGGACAACTAAGACATCTTGGGGAGTTGCTTTTCCTACTAGTGGTGTATCTAAAACACTAGCCAAGAAGTATAAGTACTTTCTGCATGGTGAGGGTCCACAATTTATAGAGGTCGTAACAGACATTTCCTTACTCTTCTTTAGAGCTTGGAAGGTATGTTTCAAACCACCAAGGGGTTGAAAACTAACTACTCCAGTCCTACAGTCGATTGTGGCATAATGCTTAAACAGCCAATCCATTCCTAGGATTACATCAAATCTCATTATATCCATAATAATGAGGTTAGCAGGTAGGTTCATATTTCCTACAAATACAGCACTATCAAGCATCACTCGGTTAGAGTGCATACGTTCACCCGAGGGTAATGTGACATTAAACACATGCTCAGAAGGGGTAAGCTTTACATCTAACTTATCAGCAAATGCAGATGCTATGAATGAATGTGTTGCACCAGAATCTATCAATGTAAAAGCTGGTAAAGAGTTGACCAGTATAGTACCTGACACAACAGTTGGCTGTTCATCATCGCCCGACTCCATCATGGAGAATATCCTCAGTTTAACCATAGCAGGGCCACTCTTAGGAGCTGGGCAGTCTCTGCTAATATGGCCGATCTTGTGACAATTGTAGCATCTGGTGATTCTAGGCTTCGGGCACTCTTTGATCGTGTGTCCAACCTCCTCACAGTTGAAACACTTCCCAAAGCCCAATCTGCACTCGCCCGGGTGGTACTTCAAGCACTTGGGACACTGGGGAAATTTCCTGACATTCTGTACCTTTCCTCCTGTTCCTTGGCTACTCTGGCCTTCACTAGGCCTCTTCATTCCCCTTTGATGGTGTGGCTGGACCGACTTTTGTGGGACCTCTTTTGGTCCAACACATTTCCTTTCAGCTTCTTCCACTTCCAGAGCAGTAGACACAACTTCACTGAATGACAAGCCTTTAATGCCACAAAATTTAACTCGGTAGATTTCTGGCTTCAGTCCATGCACAAATTTGAACACTTTATCCTCGTCCTTGTGAGCAAAATGTCCAGCAAACCTAGACAAGGACTCAAATTGCCTACTGTACTCGGCCACAGACCCTGTCTGCTTTAAGTTCAGAAACTCCAATTTCTTCGTGGTTTGGACTGTGCTGTTAAAATACTTCTCATAGAAAACGTCCTTGAACTGTGACCAAGGCATCGCCAAAACATCAGTGGTGGTCTCTATTGTTTCCCACCAGAGTTGAGCTTCACCAGCCAAGTGAAATGTTACCAACGTGACTTTGTCTCCTTCTCCAATGTTGGCACACCTAAATATACTTTCAATCTTCCTAAGCCATCCTTCAGCAATAACTGGATCAGATGACTATCCATCAAACGAAGGTGGTCTTAGTCTCCGGAATCTATCTCCAAAATGTTCATTGCTAGAACTCGAGTTGGCACTTCTCTACACCTCTCGGTTTAACAGCACTCCTAACTGATCGGAATGCTGACACACTAGGTCTGTTTGCTGACGCACCAATTCTGTCAGCTGCCTAATCACACTAGGCTCATCCTCACCTCTCAAATTTGGCATTTCCCTTGGCACTCTAGGCCTCCCCGGGCGTCTGGCCATTATACTAAATTCCTGCACAGGGTTAACTACTTTCATAAACATCTAATAACTAAGGTTAACATGAACACTTACAGTTGTTGGAGTACTCCCATGCGACGACTGGCACTAATGAGTAATCTTTTGAACAGTTTAACTGAATGTCTCTGATACCATACTGTAACGCCCCGAGCTTTCAAAACTCAGTTCGTTACTCATAAACCCGAACATAACTAAGGAATTTTGGACCAAACTTAAAATTTCACTTGAAAGTCAAAACTCGATGTTCACTGAAACCACAATGTTACAATTCACAGCAGAAAAATTATTTGAAAACAAGCAGAGATTAAACGGGGTTGTAAATCAATATCTGGAAATATCAATTGAAATAGTAGGAATTGGTTCGACCAAGACTTAAGCGTGGAAACGTGAAAATTGTAAAAGGTCAAACGCATCTGCCGCTAGACGAGGTCAACAAAAAAAGAAATAAACTGAAGACTTCCACCGATGACGTCAGCCGGAAGAATCACTCTTCCAACTTCAGCCGATCGCAAAACGACAAGTTTTGCTACTCGCATCTACAGATGACGTCAGCCGGATGATTCGTTCATCCAGCCTCTGCCGATCACAAGACTGACAAATCTTCCACTACATCATCCGATAGATTTAATACTTGACATCCACCGATCACTAAACGACAAAACTTCTACTACATCATCCGATGGATAAAATTACTCGACATCATCCGGTTACAAAATGAAAAATTTTCTACTTATATCTTCTGATGGCTTCTACTAAAGACATCATCCGATGACTTTACTGAAGACATCTTCCGATAGACAACAGAACAACAACTCTACATCTGCCGATAGACTTCATCTACCGATAGATCAAAATACTCAACGAAAACAGCATATCAACATTTTCACTCAAACAAAGAAAACTCCGACTACCAAAAGAATTTGAGCATTTTACTAAAAAACGTTCAAACTATTTAAATCCAACAGAGTATCATTATCAGAAAAGTCTCAAATTGAATTCAAACATCAAAACTATCACTGTCAAGGAAACTCGCAACATACTTAAATTGAATCACATAGCTCACTAAACCTTCTCATCCACTGACACCAGTTAAACTGCCCCATCAGTTGCAAGATTGTTACATAGATGCACTCCTCCAACCAGACTAGTCATCAGCAAACTCAATAAACACACCTTGCCGTCACTTCTTCACCTACATCACAAAACTCATCTATTAGCCTAATGCTAAGTAAGTAAAGCAGTAATGAAATGAAATGCTGAAATATGAATTCCTAAACATGCAATTTCTACTTTCTCATCTCAGTTGTTCATGCATTGTTTCTGTTCAGATCCCCCTGTGAAATTGGGAGTTGGATCAATTCTCCCAAAGTATAAATATCCACTGACTCATTAAGGGGCGGATTAATTCCTTTAACAGTAAATCTGATTCACATAGCTGTTTTCGATCCCCCTGTTCGATGGGAAGCGGATCAAATTTCCCAAAATCTAAATATCCACTGTCTCATTAAGGGGCAGATTAATTCCCTTAACAGTAAATCTGATTCACATAGCTGTTTCATTATGTTCATTCCTTACCATGCCAACATGCATTCAAATTCATTTTCGTATACTTTTAAAACATGATGCATAACACACAGACACATTCAAATAAACATAATCCTAATGTTTTGTAATGTAGGCTCAAAGGCACAAGAAAACTTCACTTACCTGGTCTCCTGGAAATAGCTTGGCTGTAAGCTACCTCAGAAATTCGCTCACCTAAGTTCATAACAGAACAACAATCAAACCTTCGCTAAACTTTACCAAAAATTAACCAGAGGAACAAGGAAACCAGTTTGGAACTCTACTGCTTGCACATTCCCATTTATTCCCCAAGAATCTGAACCTACTCTTATCAACAGCATCTTTGAAATCCTCACATTGTACTCCCTCAGTTACCTAACTGCTAAAACGCAAGAGAATGAGGAAAAATGTACCTAAGTTGAAAGAGAATCGAGCAAGAAAATCGCCTAGAGAGCTCTGCTGCTTGAGCTGAAAATCGAGAGAGGAGAGTAGGGAAAGAGTGGCGGCTACAGTGCATTTAATCACAAAGTCTCTTTCCTTAAATAGGTTATCATTATAAGTTCTCAATTTACCACTATGCCTTTACTTAGTCACTCATTAACATAATTAATACTTTTCCTAAATTTTCTACACAACATGCTTACTATTAAATAACGGATTAGAAATTGGTTTAATATAACCGGGTGCTACACCCGCGAGCATTCTTCTTCAACCTGCTTAGACTTCGGGCGGAGGAACATCGTCCTCACCTGTCTCAAAATCACCTACACCATAGAAAATAAAATGTGAGCTAGAGGCTCAGTAAATCTACGTGAATGCATGTACAGTTCATAAATTATGCATCCTACCTTTTCGCTATTCATTTCATTTATGTCACCGGGGCTTCACTCTCGCTAGATAGGAGCGGCACATCCGGCGATTGGATAGCCCCTCGTATCTAACCAGGGAGAAATCATGCTTCATTTGACAGCCATGTCTGAACCACCGCCTTTGACGTGACCATCGTTACATTTATTAACCTTTTCGTTAACCTTTCCTTTTCATGAAAATATGCATAGAAATTCTTTTCATGCCTTTAGAAAAACAATTATGCATGAACATATGTTGTGCCATAACGAGATCGAAACATAAAAACAATAAACTTAAATAATCAACAACTTAATTAAGACTAAACCTAACTACCCAATCAGATTACCCGAACGCAATATATCTCAAATTCCTCGATTTAACGTACATTCTTATGGTGTAGGCCATGACGGCCAAACAAATCACTGAAGACTTACCTCGCGTCTGTTGCAATTTAAGCTCCGTCCACGAGTGTTGTTCACCTATGGCAATGCACAACATTCGTCATTTAAATCAATTCTAAACTATCGAGTTTAGAAAATTACAAACTTCTAGCTAAAGAAAATCTCCTAAACTCTAAAACACCTCATTGAGGCATTTTATCGAGCAACTCGTGCTCGTGAATTTCCAAACCTCCATTAATGGAGTTTTTAAAACTTCCAACCACTCAAAACCTCAATAACCCTCATTAATTCAACTAACTCTCACCAACAATCATAAATACGCCCATTAGAGCTATAACACCTGACATCCACCGGTCACTAAACGACAAATTACATTCTACATCATCCGATGAATTTAACACCTGACATCCACCGGTCACAAAATGACAAATTTTCTACTTATGTCTTCCGATGGCTTCCACTGAAGACATCTTCCGATAGACAACAGAACAACAACTCAGCATCTGCAAATAGACATCCTCTAACAATAGAGAACAAAGCGACATTTCAACTACTCATTGCTATACAAACACAACTCTGACTACGAAAAGGAATTTACTTACTTACTGTAACTATTCAGAAACAATTCAAAACATTGCATTACTCAAGATCCAGTAAGAACCAACATTAAAACTCAACAAAATACTATTATCAGAAAGATCTCAAAGTCGTATTCAAAATATTGAAACCACTACTCTCATGAAATCTCAACACACTTAAATTGAAACATTGTTAACTAAACCTTCACACCAACAGACATCAGTTAAACCGCCTCATCAGGATACCAAGACGTGGCATGAATGTGCTTCAACAACTTCGCCTATTCCTCAGTAAATTCAGAGAACTCTCCAGTAGTTACCTCAACACCTACATCACAAAACTCATCTATTAGTATATTGCTAAGCAAGTAAAGCAATAATGAAATGATATGCTGAAACATAAAACCTAAACATGCAGTTTCTACTTTCTCATCTCAGTTGTACATTCGTTCGTTTACTGATCTGATCCCTCGATTCCCTTGGGAGTGGGATCAATTCTCCCAATGTTATACATCCTCTACTCGATTAAGGGGCGGATGAATTCCCTTAATAGCTATTCTGATCCCTCAGTTCCCTTGGGAGTGGGATCAATTCTCCCAATGTTATACATCCTCTACTCGATTAAGGGGCGGATGAATTCCCTTAATAGCTATTTCATTTCAATCTGTACTTGCCTTTCTGTGCCACTACATATAAATTCATTTTCGTATTCTTTCAAAAACATGATGCATAACACGCAGAAAATACTCAAGCAAGCATAAACCTACTGTTTTGTGATGTAGGCCCGAAGGCACACATAATACTTCACTTACCTGGATTCCTAGGGAAATGTTTGGTTGCTAACCACTTCGGGTTCTGCTCAAACCTAAAACCATAGAGAGTGTATTAGTTAAACTTCATTCTAAACTATCCAGGAGTCTAAGGAAATTAGTTTGGGAGCTCAGATCTTCTTGCATTCACGATTCTGCACTTAACCCGAAACTACACTCATTCACAACACTCCCAAAACACATACATTGCACTCCCTCTGTTATCTAACCGTCTAGTCATAAGGAAAAATGAAGGAACTCACCTAAGTCGGAGAAATCGCTGGAGAAATCGAAGGGAGGGCCTCCTAGAGCGCTCTGCTAAGTTGAGGAGCTGAGAGTCGAAAAGAATTGGAAAACAGTGGTGGCTACAATGCATTTAATCCAAAAACCTATTCCTTAAATACGTTATCCATTTTAAATTTCCAATTACTCTTATGTCATTGCCTAGTCATCCATTAACCCCACTTTTACTATTGTCATTAAAGTGTGTCATTAATTTAGAAAGAAATAAGACTTGGTTTTATAGAACCGGGTGTTACAGCAGCATCGAAAATATGAAATACATTATGCACTCCCTCCATCGAAGCAGACAGCTCCAATTGATATGCTGTCTTTCCAACTCGCTTCACAATCAGGAACGGACCAACATACCTTAGATTTAACTTGCCCCGCTTCCCGAACCTCATCACACCCTTAAATGGCGAGATCTTCAGGAAAACCTCATCTCCAAATTCAAATTCTAGCTCGCGCCTTCTACCATATGCATAGCTCTTTTGGTGACTTTGAGCCGTCAAAATACGCTGCCGAATAAATTTAATCTTATCTGTCGTCTGCTATACAATCTCCAGGCCTATCACACTGGATTCTCCGACTTCGTCCCAATAAAGAGGTGATATGCATTTCCTTCCATATAGAGTCTCGTATGGAACCATACCAATAGTATCCTGATAACTATTGTTATACGAGAACTCCACCAAAGGCAGATACCTGCTCCAAGAACCCTGAAACTCCAACGCACAAGCACGAAGCATATCCTCAAGAATCTGAATAGTTTGCTCAGATTGTCCGTCCGTCTGAGGATGAAAAGCAGTGCTGAAGTTCAACCGAGTCCCCATCGCCTTATGCAGACTCTTCCAAAACTTTGATGTGAACCTCGGGTCCCTGTCCGATACAATAGAAATCGGTACACCATGCAATCTCAAAATCTCCTGAATGTAAAGTTCAGCAAACTGATCCATGTTATACGTCATCTTCACTGGCAGAAAATGGGCTGATTTAGTTAAACGATCCACAATCACCCATATGCCGTCAAATCCTCTCATCGTCCTAGCCAAGCCGACAACGAAATCCATCAAAATTTGGTCCCATTTCCATTCAGGTACCGGCAAAGGCTGCAACTTTCCAACAGGTCTCTGATGCTCTGCCTTAACCTGCTGACAAACCAAGCATGTCACCACAAATTCCACCACCGATTTCTTCATGCTCGACCACCAATAATGCTGTTTGAGGTCCCTGTACATCTTCGTACTGCCTGGGTGAACAGAAAACCTCGACGAATGAGCTTCAGCTAAGATCTCCTTCCGAAGCTGCTAATTGCTCGGAACATACCATCGATTTCGGAACTTCAGAATACCATCATCTGAGTAGCTGAACTCAGTCCGATCATCACTCACCATACTCAGCTTAAATTTATTGCACTCCGAATCTTCTTGCTGAGCTTCACGAATCTTTTCCAAAATTGTAGGCTTCAAAGATAAGTCTCATAGCATAGCTGTCAAATTTGAAACCAACTCCAAATCAAACCTCTGAACCTCAGATCTCATGGCCACAGACATACTAGCCTCCAAAGCTGAAACTGAAGTCGATACACGGCGTAATGCATCTGCCACCACATTGGCCTTACCGGGAAGGTATTTGATTTCCACATCATAGTCCTTCACGAACTCTAACCACCGCCGTTGCCTCATATTCAACTCTTTTTGAGTGAAGATATACTTCATACTTTTATGATCTGAATATACCTCACACTGCTGACCATACAAGTAATGCCTCCAGATCTTCAAAGCAAACACCACAGCAGCTAACTCCAGGTCATGTGTTGGATAGTTCTTCTCATAGGACTTCAACTGCCTAGAAGCATACGCTATCATCTTATCATTTTGCATAAGCACGCAACCCAACCCAATCCGAGAGGCATCACAGTAAATACAGAACTTCTCCTCAGCTACCGGCAATGTCAACACTGGAGCTGTAGTCGGTTTCTGTTTCAACATTTGAAAACTCAACTCACACTCTTCTGATCATTCGTACTTTACATCCTTTCTGGTCAACCGAGTAAGAGGTGCTGTTATTTTTGAAAATCCCTCAATAAATTTCCTGTAATAGCCAGCCAATCCCAGAAAACTTCGAATCTCACTAACATTTCTCGGCTGAGGCCATTCTTGAATCGACTGAATCTTGGCTGGATCCACTGATAGCCCTCCATTAAAAATAACATGACCGAGTAAATGCATCATAGTCAACCAAAATTCACATTTTGAAAACTTGGCATATAACTGATGCCGCTTCAAAGTCTCCAGTACTATTCTCAGATGCTCCTTATGCTCCTCCTCATCACAGGAATAAACCAGCATATCGTTGATAAACACAATCACGAATTTATCGAGATACTCCCGGAACACTCGATTTATCAGGTCCATGAACAGCAGCTGGAGCATTCGTCAATCTGAACGACATAACCAAGAACTCGTAATGTCCATATCGCGTCCGGAAGGCCTGTCTTCGGGATATCCTGTGCTTTGACCTTTAACTGATAACACCCCGATCTCAGATCAATTTTTGAAAATATCCGGGCTCCCTGAAGCTGATCGAACAAATCATCAATCCTTGGCAACAGATACTTGTTCTTAATAGTTAGCTTGTTTATCTCCCGGTAATCAACGCACATTCGAAGTGACCCATCTTTCTTCTTCACAAACAACACGGGCGCTCCCCAAGGCGAGAAACTAGGGCGTATAAAGCCCTTGTCGACCAGTTCCTCCAACTGCTTCTTTAGTTCCTTCAATTCAAGAGGAGCTAACCTGTAAGGATTCTTCGACACAGGTTCAGTTCTAGGATATGTGTCAATTGCAAACTCGATTTCCTGGTCCGGAGGTAGACCAAGCAACTCATCCAGGAATACCTCAGGAAACTCATGAACAACTAAGACATCCTGCGGTTTAACTTCTACCAAAGACTGGGAATCTACTATAGTTGCAAGAAAATACATAAACTCACCCATAGCAGGTTCCCGAGCATCCATCACTGAAAGCTTCTGTACATGCCGCAAAGACTGTAATGAAAGCTTCTCACCGTCCGGAGGATGAAAATTAACTGTTCCTGCTCGGCAGTCAATCGTGGCGTGGTGTCGGAACTAGCCAATCCATATCCAGTTATTCCCATCACACCCAGTTATTCCCATCACACCCAAGTTATTCCCATCATAATCAAAATGTCTTTCTTCCAACCGATATCAAACTATTGAATACCATCTGATCTGAATGTAGACACTCACCGGAAGGTAGTTTCACATCATAAAAACATCCAGCTGGATTCACTTCCATCTGAACTTTAACCACAAAAGCTATTGCTACGAATAAATGTGATACACCTGAGTCTATCAACGTAAATGCTGGCACTGAATTAACAAACACGGTACCTGAGATCACTGCAGCACGATCCTCTCCCTCAGGCTCAATCATGGCAAAGATTCTGGCTGTAGCTTTCATTGGACCTTTCTTTGCTGTGGGGCAATCCGTAGCTACATGACCGGGCTGATTGCATTTAAAATATCGGGCAACCTTCGGCTTCGGGTAGTC
Organism: Begonia masoniana; assembly: GCA_022432975.1. Classification (NCBI taxonomy): domain Eukaryota; kingdom Viridiplantae; phylum Streptophyta; class Magnoliopsida; order Cucurbitales; family Begoniaceae; genus Begonia; species Begonia masoniana. The sequence continues at coordinate 29,553,816 of CM039512.1, read as the reverse complement.
TCGGGAAAGATGACCAGCTTCAAAACAGTTGTAACACTTGCCAACATATTGCCCACACTCTCCGGGATGGGACTTCAAGCACTTTGGACACTATACAAATTTTCCTTTTTGTTGCGGTTGCAGTTTCTTTCCTCCCCATTGATCACCTAAATTTCCTCCTTGTCGTTTGGTTCCCTGGGGCTGAGAAGACTATCCGCCTCGGTTAAATTGAGCTGTAATTTCCTTAAACATCCTCTTTGGAGCTTCGGTAGATTTCATAAATTTACCAGCAGCTTCCTCCACTTCCAAAGCTTTAGCCACCACACGAGTAAATGGTATTCCTTTTATTCCGAATGTCTTCACCAGCATATAAACCTCTGGCTTCAAACCCTGCACAAATTGAAATATCTTGTCTTCTTCCCTGCTAACAAGGTGGCTGGCAAATCGGGACAACGAGTCAAACTGTTGAATGTATTCTCCTACTGATCCGGTTTGCTTTAATTCCATAAACTCCATTCTTTTTTGCAGCTTGGACTGTCTGGTTATAGTACTTGTCATAAAATAATTCTTTAAACTCCTCCCAAGTCACGCCCTGAACACCAATGGTAGCCTTTACCGTTTCCCATCCGCTTTGGGCGTTGTTAGATAGATGGAAAGTAGCACACTGCACTTTATTTTCTTCCTCCACCTCAGCAACATTAAAACATATTTTCAATAGTGCATATCCAACGCTCAGCAGTTGTTGGATCTTTAAACGACCTTCAAAGGCTGGAGGTTTTAATTGTCTAAATCTTACCCGCTCCTGAGTTGGACCCCGCTCCAAAATTTCCTGGTAGACCTTGGTTCATAAAAATTCCGAGCAATTGAGATTGTACGTTGAGTAGATCTCAGAGTTGCTTATTAGGATCTTCAAGTTGTTCCGATTCATTCGGTTCATTCCTAGGTCGTCCGGGTTGTCTTGGGTTCCTCGGCATTTTTTATTCCTGTAAGAAGGTTAAAAGGATCTAATCTTAGATATATATAAACTAACTAAAGGAAAGAAATACTCACAGTCGGTGAAGCACGTTGCTTGGCAGCCGGCATTGTCACGTAATCTTTTGAACGACTCGACCACTTTTGCTCTGATACCAACTTGTAATGCTCCCGAACCCGCCCCGGCTCGGTGCGCTACTTTGCTAACCCAACCCGTGTTTAAAATGACGTTTAAAATAATTTTCGATAAAATTTTGACTCTATTTTCAGGTTTTTTGTAACCATCAAAAAATGTTGGTAAACGTGCGTAAAATACGTTTAAAATACGTCGGAAAAGGTCGGGTCAAAACATTTTAGAAATAGGCAAAATTTAAAAAAAAAAAAAACAAAAATTGGTGTGATGAGCGCCACGCGCCACCCTGTGCACGCGCAGGCGCCGAACGTTCGGCACCCTCTCGGGTGCCAGCGCGCCCTGCGCACCTCATTTCGACTTTTTCCCGCTTTTCTTCATTTTTTGTCGAGCCAAACACCTCCAAATCACCTAAAATTTACTCACATATTCCCGACACTCTCGACTCCGTGCCCTGTAAAAATCTCAGAAAACCGACTCGAAACGATTAACGAAAAATAGAGAAAAAGTAAATCCCGACGTTATTTACTTTAAAACAAAAATGAGCGGCATAACGCCTAAAATTACCAAAACCCAAAGACCTGAAATTTAAATCTCAAAACACTAATATTCACATACAAACCATCCATCAAAACATCCCCTAACCGTAGTCCTCTAAAATAAAAATATCTACAATACAAAATACCAAAGTCTCCCACCAAAATACCCGAGAAACGTGGCTGAGATGCCCCGACATATGCCGCACCGGTATGCTCCTATGCTTCCTCGACCGCTACCTATTCCTGAGCTCCCTCATCTAGCTCACCTGAATAAAGGTCGTCACCTACACCATAGAACACGAAAAGTAAGTCTAATACTTAGTAAGTAAGGAATAACGAATGCACACAACACGCAATGCCACTCAATCCTATCACATGCCGTTTCTAACTCTCAGTTGTGCTATTTACATGTTCGTTGCATTAGTCTTATTATAAGCTGGGTGGATCAAGTAGGCACACATCTCATAACTGTCTAAGACGGCCACGCCTTGATCCAACCAAATAAAACCGGTTAGCACACATCCCATAACTGTCTAGGACGGCCAAGCACGATTTGCCTTATCCACATCGATTGTAGAACCCTATGATTGTCTAGGAGTTCATACTCACGATGTCTTAATCTTTTAGCCAAACCACTCTCTCGTAAAATCCCTTCAGGGTGCTATACTCAAGCACTTATTCCCGACAAGGCCAATTTAATCGAGATCAGTTCTTACAATTCTTATTATCTTATTACAATTCACACTCGCACAAGTCACGCTCGCAAAACACAGTGCACAAAACTAAAACGTGATGTATGCCTGAAAAATACGTAACACAACACAATGCGAAACAAGACCGTTTACCCTACCATTCCATGGTGTAGGCCTAAGGCAACAAAAAGAATTCCTTTACTTACCTGACTGCTCGGTAATTGCTTGCTTACTTCGTCCAATCAAAATTATTCGCTCGACAGCCTAACAAATAGGGAGAAATAACTTAGTCACCATTCTAGGAAATTCTAAGAATTAACTAAGATAAAACTACTAACAATTCAACCTAACTCACAACAAAACTCTAAAACCCGATTTTCCTCACATTTTCTACCGTCCAACTTTGAACGGCCATAACTTACTCGTTTTTCAACGATTTCTACGTGCCACCCCAATCCGTAAACCTCTACACGTCTACTATCCATTAAAACACTCAAATTAACCAACCAAATAACTTGGCCGAACAGAAAACCAGAGAACAGAACCGGCGCCCAATTTGCTAAAAACCGGTTTTTCTCTAATTCACTTCCAATTTTCAATTTCTCCCTAAAAACCACCTAAACTAATCCATCCAACAACTAAAACATGAAATTTGGAAAGAAAACTACCATTTGAAACTAAAAAATTCAGACCCCATGATTAGGGTTTTCCAAACCCTAATCAAACTCTTCCAAAACACTTTAAAACTACTAAAAATCAACACCTAATTGTAATAAACCAAAAACCCACTTAATTTTACCTCACAAACTCTTGAATCCTTGTTGAGAAGAAGAAGGAAAATGCAGCAATGGAGGAAGAGAAGCTTCGATGGAAGATGAAGAAGAAAGAAAGAAAATCACCTTTTAACCTAACCTTTCTTCACTTTTCATTTTTTCTCCTCCCAAGTTTTTTATTTTTATAAAATGGTCACATCTTCTTTCTTTCTTAAATTCCAACGTGATTTGCATCCTTGCAACTCCACCTTTTCACCTTTTAATTCATTTAAATTCCTAGCTTTCTATTGGTTTTTATTTCCTTTGAATTTTCAACATACTTTTTGACTTGTCAACCTTCTTTTGACTCTTCATTTGTTCAAAACTTAAACCTGTAGGATCGAGATTATCTAAGAGGGAGGGGGGGTGAATTAGACTTTTAAACTTAATTTGTTAATCTAATCAATTTCTCTCTTGTCTAAAACTTCTAAGCTAACAGCAATCAATCAAATAAAGTAGAGTGAGAGAGAGACAGCAATCAATCAAATAAAGTAGAGTGAGAGAGAGAAATTGACACCGTGATTTTTAACGTAGTTCGGTTAAACTTGCCTACGTCCACGCTCCAAGGCACCCCCTTGAAGATTCTTAACCTTCTCCTCACGAGAAAACAAGATCGAACTTTCCGGATGTCGATCTACTGCCTTACACGGATCTGGACTGTTCTTCACGGGCGACAATCCACTGCCTTGTACAGAATTGTGAGTTTGTAAATTGTTTGCACAAACTACACTCTCTCAAAGATTAAATCTCAAGTTCTAGAATCGAGAGGTATAGAAGAAAAATACAGAGTATTCAAAAATTTCGCTCGTTAGGGCTCAGTAGTAGATTTTTCAAAAAGTTCTTTTCTTCGAGCTATCTCCTTGGCTTAAATACTCTGTCTGTAAAATCAGCGCCAAAATTGAATGCTCCTTATCCGAATATGGAAACTTTGTTACCGTTGGAGCAGCATCCGTACAAAGTAGATAGCCGTTGCATTCTGAAGTTGCTATCGTGCTTCGCCATTAATGGTCAGAAGTTAAAGCTCTGGGCAAGGTCACTGTTGCTTTGCGGTATATTCAAATTTGGCGGAAGACTCTGTTCACAGGTAGATGTATCTTTAAGAGCTTGAACCGCTGTCGGTGGATTCAGCTTTAAAACCTTGTACTGTAGAAAACCGAACCGATATCGGAAGATGAAGTAGTGAAGTCTTGAACCGCTATCGGAAGACGTAGCTTTAACAAGCTGAACCGCTATCGGAAGACGTGGCTTCAAAAAGTTGGCGGAAGATGTTGTTCCTTGAAGTACTCCGCCTTTGTCGTTTAACTAGCGGAAGACTTAGGCTTTGAACGACTTCACTTTTGTCGTTTAGCTACTGGACGATGTTGAACTTCAAAGAGCCAGCAGATGATATTCTTTGAACGACTTCATTTTTGTCGTTTAGTTGGCGGATGAGGTCTTCTCCAAAGAGCTATCAATAGACGTAACTCTTCGACAGACTCTGCCTTTGTCGTGTAGCTGGCGGAAGATGTAGTCTTTGAACGACTTTGCTTTTTGTCGTTTTCCTATCGGATGATGTCTTCTTTTCTACATCACCGGTGGATGTACATTGTTTTTATTCGTTTTCAGCCCTGTTAAACTATTTAGCCCTGTACACTTAGCCACAATTGTTAGAATACTAAAATATCATTTCCAAGGGAATTTCCAACCGATTAATTTCATATGCATAACTCATTTTTCTCATTTAATAAACATAATCAAATTACTATTACTAAATACATCATCAAAAATATATTTAGACATAAAAACTATTTAAGTCAACAAAACCATCACTGCTTAACATTAAGGTCTAAGTCTAATGTCACACACGTGGTAGAAAATTCCGGGTGTTACAAGAGATGCATAAACTATCATGAGCATGTATACACATGCAATTTTTGTAAAAATAATCTTATCGCGGTTCCTTCTCACTAGGGTCTTTTATTCTCGCTTTATTTTCGATATACAGTCCATTTGCTGGAGGCAATTTAGTGTAACGCCCCGAGTTTTCTGAACCCAGTTTGTTACTCGTAAATTCGGATATTACTAAAAAAAAACTTGGACCAAAATTTAAACTTCCTTCAAAATTCAAATTTTAACGTTTGATAAAATATGAAAACTTGCAGCGGAAATCTTTGAGCAAAATAGAGTTGAGCGAAACTATGTAACAGTGTTTGAATGATCACATAAAATATTAAGAAAATAATTCGACCGGAAGGGATGAAAGTTTAGGCGTGAAATACTTGAAATTTATGAAAGTCAAACACATCATCCGAAGAACGAAGTCAACCGGAAGGAACTGACGTAGAAAACAGAAGGTTTTTCCCTGATAACAAGACGACAAAGTTTCGACTACATCATCCGGTCACAAAACGACAAAGTTTCGACTACATCATCCGGTCACAAAACGACAAGGTACGTCCCACATCTACCGGTGACGTCGGCCGGATGATTTCCTCATCCGATTGACTTTACCCTATATCCACCGGTGACGTCAGCCGGATGATTTCCTCATCCGATCGACTTTACTCTATATCCACCGGTGACGTCAGCCGGATGATTTCCTCATCCGATCGACTTTACTCTATATCCACCGGTCGCAAAACGACAAAGTCCTACTTATATCTTCCGATAGACGAAAGAACAAGAACTCTACTACTCCATGCTACGCCAACACAACTCTAATTACAGAAATGGAATTACTCACATTACTGAAATCATTCCAATGCCATTCTAACAAATGCATTACATAAAACAATCCAGTAAGTGCCATCGTCAAATCTCAACAGAATACCATTATCAGAAAAACTCAAAACATTTTCAAAACATTGAAACAACTACTGTCATGAGGGCTCAACCTATTCAAATCAAAACGTTGTCAACTTCACCTTTACTCCAACAGACATCAGTTAAACTGCCTCATCAAATACCAGGTCCGTGGCATAAGTGTGCTCCCCCAACCAGCCTATCCTTCAATGAACTCAGAAGGCTCACCTGCTGTAACTTCTCCACCTACATCACAAAACTCATCTATTAGCCTAATGCTAAGTAAGTAAAGTAGTAATGGGCTGAAATGCTGAAACATAAATTCCTAAACATGCAATTTCTACTTTCTCATCTCTGTTTCATTCACATACGTTCGTAAGCTGATCTGATCCCTCGGTTCCCTTGGGAAGTGGATCAATTTTCCCAAGGTCATACATCCTCTACTCGATTAAGGGGCGGATTAGTTCCCTTAATAGCTGAACTGATCCCTCTGTTCCTTTGGGAGTGGGATCAATTCTCCCAATGTCATACATCCTCTACTCGATTAAGGGGCAGATTAGTTCCCTTAATAGTTTGTCTGTCACATACAGTTCATACTTCACTATTCTTACATGAAAATTCATTTTCGTAATCTTTCAAAAACATGATGCATGACATACAAAATCATTCTCAATATGCATAACCCTACTGTTTTGTGATGTAGGCCCGAAGACACATGCATACTTTACTTACCTGGTCTCCTGGAAATCGTTCGGTTTCAACTACTCTGGAAACCCTGCTCACCTATCGTCATAAGCAAAAATACCGATTAGATCACCCCTAACCTTATCCTAAATCGTTCTGAAACCTAAGGGGCTCGTTTGAAATCTCTAATCATCATACACTCTCGGCTCAATACTAAAATCGAACTCAACTCACTCGCAGTATTATCAAAATACGCGCATTACACTTTCTCTGCTATCTAGCCACTAAAATCTCGAGAAATAAAATGGAAACCCCACCTAGTTTGAGGAATGAGGATCGGAGAGGGAAATCGCCTGGAGCTCTGCTGTGCTTGAGCTGAATACCGAGAAGGAAAATGAGGGAAACAGTGGCGGCTAAACCTCATTAAACCCTCCATTAAATACGTTATCCATTTATAAAATTGCTAATTACTCTTTTGTCCTTACATAGTTATTAACTAACCTAATCACTTTTCTCCCTCAATTCTTCCATAAAATTAACACATTATAATTGGCAATTAAATTTGATTTAATAGAGCCGGGTGCTACAATCTACCCTCCTTAAAAGAATTTTGTCCTCAAAATTTAGTACCTGAATAATTCCGGATATTGGTCCATCATGTCTTGCTGGCGCTCCCACGTTGTCTCCTCAATATTCTGGTTGTGCCATAAAACCTTTACCAGTGGAACTTCTTTGTTGCGTAATACCTTCACTGCATAATCTAGGATTCTTACTGGTTTCTCCTCAAATGCAAGAGTAGGAAGGACTTCGATACTCTGCTGTTCTATAATTTGTGAAGGATCTCTAACACATTTCTTTAGCATGGAAACATGAAACACATTATGAATTCCCTCCAGAGAGGCTGGCAACTGAAGCTGATATGCTGACTTCCCAATTCTCTTCACAATTTGAAAAGGTCCAATATATCTGGGGCTCAACTTGCCTCTTTTCCCAAATCTCACAACTCCTTTGAAAGGCGACACCTTAAGGAAAACCTCATTACCGACATCAAATTCTAATTCTCTTCGTCTTTTGTCTGCATAGCTTTTCTGCCGGCTTTGAGCTGTTAAGATCCTCTGTCGGATAAGAGCAATCTTTTCCACTGTCTGCTGCACAATGTCAGGACCAATCAACTGTGCTTCTCCAACTTCATCCCAATATAATGGAGATCTGCACTTACGCCCATATAATGCCTCGTATGGTGCCATGCCTATTGTTGCTTGAAAACTGTTATTATAAGAGAAGTCAGTCAATAGTATATACTTACTCCAAGAACCCTGAAATTCCAGCACACATGCACGGCGCAGAGCCGCCAACGTATGGATAAGTGTCGCCATCGGATTGTCCATCAGTTTGGGGATGAAAGGCGTGCTAAACAAGCTGGGTTCCAGAGCCTTGTGCATTACATTCCAAACTGTAGATGTAAATCTAGAGTCTCGTCGGAAACGATGGTGCTGGAACTCCATGCAGTCAACAACCAAAAAAAAAAAAAAAAAAAAAAAAAAAAAAAAAAAAAAAAAAAAAAAAAAAAAAAAAAAAAAAAAAAAAAAAAAAAAAAAAAAAAAAAAAAAAAAAAAAAAAAAAAAAAAAAAAAAAAAAAAAAAAAAAAAAAAAAAAAAAAAAAAAAAAAAAAAAAAAAAAAAAAAAAAAAAAAAAAAAAAAAAAAAAAAAAAAAAAAAAAAAAAAAAAAAAAAAAAAAAAAAAAAAAAAAAAAAAAAAAAAAAAAAAAAAAAAAAAAAAAAAAAAAAAAAAAAAAAAAAAAAAATAAAAAAAAAAAAATAAAAAAAAAAAAAACAAAAAAAAAAAAACAAAAAAAAAAAAATAAAAAAAAAAAAACAAAAAAAAAAAAAAAACAAAAAAAAAAAAATAAAAAAAAAAAAAAATAAAAAAAAAAAAATAAAAAAAAAAAAATAAAAAAAAAAAAAAATAAAAAAAAAAAAATAAAAAAAAAAAAATAAAAAAAAAAAAACAAAAAAAAAAAAAAATAAAAAAAAAAAAATAAAAAAAAAAAAATAAAAAAAAAAAAACAAAAAAAAAAAAATAAAAAAAAAAAAATAAAAAAAAAAAAAATAAAAAAAAAAAAAATAAAAAAAAAAAAATAAAAAAAAAAAAACAAAAAAAAAAAAACAAAAAAAAAAAAAAAACAAAAAAAAAAAAACAAAAAAAAAAAAATAAAAAAAAAAAAATAAAAAAAAAAAAATAAAAAAAAAAAAACAAAAAAAAAAAAAATAAAAAAAAAAAAACAAAAAAAAAAAAACAAAAAAAAAAAAAACAAAAAAAAAAAAAACAAAAAAAAAAAAACAAAAAAAAAAAAAAAACAAAAAAAAAAAAACAAAAAAAAAAAAATAAAAAAAAAAAAACAAAAAAAAAAAAAACAAAAAAAAAAAAATAAAAAAAAAAAAAATAAAAAAAAAAAAACAAAAAAAAAAAAACAAAAAAAAAAAAAACAAAAAAAAAAAAAACAAAAAAAAAAAAAAATGTACATTTTCGTACCTCCAGGCTGAACTGAAAATCTGGAGGAATGTGCCTCAGATAGGATTTCTTTCTAAGCTCAGTATCAGCCAGAACAAAACATCTATTCGAAACTGAGAATTCCATCAGCTGAGCAGTTGAAATCCGACTTGTCAGTAGAATCTATGCACAACTTATACTTATTACATTCAGCGTCATTCATTTGAACCCTCCCTTTATTTTCTCCAAAATAGTAGGCCTCAAGGACATGGCCGAAAGCATGGCCGACGCATTAGATACAGCTTCCAGGTTAAATCTTTGGAATTCTGTCTCTAAGGCTATTGGTATGTTTAAAATCAATGCAAGAGACTGAAGGAGTCACTCTACTCAAAGCATCAGCCACAACTTAGCCTTGCCAGGGTGGTACTTAATCTCAAAATCATAATCTTTGACAAACTCTAACCACCTACGTTGCCTTATATTCAGTTCTTTCTGCGTGAAAATGTATTTCAAACTTTTATGATCCGAAAATATCTCACAAACTTGTCCGTACAGGTAGTGCCTCCAAATCTTTAATGCAAAAACCACAGCAGCTAATTCTAAGTCATGTGTGGGGTAATTCTTTTCGTGTACTTTTAACTGCCTAGAGGCATAAGCTATAACATTTCCATCTTGCATTAACACACATCCAAGACCAATCTTGGAAGCATCACAGTAAATGCTAAACTTTCCACTCTCATCGGGTAGGGTCAATATAGGGGCATTGGTCAGTTTCTTTTTCAAGGTCTGGAACTGGACTCACACTCCTCTGTCCAAGCATACTTGATATTTTTCCTAGTTAACCGAGTGAGGGGTGTTGCAATCTTTGAGAATCCTTCAATAAATTTTCTGTAATATCCAGCTAACCCGAGGAAACTTCGAATATCTGTAGCATTCTTCGGTTGGGGCCACTCCTTAACTGCTTGAACCTTGGCTGGATCGACAGATATCCCATCACCAGAGATCACATGACCAAGAAAGTGAACTCTGTCCAACCAAAACTCACACTTGGAAAACTTAGCATAAAGTTGGTGCTGTCTAAGTACTCCTAACACCAAACTCAAATGCCTTGCATGCTCATCCTTAGTTCTAGAATAGATCAGAATGTCGTCTATGAATACTATGACAAACTTGTCCAAATACTCGTGAAACACCCTATTCATGAGATCCATGAAGGCTGCTGGTGCATTTGTTAAACCAAAAGACATAACCAAAAACTCATAATGCCCATACCTTGTGCGAAAGGCAGTCTTTGGGATATCTTCAGATTTAACCTTCAACTGGTAATAACCGGACCTAAGGTCAATTTTTGAGAAAACTCTTGCACCCTTAAGCTGATCAAATAAATCATCGATCCTCGGCAGCGGATACTTGTTCTTGACAGTTAGCTTATTCAATTCTCTATAGTCTATGCACATACGCATTGATCCATCCTTCTTTTTGACAAAAAGGACAGGTGCACCCCATGGTGAAAAGCTAGGGCGTATGAACCCTTTTTCCAACAAGTCCTCTAACTGTTTCTTCAACTCTTTAAGTTCTGTTGGTGCTAGTCTATATGGATTCTTAGATATTGTCTCAGCGCCGAGGTAAACATCTACCACGAATTCAATTTCCCTATCCGATGGCAAACCAGGAAGGTCATCTAGAAATACTTCTAGAAAATTTTGGACAACTAAAACATCCTTGGGGTTCGATTTCTCTACAGTTTGTGTGTCTAAAACACTGGCCAAAAAGCACAAATATTCTCTGTAAGGGGAGGGTCTACAACTAACAGAAGTCATTACAGTCATTTCCTTACTCTTCTTCAAGGCTTGGAAAGTATGGTTTAATCCACTAGGGGGGTGAAAACTAACTATTCCAGTTCTACAATCTATAGTAGCATAATGCTTAAACAACCAATCCATTCCTAGGATCACGTCAAATCCCATTATGTCCATAACAATAAGATCAGCAGGCAAATTCATGTTCCCTACTAACACCACACTATCAGGCATCATTTGACTGGAGTGCATGTGCTCACCAGAAGGTAATGCTACGTTATAAACATGCTCAGAAGGAGTAAACCGTACATCTAACTTATCAGCAAATGTAGAGGCTATAAAAGAATGAGTTGCACCTGAATCTATCAAAGTAAAAGCAGGTACAGAGTTAATCAATATAGTACCTGACACTTCAGCAGGCTGGTCCTCACCGCCTGACTCCATCATGGAGAATATTCTTGGCTTAATCCTGGCAGGGCCACCCTTCAGAGCTGGGCAGTCTCTGTTGACATGGCCAACCTTGTTGCAATGGAAACATCGAACGATCCGGGGCTTTGGGCAATCCTTGTATAAATGTCCAACCTCTTCATAGTTAAAACACTTACCCGATCCAAATCTACACTCACCCGAGTGATTCTTTGAACATTTCGGGCATTGAGGAAACTTCTGGGTATTCAGTACCCTCTTTTCGGATCCTTGGTTACTTTGGCCTTCACTTGGCCTCTTCTCTCCCCTCTGATGGTGTGGCTGGATACACTTTTGCGAAACCTCCTTTGGTCTAGCACACTTCCCTTCAACTTCTTCCACTTCCAGAGCAGTGGACACAACTTCACTGAACGTTAAACCTTTAATGCCACAGAATTTGACTCCTCGATAAATCTCCGGCTTTAGTCCATGCACAAATTTGAACACCTTATCCTCGTCCTTATGAGCAAAATGTCCAGCAAACCTGGACAAGCACTCAAATTGCCTACTGTACTTTGCCATCGACCCTGTCTGCTTCAAATTCAGAAACTCCAACTTCTTTGCGGTTTGGACCGTGCTGTTAAAATATTTCTCATAAAAGATGTCCTTAAACTGTGACCAAGTCATAGTCAGAATGTCAGTGGTGGTTTCAACTGTTTCCCACCAGAGTTGAGCTTCACCAGCCACATGGAACGTGGCCAACGTGACTTTGTCCCCTTTCCCAATATTGGCACACCTAAACATACTCTCAATTTTTCTAAGCCAACCCTCAGCAATGACTGGATCAGTTGACTGACCATCAAACGTGGGTGGTCTCAGTCTCCGGAATCTATCTCCAGAATGTTCACTGCTAGAACCCGAGTTGGCACTTCCTTGTGTCTCCCGGCTCAACAGCACTCCTAATTGGTCAAACTGTTGACGTACTATATCAGTCTGCTGACGCATCAATTCTGTCAGCTGCCTAATTACACTAGAGTCCTCCTCCCGCCTCGGACTTGGTATCTCCCTTGGTAACCTTGGTCTTCCTGGTCGTTTAGACATTTGCTATATTCCTGCAGAAGGTTAATTATACTCTTAAATACCTAGTAGCTAAGGTTAAGGTAAACACTTACAGTTGTTGGAGTACCCCCATGCAACGACTGGTACTGATGAGTAATCTTTTGAACAGTTTAACTGAATGTCTCTGATACCATAATGTAACGCCCCGAGTTTTCTGAACCCAGTTTGTTACTCGTAAATTCGAATATTACTAAAAAAAAACTTGGACCAAAATTTAAACTTCCTTCAAAATTCAAATTTTAACGTTTGATAAAATATGAAAACTTGCAGCGGAAATCTTTGAGCAAAATAGAGTTGAGCGAAACTATGTAACAGTGTTTGAATGATCACATAAAATATTAAGAAAATAATTCGACCGGAAGGGATGAAAGTTTAAGCGTGAAATACTTGAAATTTATGAAAGTCAAACACATCATCCGAAGAACAAAGTCAACCGGAAGGAACTGACGTAGAAAACAGAAGGTTTTTCCCTGATAACAAGACGACAAAGTTTCGACTACATCATCCGGTCACAAAACGACAAAGTTTCGACTACATCATCCGGTCACAAAACGACAAAGTTTCGACTACATCATCCGGTCACAAAACGACAAGGTACGTCCCACATCTACCGGTGACGTCAGCCGGATGATTTCCTCATCCGATCGACTTTACCCTATATCCACTGGTGACGTCAGCCGGATGATTTCCTCATCCGATCGACTTTACTCTATATCCACCGGTGACGTCAGCCGGATGATTTCCTCATCCGATCGACTTTACTCTATATCCACCGGTCGCAAAACGACAAAGTTTCGACTACATCATCCGGTCACAAAACGACAAAGTTTCGACTACATCATCCGGTCACAAAACGACAAAGTTTCGACTACATCATCCGGTCACAAAACGACAAAGTTTCGACTACATCATCCGGTCACAAAACGACAAAGTTTCGACTACATCATCCGGTCACAAAACGACAAAGTTTCGACTACATCATCCGGTCACAAAACGACAAAGTTTCGACTACATCATCCGGTCACAAAACGACAAAGTTTCGACTACATCATCCGGTCACAAAACGACAAAGTTTCGACTACATCATCCGGTCACAAAACGACAAAGTTTCGACTACATCATCCGGTCACAAAACGACAAAGTTTCGACTACATCATCCGGTCACAAAACGACAAAGTTTCGACTACATCATCCGGTCACAAAACGACAAAGTTTCGACTACATCATCCGGTCACAAAACGACAAAGTTTCGACTACATCATCCGGTCACAAAACGACAAAGTTTCGACTACATCATCCGGTCACAAAACGACAAAGTTTCGACTACATCATCCGGTCACAAAACGACAAAGTTTCGACTACATCATCCGGTCACAAAACGACAAAGTTTCGACTACATCATCCGGTCACAAAACGACAAAGTTTCGACTACATCATCCGGTCACAAAACGACAAAGTTTCGACTACATCATCCGGTCACAAAACGACAAAGTTTCGACTACATCATCCGGTCACAAAACGACAAAGTTTCGACTACATCATCCGGTCACAAAACGACAAAGTTTCGACTACATCATCCGGTCACAAAACGACAAAGTTTCGACTACATCATCCGGTCACAAAACGACAAAGTTTCGACTACATCATCCGGTCACAAAACGACAAAGTTTCGACTACATCATCCGGTCACAAAACGACAAAGTTTCGACTACATCATCCGGTCACAAAACGACAAAGTTTCGACTACATCATCCGGTCACAAAACGACAAAGTTTCGACTACATCATCCGGTCACAAAACGACAAAGTTTCGACTACATCATCCGGTCACAAAACGACAAAGTTTCGACTACATCATCCGGTCACAAAACGACAAAGTTTCGACTACATCATCCGGTCACAAAACGACAAAGTTTCGACTACATCATCCGGTCACAAAACGACAAAGTTTCGACTACATCATCCGGTCACAAAACGACAAAGTTTCGACTACATCATCCGGTCACAAAACGACAAAGTTTCGACTACATCATCCGGTCACAAAACGACAAAGTTTCGACTACATCATCCGGTCACAAAACGACAAAGTTTCGACTACATCATCCGGTCACAAAATCTCCTACTTATATCTTACGATAGACGAAAAGAACAAGAACTCTACTACTCCATGCTACGCCAACACAACTCTAATTACAGAAATGGAATTATACTCACATTACTGAATCATTCCAATGCCATTCTAACAAATGCATTACATAAAATAATCCAGTAAGTGCCATCGTCAAATAACTTGAAACAACTACTGTCATGAGGGCTCAACCTAGTCAAATCAAAACGTTGTCAACTTCACCTTTACTCCAACAGACATCAGTTAACTGCCTCATCAAATACCAGGTCCGTGGCATAAGTGTGCTCCCCCAACCAGCACTATCCTTCATGAACTCAGAAGGCTCACCTGCTGTAACTTCTCCACCTACATCACAAAACTCATCTATTAGCCTAATGCTAAGTAGTACAGTAGTAATGGACTGAAATGCTGAAACATAAATTCCTAAACATGCATTTTCTACTTTCTCATCTCTGTTGCATTCACATATTGTAACACCCCTAATACTGTACTTATTTACCCGTATAAATTTTTCATTTTATACTTATTACTTTTCTTTACTTTAAATAAAACTTTGTGCGGAATAAAAACTGAGGTTGAAGTCAGAACTGAAATCGGAAATCAATTCGAACCTTAAAATCATTTAAAACAAGACATTTAATAATTACTTGAAAACTTAAAACATTAATTTAAAAAAACATTTACAAGAACACACAAAAAGGGAGGGCAGAATCGGGATTCTGCCCCCCAAGAGTATCAGCGATCGGGCG
Source organism: Begonia masoniana (assembly GCA_022432975.1). Lineage (NCBI taxonomy): Eukaryota > Viridiplantae > Streptophyta > Magnoliopsida > Cucurbitales > Begoniaceae > Begonia > Begonia masoniana. The sequence goes on along the minus strand of CM039512.1, from coordinate 29,538,538 downwards.
CTGCAAATTGCAGCGCCCGAGCGCCACATTCGCTGCATGTTGCAGCGAATGGTCGCTGCAACCATGCAGCGCCCAGTCGCTGCAACCTTGCAGCGACCCACCCCTCTTTCTCGCTTCATTCTTTTCCTTACACTTGCTCTCTGGAATCACAATTTCCAGAGAGCAACACAACTTCCTCAAGCTCTCTGGAGTCCGATTCCAGAGAGCAGAATTTCACACCCTTCTTTACCCATTCTCTCAATTTACCTCATAACGCTTATAACTTAAATCCAACCGACTCGCAGCGGACTTTGCGAAATCCAACTGCGTGGATGTATCTAAACATCGAGCATAACCGTATCAACCTAAAACCAATCAAAACATTTCCATAACATTCATTAAACAGTTTAAACCAAAACGTTTTACATACAATTATCAAAACGTTATCTAATCCCTATCCAGATCCAAACAACCTAAATATTCTATACAATTATCAATTCAAACATCCCAAAATAACCCCAGAGTCCAGACATACATCCCCACGGGTCAGAAAGTGCCTCGACTACATAGCGCACTCCCACGGCCGTCATCCATCAACTGCATCAGACGGAGGAACGCCGTCCTCACCTGGTTCGATATCACCTAAGAGGTTACCTACACCATACAGACACATATGAGATATTGAAATCTCAGTAAGCTACGTAAATGCAGATGCATGCGTGCGTATGCCATTCAGAAATCATGCTCAGATTCAGATTACAGATACAGAATTACAGATTTCAGATTCATTACGTCACAGACAGACAGAATTGTCACCGAGACCTCGACCCACTAACCCAAGGGGGCCCGTCCGGCGGTTGGACTACCCCGTGGGGTTAGAGAGGGGGGGTACACGCTTGCAACACGCACAGCCGTGCCTGAGCCCCATCCCGCATGACCAGAAACAGACAGATTACGTTTATTCATTCAGATTTCGTTACAGATTTCATTTCAGATATACGTTCCTTTTTTTTTTAAAAAAAACACGTGCAGAAATTCCTTTTCATGACTTTCGAAAACCGTGATGCATGAACAGTTCATATTAGCGGAAAGTAAACAAACAACGTGCATACATTCATGGCAGTAAAGCAGAACCTATAAACAACTAACCTAACTACCCAACCAGAGTAACATAAAACAAACAGTTCCTCGAGTATTCCCGAGACGACGACGGAGTATGGTGCAGACCTTTGGGTCAAAGTAAGTCACGAAAACTTACCTGGAGCGCACTGAATGGCTAGCTTCGTCCACGGGAGTCGCGTGTCTGAGGAAAACACGATATTTACCATTAAAACTAATTTAAACAATTAACGTCCAAATCTAAAAACTTAACTAAAGAATTTCTCCTAAATTCTTTATTTAGCCAATCAAAGCGTTTATAACGTTAATTAACGTTCAATAATTCGAAATCCCAATTAACGAGTTTTTCTCAAAAACTCGGAAAATAAACCAATTTTTAACTTTTTCGCAAATTGATTTTTCTTCGTCCAATAACGTCAAATACGTTCAATACATACTTAATCAAGGCCAACCTATTAATTACGAACCCTAATTCGCATTTTCGTCGAAACCCTAATTGAAACCCTAACACTAATCGGACCGAAAACTCGAAATAAACGTTCAGAGACTGTAGGTACATACCGAGGGTAGCGAGAGGAGAAGAAAGCGTGAAGAAATCGGGACGAACGGAGGTCGGACGGAGGTCGGATGATGAACGAACGCCGGCGGCCTAAGGAGAGGAGTGCTCTCTGTTTCGTGCGCAGGGAGAGGAGAAGAAGAAGTGAGGAGAGAGAGGGAATTTGTGATATTTAATAAAATTGATTTGTAAATTACCAAAACGCCCTTCTTTGATTTCTATATAGATTTCGTTCTTCGGTTCGTTAATCGTCCAACTATTCGGATTCTCGAAAGTTTCATATTTTGCCAACAACTTCTATTCATTGCCAGGGATTTATTAAAACTGTCCGTTCGCAATTTGGACCTCGTTCGCTATTTTTACGAGAACGTCTTTTACATTACGAAAAGTGTATTTACTCGGAATGTAGTGTTTGATCTCCGAAAATTCCCGTAATTTCCTTAAAATTCCTATTAATCGTTAGGACTCTAACGACGCTTTCCGTTTGCGAAACTGACTTGATTTGACATATTTAATAAAAATGCCTCATATAATATCTATATATGAATATAATATATTAAATCCAAAAGTCCGTACGAACCGGATATTACACATATGTTTGTAAGCTGATCTGATCCCTCGGTTCCCTTGGGAAGTGGATCAATTTTCCTAAGGTCATACATCATCTACTCGATTAAGGGGCAGATTAGTTCCCTTAATAGCTGAACTGATCCCTCTGTTCCCTTGGGAGTGGGATCAATTCTCCCAATGTCATACATCCTCTACTCGATTAATGGGCGAATTAGTTCCCTTAATAGTTTGTCTGTCACATACAGTTCATACTTCACTATTCTTACATGAAAATTCATTTTCGTAATCTTTCAAAAACATGATGCATGACATACAAAATCATTCTCAATATGCATAACCCTACTGTTTTGTGATGTAGGCCCGAAGGCACATACATACTTTACTTACCTGGTCTCTTGGAAATCGTTCGGTTTCAACTACTCTGGAAACCCTGCTCACCTATCGTCGTAAGCAAAAATACCGATTAGATCACCACTAACCTTATCCTAAATCGTTCTGAAACCTAAGGGGCTCGTTTGAAATCTCTAATCATCATACACTCTCGGCTCAATACTAAAATCGAACTCAACTCACTCGCAGTATTATCAAAATACGCGCATTACACTTTCTCTGCTATCTAGCCACTAAAATCTCGAGAAATAAAATGGAAAACTCACCTAGTTTGAGGAATGAGGATCGGAGAGGGAAATCGCCTGGAGCTCTGCTGTGCTTGAGCTGAATACCGAGAAGGAAAATGAGGGAAACAGTGGCGGCTAAACCTCATTAAACCCTCCATTAAATACGTTATCCATTTATAAAATTGCTAATTACTCTTTTGTCCTTACATATTTATTAACTAACCTAATCACTTTTCTCCCTCAATTCTTCCATAAAATTAACACATTATAATTGGCAATTAAATTTGATTTAATAGAGCCGGGTGCTACATTTAGTCTAAGAAAGCAAGAGGGCACCTCATGATCTTGTCTTATGGGACAGCCAACTCGTAATCTCATTTTACAACAAAAGTTACGTTTATTTAGTTCTTCACTCATCTTTCCGTCTTTATGTCTGTTTTTTCTATCAATTTTTAATTTTTTCTTTGTTTCTTTGTTCTCTTTAAATATTTCTTAACATAAATTCTTTTTCATGATGCAATGAGTTATACATAAACATACAATGCAAATTCGTCTGTTCTTTCTATTCAATCATAAGTTACTACTTATCATAAAAATATCAATATTTCTACATCTATCAAATTATCAAACAAAATATATCCTCGAGCGACATCATCGTCAATATAATCATAACATCTAGCAATATACCACAATCAAAAGTTTATTCTATAACACATCCTCAAGCGTCATTATCATCAATATAATCATAAAACATAACATCAATTGTAAACATCATCATATAATAACGATTAAACAAATCGTCAAGTCATTAATTTCGTAATGTAATAACATACAAGTCCTTAAAGTCTTATCGTAATAAAACTACTTAACCTGGCACTTTGTGATGTAGACCAATGGGTCAACGCATAAAACATCACTTACCTTGACTATTTAGTATGTAGGCTCTTGCTCATGACGGGTATATTTCACCTTTAAATTAAACTACCCATAGAGTTGTCGCTTATTACTGAAAGAAAGTGAGGGAAAAAAATTATAATCGAAGAATTTCTATGGAGAAACCCTAACAATAATAAAAATCCTGACTATGTCCCTTAAACATGTTAACTCATGAGTTTACTTGTTTGAGGGCCGAATTCTATTAGGTTTAGGCTTACCTTGGAGATTCTGTACAAATGAGGAGGAAGCTCGTGAGTTCCGGATGAAATAAGGGCTAAGTTTAATGTGCATAAATTGGTATAAAGTGGATGTTTATATAGGATTCAAATAAACTTTAAAAATAATGGTAAGTAACCCAAAATATCTTTAAAATATAGAAAATCTTAATAAGTTTGGAAATATAAAATTTGGAAATTCTAAGACATAAAAAAAATCACAAAAAAGGAGTTTTTGGAAAAATTAGGCGCAGGCTTTGCGCCCTCTTGCGCCCGCACGCTCAACGCGCCTCCTTGCTTCTCCATGGCTCCCAACGGCTTGCTACATACACTACTTCATATTTTTCACTTGGTTAGCATATAAAGTGCAATTTAAACATATTTTTGGCTTCTACTCGTAATTTTTAACTTAAAAACTCTTCTTTTACACTTTCAAAAGTAGGGAAATTACCGGTTTCGACCTCGAAGTAACCGGTTTTTTCGATTCAAACCTTAAAGTAAAATTTTCACGATTCAAACCTTGAAGTATGGAAAAAGTTACAAAACAAACCTCGGCGGACGTCCTATTGACCGTCCTCTGTTAATTTTGCCGTAGAACGGACGGTCTCTTGAAACAAGAGACAGTCCGTTCCACAGAACGGACGGTCTCTTGTTTCAAGAGACAGTCCGTTCTCTAATTTTGCTAGAACGGACTGTCTCTTGAAACAAGAGACAGTCCGTTCTCTATTTTTGCCTAGAACGGACTGTCTCTTGAAACAAGAGACAGTCCGTTCTCTATTTTTGCCTAGAACGGACTGTCTCTTGAAACAAGAGACAGTCCGTTCTCTAATTTTGCCTAGAACGGACTGTCTCTTGAAACAAGAGACAGTCCGTTCTCTAATTTTGCCTAGAACGGACTGTCTCTTGAAACAAGAGACAGTCCGTTCTCTAATTTTGCCTAGAACGGACTGTCTCTTGAAACAAGAGACAGTCCGTTCTCTATTTTTGCCTAGAACGGACTGTCTCTTGAAACAAGAGACAGTCCGTTCTCTAATTTTGCCTAGAACGGACTGTCTCTTGAAACAAGAGACAGTCCGTTCTCTAATTTTGCCTAGAACGGACTGTCTCTTGAAACAAGAGACAGTCCGTTCTCTATTTTTGCCTAGAACGGACTGTCTCTTGAAACAAGAGACAGTCCGTTCTCTAATTTTGCCTAGAACGGACTGTCTCTTGAAACAAGAGACAGTCCGTTCTCTAATTTTGCCTAGAACGGACTGTCTCTTGAAACAAGAGACAGTCCGTTCTCTAATTTTGCCTAGAACGGACTGTCTCTTGAAACAAGAGACAGTCCGTTCTCTAATTTTGCCTAGAACGGACTGTCTCTTGAAACAAGAGACAGTCCGTTCTCTAATTTTGCCTAGAACGGACTGTCTCTTGAAACAAGAGACAGTCCGTTCTCTATTTTTGCCTAGAACGGACTGTCTCTTGAAACAAGAGACAGTCCGTTCTCTAATTTTGCCTAGAACGGACTGTCTCTTGAAACAAGAGACAGTCCGTTCTCTATTTTTGCCTAGAACGGACTGTCTCTTGAAACAAGAGACAGTCCGTTCTCTAATTTTGCCTAGAACGGACTGTCTCTTGTTTCAAGAGACAGTCCGTTCTCTAATTTTGCCTAGAACGGACTGTCTCTTGAAACAAGAGACAGTCCGTTCTTGGCAAATTAGAGAACGGACTGTCTCTTGTTTCAAGAGACAGTCCGTTCTTGGCAAATTAGAGAACGGACTGTCTCTTGAAACAAGAGACAGTCCGTTCTCTAATTTTGCCTAGAACGGACTGTCTCTTGAAACAAGAGACAGTCCGTTCTCTATTTTTGCCTAGAACGGACTGTCTCTTGAAACAAGAGACAGTCCGTTCTCTATTTTTGCCTAGAACGGACTGTCTCTTGAAACAAGAGACAGTCCGTTCTCTATTTTTGCCTAGAACGGACTGTCTCTTGAAACAAGAGACAGTCCGTTCTCTAATTTTGCCTAGAACGGACTGTCTCTTGAAACAAGAGACAGTCCGTTCTCTATTTTTGCCTAGAACGGACTGTCTCTTGAAACAAGAGACAGTCCGTTCTCTATTTTTGCCTAGAACGGACTGTCTCTTGAAACAAGAGACAGTCCGTTCTCTAATTTTGCCTAGAACGGACTGTCTCTTGAAACAAGAGACAGTCCGTTCTCTAATTTTGCCTAGAACGGACTGTCTCTTGAAACAAGAGACAGTCCGTTCTCTAATTTTGCCTAGAACGGACTGTCTCTTGAAACAAGAGACAGTCCGTTCTCTAATTTTGCCTAGAACGGACTGTCTCTTGAAACAAGAGACAGTCCGTTCTCTATTTTTGCCTAGAACGGACTGTCTCTTGTTTCAAGAGACAGTCCGTTCTCTAATTTTGCCTAGAACGGACTGTCTCTTGAAACAAGAGACAGTCCGTTCTCTAATTTTGCCTAGAACGGACTGTCTCTTGTTTCAAGAGACAGTCCGTTCTCTATTTTTGCCTAGAACGGACTGTCTCTTGAAACAAGAGACAGTCCGTTCTCTAATTTTGCCTAGAACGGACTGTCTCTTGAAACAAGAGACAGTCCGTTCTCTAATTTTGCCTAGAACGGACTGTCTCTTGAAACAAGAGACAGTCCGTTCTCTAATTTTGCCTAGAACGGACTGTCTCTTGAAACAAGAGACAGTCCGTTCTCTATTTTTGCCTAGAACGGACTGTCTCTTGAAACAAGAGACAGTCCGTTCTCTAATTTTGCCTAGAACGGACTGTCTCTTGAAACAAGAGACAGTCCGTTCTCTAATTTTGCCTAGAACGGACTGTCTCTTGAAACAAGAGACAGTCCGTTCTCTATTTTTGCCTAGAACGGACTGTCTCTTGAAACAAGAGACAGTCCGTTCTCTATTTTTGCCTAGAACGGACTGTCTCTTGAAACAAGAGACAGTCCGTTCTAATGCAAAAATTAACTAGGGACGTCCATAGACGTCCGCCGAGGTTTGTTTTGTAACTTTTTCCATACTTCAAGGTTTGAATCGTGAAAAATTTTACTTTAAGGTTTGAATCGAAAAAACCGGTTACTTCGAGGTCGAAACCGGTAATTTCCCTCAAAAGTATCACCTTCCTTTAATGAATCTTTACCCATGCTTAGAAAATCTTTGATTAAAACTTTAGTTTTGTCTTTCTTTTTTTCGTATCATTACATCATTTAACCTCACTTAAATTGTATTATTTTTCACAAACACTCTATAATCATCATAATAGTAATGTAAAAGATAAATTTGTCTTTGAATACGAGATTAAATCTTATCGAAATTCTTGGGTGTTACAATAACATAAGTATCACATCTAGCATTACTGTATTTTGTCAAAATAAAATATATCACTTTACTCAAGTGATTTGAGTTTCTTGTATTTTGTTTTTGTTCAAACTATCTAGTCAATGTATGCAGCTCTTGCTAAATAAGAAACTCATGTAAGGCTTTGGTAGTATTGGTTTTCCCACATTTCAACTTGTTTTAAAGCATTCCTTTTCTCATCAAGAACTTGGCGAAGAGCACTGCGCTCAAATGGAGGAGGCAACATGCAGGGCCCGGAATCGCTTGGAGACAACTCCATGGAGTCCTCCATGAACTTCACCCATGGACCAGTTGCAGAGCAGGCCATTGTTTCTGAACACACCTCCACCGCCTGCTCCGGAACTGTTGGCTTGAACCTCAAGAGCTTACCATATTCACTCAGCAAATGAAACATGTAGTCATACACATACTCCATTTTCAGATCCTCCAGTATGAATCTGCTTCCTGCTTCACCCACTTCCAGTGCCTAATTTTCAAAAAATAAACCATAAAATTTCTACAATAGCGATCTACAATCTGTGTCGAGTCGAATTTGAGAAATCAAAGACCTTATAGGTATGATTGTTGCCCCATTCGACAGCAAACTTGAGGGAAGAACACTTGGAGTTGTCTCTGATTGGCCAATAATGGTGGAGAGGAATCATTCCTCTAATGAAGAAATCAAAAAATCTAGGCTTCACGTATAACGTCATTGAATCGCATGCAAGGATGTACTTCTCGCTCACTGACCATCCCCATCCTTCTATGTATATTTTGTACCTGCAGTATTTTTTACCTTAGTTTCAAAAAAAAAAAAAAAAAAAAAAAAAAAATCCATAAAAATGTAATCGTTTACCTGTGGGTGCATTGGTCTTCTAGGTTCGATTGTCGATATCCCACTTCGGACTCTTTTTTCCAGTCCTGCATGGCAATGAATTCACTCATAAATGACCCGTAAACTACACTTGAAGGAGAGAAGAAACACGAAAACCTGGATGTACAGGAGAGTGTTCCAGTGATTCTTGTCTGAAACATTGCATTTGAGGAGGTCTCTTCTGGTTGGTGCCACGTGTGGGTTGCCCCTCCAATAAGCGTAGGGCACCCTGTCCCTCCACTTTCTCCTCTTATTTCCTTCCTTAATGTCGTCCAACACCTTTCTCCAAGGCTTTATATTGGTCTCTGCCCTACGTATAGTTAATAAAAAATCAACTGTAATTACTCAGACGAAGAATAGAAGTAGAAACTCAGCGCCTACCAGCCCCAGAATGACCAATCAGGGAAGACGATATCCAGGCTCGACTGATCAGAGCAATAGCGGAACAATGGAGGAGGACCTACATCATGTGATCTGAAGTCCTTCGATCGCACGACGGGGCGATCATCACAATCAAACATCAGCTCCAAGTCGGGCAATTTCCCGGGGTACCATCTTAGAAGTTGCAAAATACCCCACAATGTGAACATATCTCTAGTCTGTATCGACTGTCGATATTTCTCAACGTACGCCTTCCCATTGACGATGACTAGCCGGAAATGTGCCGTCCTGTGGGCGCGCTCAATCATGTCCCTCGTGATCCCCGACTCTTTCCAGGGTCGTAGATCTTCGTGGATCCAACGAAAGTAGGATGGACAGGATGAAGGATCGGGATTGGTTGGACGGTGGGTGGTGGGGTAATTTGTCGGACAGGTTTTAGTTTGGTTTCCTTGGGTGCATTGAAGTGGATATTTTTGGTTTTCAGCTACCTTTGTATTTGCTTGAATATCTTTTTCCCCAGATATTCTTGAAAATATTGACTTAACAACAACAACAAATGAAATAAGAAGTGATTAAATACAAGAAATAAAACAAATATATTTGATCTAATTAAAGCAGTGATCAGATGGAAAGTTTGAATCAAAAGTTTGTTTAAAAGAAAAATTCAAATTAAAAACAGAAGTTAAATGAAAAAAGGTTGGGATGGAGGAGACATACAAGGGTGAGGGTGAGGCCGCCGACATAGAGGAGGGAAGCAAAGAGGAAGAAGAAGAAGAGGAAAGCAAAGAGAAGTAAAGTTGCAGCGGAAATGGGTTTCTTCTTCACTGACCTCCATGGCTGTCTACCCACCTCTCCCCAAACCAATTCTCTCATATTCTTTCCTCTCTCTCTCTCAAAACTGACCTCTCTCCACCATCGTCTTCTTCTTCTGATGCGTCTCTACTTGTACTATTAACCAGTCTCTTTCTCTTTCTGTGATATAGAGAGAGAGAGAGATCTGGGGAGGAAGAGAGAGAGAGAGAGAGATGGAGTTTCTCGTGGATGTGATGACAAGGAAAGGGATAATTCACGTTTCTCTTCGCCCGTAATTTTCTCCCTAATCTATCAAACTCATTCAAATACTCGTAAAATCTTGATTCTAAACAGTAAGCCCATCGCAACTTTAACTAACACTAAGAGTAAAACGCTTTAAACTTTCAGAGTATCCTTCTAAAATCTTAACTCGTGAGAACATATACATATATAATATAAAAAACGAGCAAAATTGTAAACCCATTCGCGTATCTTTATGAAATCTTTTTCCAAAAACCCATGGAATTTTCGATGCGTGACAACGAATTAATGCCATCTGGAAAAAATGGCAAGTCCTTTCGTTGACATTGACCCAAATTCTAAGTAAACGTCGTATCAATTCAGCAACATTCCCCTGGTTATTTTTTTTTATTTATGATAAATAAAAATAAATTATTCATCTTCATAATTTCTTATTTATTTTTCTGTAAAATAAGTCTTCTTAATCTAACTTGGTATGAACATTAAAGAAGAAGCAAACCTAATTCCACAAGAAGCAAAAGTTAACACCTACAGTTAACTAAAACACCTTCCCTAGATAAGGGTATCACCCAATCAATGCCAAGATAGAGAGTCCTTTACCAAAAAAAGTCAGTAGGTGATTAAAATAAAGTAAAAAAAGACTATTCACTGGTCTAAACATTTGGTTCCTCCAAGTTAGAGTATAAACGATAAGCTCCATTCAAAGCAGTTCAACTGCAGCAAAAACATTTCCCAAATCATAGTCACATTGCCTTACAATCATGTGATGGAAAAGGCCTCGTAATTGCGAGATTTTGACGGCAGCGTATTAAAAGGAGGTCTTCCTTTGAAAAATTTTGACGTTAGGGTGTCTCAAAACTGACCTCTCTCCACCATCGTCTTCTTCTTCTGATGCGTCTCTACTTGTACTAGTACCAGTCTGTTTCTCTTTCTGTGATATAGAGAGAGAGAGAGATCTGGGGAGGAAGAGAGAGAGAGAGAGAGAGAGAGATCTGGGGAGGAAGAGAGAGAGAGAGATCTGGGGAGGAAGAGAGAGAGAGATCTGGGGAGGAAGAGAGAGAGAGATCTGGGGAGGAAGAGAGAGAGAGATCTGGGGAGGAAGAGAGAGAGAGATCTGGGGAGGAAGAGAGAGAGAGATCTGGGGAGGAAGAGAGAGAGAGATCTGGGGAGGAAGAGAGAGAGAGATCTGGGGAGGAAGAGAGAGAGAGAGATCTGGGGAGGAAGAGAGAGAGAGATCTGGGGAGGAAGAGAGAGAGAGAGAGAGAGAGAGAGAGAGAGAGATCTGGGGAGGAAGAGAGAGAGAGATCTGGGGAGGAAGAGAGAGAGAGATCTGGGGAGGAAGAGAGAGAGAGAGATCTGGGGAGGAAGAGAGAGAGAGAGAGAGAGATCTGGGGAGGAAGAGAGAGAGAGATCTGGGGAGGAAGAGAGAGAGAGAGATCTGGGGAGGAAGAGAGAGAGAGATCTGGGGAGGAAGAGAGAGAGAGATCTGGGGAGGAAGAGAGAGAGAGATCTGGGGAGGAAGAGAGAGAGAGAGAGATCTGGGGAGGAAGAGAGAGAGAGAGAGATCTGGGGAGGAAGAGAGAGAGAGATCTGGGGAGGAAGAGAGAGAGAGATCTGGGGAGGAAGAGAGAGAGAGAGATCTGGGGAGGAAGAGAGAGAGAGAGAGAGAGAGATCTGGGGAGGAAGAGAGAGAGAGAGAGATCTGGGGAGGAAGAGAGAGAGAGAGAGAGAGATCTGGGGAGGAAGAGAGAGAGAGATCTGGGGAGGAAGAGAGAGAGAGATCTGGGGAGGAAGAGAGAGAGAGAGAGATCTGGGGAGGAAGAGAGAGAGAGATCTGGGGAGGAAGAGAGAGAGAGATCTGGGGAGGAAGAGAGAGAGAGAGAGAGAGATCTGGGGAGGAAGAGAGAGAGAGATCTGGGGAGGAAGAGAGAGAGAGAGAGAGAGATCTGGGGAGGAAGAGAGAGAGAGAGAGAGAGATCTGGGGAGGAAGAGAGAGAGAGAGAGATCTGGGGAGGAAGAGAGAGAGAGATCTGGGGAGGAAGAGAGAGAGAGATCTGGGGAGGAAGAGAGAGAGAGAGAGAGAGAGAGAGAGATCTGGGGAGGAAGAGAGAGAGAGATCTGGGGAGGAAGAGAGAGAGAGATCTGGGGAGGAAGAGAGAGAGAGAGAGAGAGAGAGATCTGGGGAGGAAGAGAGAGAGAGATCTGGGGAGGAAGAGAGAGAGAGAGAGAGAGAGATCTGGGGAGGAAGAGAGAGAGAGAGAGATCTGGGGAGGAAGAGAGAGAGAGAGAGAGAGAGATCTGGGGAGGAAGAGAGAGAGAGATCTGGGGAGGAAGAGAGAGAGAGAGAGAGATCTGGGGAGGAAGAGAGAGAGAGATCTGGGGAGGAAGAGAGAGAGAGATCTGGGGAGGAAGAGAGAGAGAGAGAGAGAGAGAGAGAGATCTGGGGAGGAAGAGAGAGAGAGATCTGGGGAGGAAGAGAGAGAGAGAGATCTGGGGAGGAAGAGAGAGAGAGATCTGGGGAGGAAGAGAGAGAGAGATCTGGGGAGGAAGAGAGAGAGAGAGAGATCTGGGGAGGAAGAGAGAGAGAGAGAGAGAGATCTGGGGAGGAAGAGAGAGAGAGAGATCTGGGGAGGAAGAGAGAGAGAGATCTGGGGAGGAAGAGAGAGAGAGAGATCTGGGGAGGAAGAGAGAGAGAGATCTGGGGAGGAAGAGAGAGAGAGATCTGGGGAGGAAGAGAGAGAGAGAGAGAGAGATCTGGGGAGGAAGAGAGAGAGAGAGAGATCTGGGGAGGAAGAGAGAGAGAGAGAGAGATCTGGGGAGGAAGAGAGAGAGAGATCTGGGGAGGAAGAGAGAGAGAGATCTGGGGAGGAAGAGAGAGAGAGAGAGAGATCTGGGGAGGAAGAGAGAGAGAGAGAGAGAGAGAGAGAGAGAGATCTGGGGAGGAAGAGAGAGAGAGATCTGGGGAGGAAGAGAGAGAGAGATCTGGGGAGGAAGAGAGAGAGAGATCTGGGGAGGAAGAGAGAGAGAGATCTGGGGAGGAAGAGAGAGAGAGAGATCTGGGGAGGAAGAGAGAGAGAGAGAGATCTGGGGAGGAAGAGAGAGAGAGATCTGGGGAGGAAGAGAGAGAGAGATCTGGGGAGGAAGAGAGAGAGAGATCTGGGGAGGAAGAGAGAGAGAGATCTGGGGAGGAAGAGAGAGAGAGAGATCTGGGGAGGAAGAGAATTGAGGCATCTTGAGTATCTAAAAAGTGTTGAATATAAGATGGATTGGGAAATGCAATCAGATAAAATCAAGATAAACTTCTCTCAATTTCAGAAATGTCTATGGTCAGAAGTAGGTAATACCTTGAGTTCTCCATATGAAATATGAGCGCTGAGCAAATCGGATGACCATTCATGTTTTAGTGACCAGAAAATTTGTAGAAGGCGTTTCCTGTCAAGTAATTATGAAGATAATGAATCAGGCCTTATACATAATGTCTTTTGGATGAGGCTTAAGAGCTTACTTGCACAGTGACGACTCAGTAGATGGATACAGCGCCCCTTTGGCAGAAGTACCTTGCTTTCGTCCCGTAGTTCCGAGAATTACTTCATGCATACCAGATTTATTCCAACAAATTGAATATCTGCAAGTCAAAACATACAACAACTTAGAACAAGAAAATTCATTCTGTTCTCCTATGAAGCATGGACACACACATATGGATATGCCAACAAGACATTTGTGAAGAAAAACAAGAAACTGATCCGTTGAGTGACATCCAATAAATGAATAAATTTCTGTAAATTTATTTAGTTAACTAATTTCTTTGATCATATATTTAGTAAGCACTAAAAAAAATTGTCATTGAAATTCAAGTAAAAATTAAAGACTTAACAACAAAATCTAACACTTAAGATCCCCATATGCTCTAGCAACCAAAAGACAAAAAGTACATAAAATAAAAAATATTAAATGCAATATTATTCGTTCATTTTTATTTTAAATTCTTTTTGAAATATATAAAATTAAGGGGTGTATCTATCCATATCCCTCCCATATCAAATACATATCCTTCCCCATATCAAATACGTATTCATGGAGTATCCGTATCTGATTTGTACTGGATACAAATTCCCCACACAAAATGTTGTCCATGCTTCCTTGTATTGAACCTTACAAATCATAAATTTTATTGGCACCCGCATGTTAAGGTAGAGAGGGCAGTCTCAGAATGTTGAAATTCCTTTGGCGGTGTAGGAGCCTCCCAAAACAATGGCTATTAAAGGCATTAATAAAAAACATGTCATAATCAAGCTCAGCTTCAATTACTCTTAAAGATTCAAAATTTGGGAACAGCTTATGTTACTGACCAGGTTAACCTGAAAGGGAGCAATGAGCTCATTTGACAGTGGTAGTATCCGATCAAATAAAGCTCTTTTTAGATGTTCCTCTTGTTGAAAGGTTTCAGGAACAGTATTCGACCGTGCAACAGTTATAGAAGAAAGATAAACAGGCTGAAGAAAGTAAGACAGCAGAGCTCCTGATATAAGTGACGGGGGACAGCATCAATGAACTGGTTCATAATAGTGTAGGCCGTTTACAAATAACTTCAAAAGCAAAGAGTTTTTTTTTTTTTTTTATGAACTCTAATACTCTGTAACAACTTTGTTTTTGTTTTCATAACCTGTAGTGTTAAGGCAAACTTACGGGCATCTCTATTGATACCTTCGATCTCAAAGAACAGGTTAAACTATGATAAGATTAATTTCGCTTAAACTTTGAATCTTTGAGAAGAATTAATCTTACCTAAAGCATGTAATTTCTTGGTTCAGTACCATGAATACGACATACCTTGAATACCAACAACATTCCAACGAGCTATCTTGTCAGAGCAACTAACTGAAAATGTTGCATCACCACGACCAGGTTTTCTTTGAACCAAGCCGATGACTTGTGAGTCATCACCTGAAATTTAAACCCAATTAATACCCATCACATTCTAAATGATTAGAGTATCAATAAAATTCTCATTCACCTATCTTTTGATATTTCTTAGATTGAGGTATAATTAAGTTGTAACAAAATTCATCTTAGTATATCTGCATTATCTCATCATGACATGCATAAGAATATAAGGTTAAATGTCCAAAGCATGGGTGAGCCATTATACAAACTTGATTTATGAAAAAATGAAAAATAAACCCTGAAAGAATAGTTAGCACTCATGCAATATTCATGACCATAATACTCCAGAAGCAAAATGGATAACATCAATTCCAATGTCATTCATAATCTCATTCTCAGTAACAATTTGCTTACTTTATCCACACCTTTATCTAAATAAGTTTTTCCAAGATTTTCCCTTTGTTTAACAATTTCTGAAGAAAAATAATTTGACCTGAGAGAGGCACACCCACCTGTAGAAACAACAAAAAAACAGATAAGCCACATTTCAAATGAATCTAACTTTTAATAAAAATTAAGAAAAAGAAAGTATAAAATTTAAAGGTTAAATTAGTAAGCATTACATGGAAGCTGTGTTATGTACAAATGTAATTTCCAGCCCATTTTCATTGTATATTTTCCTTCACCATTAAACTGAAACAGCAAGTTTTTTGCATTTTCCCCATCAATCTGTTTGCTTTCATTAGCATAGTTACTACTGCATTTCGTCATAGAAAGACATTGAATTTGTGAATAAAAGAACCTGGCAACATGAAGAGGGTGAGATGGAGAAAAGTGAAGAAATTCACTCAACACCACGAGATTCTACGCAATAAATGATAAAATAGAAATATCTATATTACCTGCTCCAGATTCATGAGTTGACTGAGCAACACTCACAAAGTAATGAATAGTATACCACACATTGTATAGAGATAAAAGACAAACATACTTCACAAACTTTCAATAATGAATAGGATAACACACATTGTATAGAGATAGAAGACAAACATACTTCGCAAACTTTCAATAATAAACTTCACAAGTTTTCTCCATTAGTTGAAAGATTAAGAAACTATGCATGTGGTATGGATAACAATTTTAAAATTGACTATCATATTGACTTTGCAAGACCCTGATCATTATTTAGACCAGAATATTTTAAAATAAAAATATGCACTGTGAATGGCAAAAACATGCAACATACACACTGGTGTTAAACATTCGGTAGACACCCATGAAAACTGGCTTGGAAGGGAGGGTTTCCAAGTGGATATAAACTCATAAACCTATCTTTAACCAAGCAATATGAGATAAATAATAGCTACGAAACATTCGACTGTATATGAAGCGAAAATCAATGCAGCAATCATGATTACAATTACAATCAAGTGCAGTAAAAGTAAACCTCAGCAAAGCTCTTCGAGCAATAATTTCAGCGTGCGAGTCGTTCACGACATCGCCATTTGGACTCATTAGCGAGCGCCCAAGACATTTCGTTCCCGTTCCCAGCGCTACAACTTCCAATTCTAAATGAAATTATTTTTTTCAAAAAAAAATAAAGGATGGTCATCAGAAAAATCTCAGTTCTACGGTTTCTTTAGCTCTGCTACACTAAAATTGTAGGGTTTTGAAGCGCTACCTTGAGAAGGAGAGGAAACGAGAAATGCAGCTAAGACAGTGACTTCGTCACCCTGAGGCTTCCCTTTCTTAGAGAGAGGGTAGTAGAGAGAGAAAACTTTATCAGAAATTCTCTCTCCCCAATTCGCTGAGGAGGAAGAAGAAGAAGAGCACGACGACACATCCTCCATCCTTCCCACGAAGAACTGAAGTGAGTCAGAATATGGCCGAAAGGTACTCCATTTTGGTACTTTCTTCCAACCAAAAACCTAATCTGTTAATTTCAAATCTTCTACTTTTAAAATTAGAATAATGTAATTAATATTTATGGGTGTTGGTTTTGATGTTCCTGCGCATAACGGAATTCACTATTATTCATAATAATAATGACATGCGTTACCCTGTGACTTTAAAATCATTTTAAAATCACCAAAAACCATAAATTGAATCGTTAGTCTAAAAGAAATTATTTTTGAGAAATATGTAATTTTTTAAAATGTAAACAATTTACATTGACAAAAATTATTAGAATTTAGACTGTAAAATAATAAAAGAAGATACCTTTATGGAGCAACGCTTTTACTCAGGTACTCCCGTCTGATCTTAACAGCTTTAACTCAGGATCAAGTGTTATACCCGAAAACTTTGAAACCGTCGAGTCTTCTCTGAAGATCTTTACACTTAAATTTCCTGACGTGTGAGCGTCCCTCTTACAAGAATAACACACTCTTATATTTCTGGAGAGATGTGTTATCAACACATGAGACGTCTCTCTTCGATTTTAGAAAACGTTTTTCTAAAATCGAATACGGAAAGGTCATACATTTTCTCTCTAGGGATTTGCTCTCTATTAGGGGTGGGCGGAACCGAAACCGACCCGAGAAACCGAATCGAACCGAGCCTTCGAGTCGGGTCAGTTCAGGTGAAGAATTGATTTGTTTGAGTTCGGGTCGGGCTCACCTATATGTGTTTGGGTTCGGTTCGGGTGGAGGCCAAACCCGAACCGAACCTGAAAAACCGAACCTATTGCTGATTAGGGATTTAGGGTGTCGAAGACTCGAAGTGTCGGGAGTGGCCGAGTTCGAACTCCTCCTCGTCGTCGCTCTCGCTCAACTCCTCCGGCTCCAGCCAGCGTTCACTCCAGCGATCGCGACAGACGATCGACGAGGCGAGTCGGCGACGACTCCTCGCCCTCGGCGCTCCAGCGGCAGCGACAGAGGATTGACGGCCACGGGTGACGGGCTGACTTCTCCTTGGTGACGAGTGACAACTGACAACTCCTCGCTCCGATTCACGCTCCGGCTCACTGTCCCGCCTCCGATTGCGCTCCGGTTTATCAATATCAGCTGCCTCCCGTCGGTTCGTGTATACAACTCACAGTGAATAGATTCTCAAGCTTGCTTTTCACGAGGTAGTATTCTTGCTTTAGTTGTTGCAGACATCCATGGCACCTGCACACTTCTTTCTTACACATTCTAAAGTGGAAAAACTTCATTTGTTAAAAACATTCTTAACACTTGTTTTATTCCGTGGACATGAAACTGTTTAAGATGTTACTTGTTAGTTTCAGTCATTTTAATTTATGCTAATTTCTTAAACAAACTAGTCGGAGATCTGGGCTGTTGAAGAAACTACTATATTAGTACCATAACTTGAAGGAGCAAATTAATGTAAAATTTCTCCTATGCTTAAACAACATCTAAAACTGTTCTTTTGTGAAGGTGAACAATAAACAGTGGCCTCTCTTTGATGACTGAAAAAGTCTCTCAGTTTCCTTGCTTTGCTATTTTTAATATTTGCAACGTGCTCAAGTTCATAGCACAGAACGATTAGATCTTGTGGTTCTACCACACGCTTGAATGATCTACATGTAAATATGTAATGGTTTTTGTTTGAAGCGGGAAAAATGAAAGTTGAGTTTGCAGAGGAAAAAATATTCTGTTTATATCATCTGTTCGCAATGACAATGCTTAGTTGCTGTAGCTTTTCTGACTGTTTATGACAAGATGTATTGTTTTTCCAGGTTTGAGGGGGAACGAACATGCCCATTGTTATTATTTCGGTTTGGACGTTTGGTTCGGTTTTGGACTGAACAGAACCGATCAAATGGAGCAGGTCAACGTGGTCAAACGGAGAAGGTCAACGTGGCGAAAACCGACTCGAACCGAATCGACCCGAACCGAAGTTTTCGGATCAGGTCTGGTTTACGTTCTTCGGGTTCGGTTTCGGGTTCGGTTTCGGTTTCTGAAACCGAAACCGAAGAGGTCGGGTCAGTTCGGTCCAAAACCGAACCGAACCCGACTTTTGCCCAGCCCTACTCTCTATTTCTTATTTTCCCCTTTTTCAGTCGTCTTCTTCAAATCACCTTTGACAATTTTATAGATCTATTATAAAATAATTTTTCAGATTTATTTTAAGAAAAACTATTTTTTAAAAAAATAAATCTTAACTAATCAAATCTAATTTGATTAGCAGTTGATTTATCTGATAAATCAATTTATCGATTATTCATATAATCTAAAAATAGTTTTTAGAATGTATTTATGAAAACAACTTTTCAAGATAATCTCATCTTATGTGATTATTCATATCTACTTTTAAACATTAAACAAACTATAAGTCAATTGTAGATCAAATCTAATTTGATCAGATATTCCAGATCTACTTTTATTCAAATTTCAAAAATCTGATTTTATAGTATGTTAAATAACTAACCTTCAATTTAAATTTGAAGATCAAATCTCATCAAATCTTATCTGATGAGATTTTATCTCATCTGATGAAATTCTTCAAATCTGATTCAAATCCCTTAAAAATATCTCATCTAATGAGATATTTTATTTTGAATTCAAAATATAAAAATTATTTATATATTTTGAATAACAATATATTCATTTGAGTGTTTATAAATGATTAATCTGATTAATCATTTATATATTTATTCTTGTAACATAGAAATTAAATAGTGATATAAGATGACAGAGGGACCGATGGACCTATAGCCCTAAGCTTCAATAATATTTGTTAATTAATATAAACTCTTTATATTAAATAACACAATTATTAACGCTAGAGTAATTCCACTAAATACCTAGAGCTGCATTCTTAGAACTATAAAGTATATTTACTCAAAGTAATGTCCATTGATATAGTCATTACATATGTATTAATCCTCAATTAAGATTCGTAATAGAGCTATGTATAAAATCCGTTAACCTCTCATATTACATCTTTATCATTGACTACCATTAGTTCTTGATTGAATAATTAATTCATAACATTTATGAATTTGCGCGCTAATTATTCAATCCATGAACTAACAAACAAGGGAATATTGTATTATGGATTTCATTGTATCAATGTTAGCATTCCTAGCTACTCATTTAATTTATTCCCAAAATACAAGGTTTATATAATGTAACTCATACAAAACTGTACCGAGTAAATCAAAGAATAAATTATAATGAAATAAGAGTCTACTAAATACAATGAATTAAGATCATACATATATGACCATCATTATGATAAAATTAATTGTTCTTCATTCAACGGATATTATAAGAACAATATAATTTCATCTGGTCCAGTCCTATATAATCATATTATACAAAATACAATCACTTTATGTCACTACATATATAGTCGGGATACGACTACACGTTCTTAACGAAGTGAACTGTGTTTATGACTTTATTAATTTGAAGATCATTTACTTCAAATATAACTCATGAACTATTGTGATTATTTCTTTTTAAATTTAATCCCACATATATCAGCATATATGTAAATTTAAAATTGCATAAATAATTAAGGATTTTTCTTTGAATTTATAAAGCATATCCAATAATGCAAACATAAAAATTAATCATAAAATTTATTTATTAATTACAACAATAAAAATGTTCATAACATTTGTTTGTTGGGCACATTATTCCCAACAATGGACACTTGCAAATAATTCATGGAATTCGCATTAAAATAATATTACCAATAAGTAAGACACTATTAATGCAAGATGTCCATTATTATCTATCAGTTTAAAAAGAAAAGATGTTTGTTTAATTTATTACAATTTGATTTCTATTGGTCTTAAAAAGAGAAGATGTTGGTTAATTTGTTGTAATTTCAAACTTGATTAATTTTATTGAATATTTTGTATATTAACTAATTTATCCTTGTTTGTGCACTAAAAGTGGGTATGAAGGTTAAAATGGTCAAAATACATGTAGTAATTGAGCAATTTTGACCACGTTTTTTTTACTCTCTCTTGGGCAATTTGACCTCCCTCTTCTCTTGTAGTAATTGAGCAATTTGACCTCTCTCTCTCTCTCTCTCTCTCTCTCCCCATTTATGTCTCTAAGAATGATGTTTTTTTTTGTTAGCTTATCATTATTGTTTACATTATTCCTTAGTTACCCTTTTCTCATTTTAGTATATATAATGTACATGATCGCAGCAACACACATATAGAAGAATACTTTTTCAGAGATCTCTCTTTTCTCTCTTCTCCTCTCCTGCTTCTCTATTTCTCACTATGCTTTTCTCAACTTGGTATCAGAGTCGATGACATCATCAAGCTCTACAATCCCCTCCTCCCTTCTAGCTACCTCCCTCTCTCGCTTCCCTTTAATGAACCAACACTCACTACCAAACTTGACTCTACCAATTACCTTGTTTGGAAAATATAGCTCCTCTGTAACACCCGAAAAATTTCGATATCGTGCATAGCCCTAGGTTAGGTTACGTATGAGAATTTATTGTTAAGTGATAAAGGGATTAGAAGTGGATTGTAAGTAGGCAATGCAAAGAGAAGAATAGAAGTTGACAAGTCAAAAACAAGAGGTTGAAAAGTCCAAATTTGTTATTAACCAATAGAAAGTTAGGAAATAAATGAAATAAAAATTAAAAGAAAAGTGAAGGAGGATGGCATTCACGTTGGAATCCAAGAGAGGAAAGGTGAGGGGTTTATTTGAGATTTTAAAGAAATTGGTGGAGGGAAACAAAAAGTGGAAAATGGTGTAAGTGACGATTTTTACCCAGGTGAGATAGACGAGACAGTACAGGACTAGGCAGCAGTCGGTGGTGTATGGAGCATGCCAGCGCGGGCACTTGTCGGGGCGTCACGACCACGTTCTTGGGTAGTTTGTGGGGAGTTTGGTATTTTGCGTTATAGATAGTTTTCTGTTAACCATTTAGGATTGTTGTGAATAGTGATCTTTTGAGGATTGATTGATGTGTAAATAATGATATTTTGGGACTTGGATTTCAGGTTTGGATTATAGAAAATTTAGTTGTTATTCTGCCCATTTTTTTTAGTATAATAAACAACGTCGGGTTCGCTTGCTCTATTTTTTTATTAACCATTTTAAGTCGGGTTTTCGTGATTTTTACGGGACACGGAGTCGTAAGTGTCGGGAATGTGTGGTTAAATTTTCAGGTGATATGGATGTAACACCCGGCATTTTTGCCATGTAATAATCTGTTGAATTATTGTATGGATTTAAATTGCCATAAATACAATAACTATTTTATTGTAAATTTTGGAGCATTTAGTGTGGGGAGAACCAAACTAATGAGTAACTAAATTAAACACTATGTTTAAAATGCATGGAAGGGTAAATCGGGGAGAAATTAAGGTTGATGGGAGATAGCCAATGGTTGAGTGGCATCTGGCAACTTGTTGAAGAAGCTAAGTTCCACCTTCTACGTGAAACCCTCTTCATTTCACTTCTCTGCTCTCTTCTCGGCATTCTCTCTTCTAGTCGACAATCAGCCATCGAAGCTACTTCGATCTCCTCGGCTCCTTTCTGTTTTTCTACTAGGTAAGCATCTTTTAAATGCTAACAAGTTTGGACAAGTTTAAAGTGAGTTTTGGTTGGAGTGAAGGATTGTGATACTGTGGTAAAACTCACTGTTTTTGGATGAAAACACACCATTTGTTTTCTAAGGGTTTGAATGAGTTTGGAACAAATTCTTCTAACTTATTTGTTAGCATTTGCAGCTTGTTTATTTTCTGAACGTGCATGTACAGGTCCGAGCATTTCCGAGACGTTCAGGACTATCAACTCTGCAGCAACAGGTAAGTTCATATCTGTAGGTTGGCCCTTAAGGCCCTACATCTCGGAGGTACTAGGTTTTCTGTCCTGTCGGGTTGCTTTGGGTAGAAAAGTTAGAGTTATGTCCTGAGATGTCTATATTTTTCTGTTGTTTGTTGTATTATTTCTGTTATCTGCCAGCTTAAGTTCAGACACCGTTCATGCATACACGTTTTCCCAAAAGTTCATGCAAAAACTATTTTTTGTACACGGTTTGAAGCTAAACAAGATAAAATCTGACTGAAATGTACCGGTTAAGTGCGGGACGGGGACAGGCCTCCAGATCTGTTTTCTGTACTGTACCGTATTACTGTTTGTGCCTGATAGTGCACCCACTGTTCGCCAGTTCCCCTATAAGCCCCACTTATACCCCTCTGCCACTGAAACGTAATGTTCTGTACTGTTACTGTATTTCTGAAAACCGCATGCATAGCATTTTGTATCACTGCATATCTGTTATGTTCTTACTGAGTTTTAGACTCATAGGTGAACTCCCTGATGTAGGTACCGAACCTGAAAATGAGGACTTTGTGCCTCAGTCTGATGAATAGGTGGCTGGTGAATCGAGCTCATGGGGGGCGTGGTTGCTGCAGCCAGACAAATTCTGTCCCGAGGTTTAAATTTTTAAAGTATAGTCTATATCTGTAAAATTTTCTGAAAATTTTGGCTTTGTTGTAAAAACTTCCATTTGGGAAAGTCTGCAAATAAATGTTAGGTTCTGTACTGATCCTCAGATTTTAAAACAATGTACAGATTTTGATGTCTAAGTTTTTAAAACTACTGTATTTGACAGTTGAATTCATGTTCTGAATATTCTGAAATTGTTTGGAGTATTATCTGTTAGTTTGTGCGTGGATGACTTCTGGTTTTGGAACTATTCATGCAGTCTGTTTCCTTTGAATCTGTTAATTGTAAAGAGTGCTCTACATCCTTGTGTAGAATCGGGCATCGAAGGTTTACAACTCTCACGCTTTCTGTTTGTGCTGTATTTGACAGTTGAATGATGTTCTGAATATTCTGGAATTGTTTGGGATATTATCTGTCAGCTTGTGTATGGATGACTTCTGGTTTTAGAGCTATCCATGCAGTCTGTTTTCTTGAAAATCCTGTCGTGTTCGTTTAAACATGTGTGCAAGTAATGTTTTTAAATCAGTCTCTGAAGTTTGAAATTTTCATGCCTTCTGTTGTGCTCGAGAACCACGTTTTGAATTGGTTTGAGAATCTGAGTCTTTCATGTTTTATGTTTTTCTGCTCTCTGTTGGTACGTCTTCCTGTTAGAAGCTGTCAAACTATGTCTTCCGATTACATCCACCGGTGAACTCAATTCTGTTTGTGGTTCACATCCACCGGTTATCACTGTTCATCTTTTGTCGTATCTGCATCTACCGCCAAACAGTAATTCTGTTTAGGTTTTGCTCCTGCCGATTCCGTTTATTGCATTCATCTTCCGATGACGTCATCTCCCCTTCCGATGACGTCACCATAGTTTTTCTTCTGCCGATTTCAACTGCTGCCTGCATCTTCCAGTGACGTCATCTATCTTCCGGCTGACGTCATCACCTTCTGCCGATTTCGTTTACTATCTGAATCTGCCGATGACGTCATCACATCTTCTGATGACGTCATCACACATTCTGATCCCGTCTGCTGCCTACATCTTCCGATGACGTCATCACACATTCCGATCCCGTCTGCTGCCTACACCTTCCGATGACGTCATCACACATTCCGATCCCGTCTGCTGCCTACACCTTCCGATGACGTCATCACACATTCCGATCCCGTCTGCTGCCTACACCTTCCGATGACGTCATCACACATTCCGATCCCGTCTGCTGCCTACACCTTCCGATGACGTCATCACACATTCCGATCCCGTCTGCTGCCTACACCTTCCGATGACGTCATCACACATTCCGATCCCGTCTGCTGCCTACACCTTCCGATGACGTCATCACACATTCCGATCCCGTCTGCTGCCTACACCTTCCGATGACGTCATCACACATTCCGATCCCGTCTGCTGCCTACACCTTCCGATGACGTCATCACACATTCCGATCCCGTCTGCTGCCTACACCTTCCGATGACGTCATCACACATTCCGATCCCGTCTGCTGCCTACACCTTCCGATGACGTCATCACACATTCCGATCCCGTCTGCTGCCTACACCTTCCGATGACGTCATCACACATTCCGATCCCGTCTGCTGCCTACACCTTCCGATGACGTCATCACACATTCCGATCCCGTCTGCTGCCTACACCTTCCGATGACGTCATCACACATTCCGATCCCGTCTGCTGCCTACACCTTCCGATGACGTCATCACACATTCCGATCCCGTCTGCTGCCTACACCTTCCGATGACGTCATCACACATTCCGATCCCGTCTGCTGCCTACACCTTCCGATGACGTCATCACACATTCCGATCCCGTCTGCTGCCTACACCTTCCGATGACGTCATCACACATTCCGATCCCGTCTGCTGCCTACACCTTCCGATGACGTCATCACACATTCCGATCCCGTCTGCTGCCTACACCTTCCGATGACGTCATCACACATTCCGATCCCGTCTGCTGCCTACACCTTCCGATGACGTCATCACACATTCCGATCCCGTCTGCTGCCTACACCTTCCGATGACGTCATCACACATTCCGATCCCGTCTGCTGCCTACACCTTCCGATGACGTCATCACACATTCCGATCCCGTCTGCTGCCTACACCTTCCGATGACGTCATCACACATTCCGATCCCGTCTGCTGCCTACACCTTCCGATGACGTCATCACACATTCCGATCCCGTCTGCTGCCTACACCTTCCGATGACGTCATCACACATTCCGATCCCGTCTGCTGCCTACACCTTCCGATGACGTCATCACACATTCCGATCCCGTCTGCTGCCTACACCTTCCGATGACGTCATCACACATTCCGATCCCGTCTGCTGCCTACACCTTCCGATGACGTCATCACACATTCCGATCCCGTCTGCTGCCTACACCTTCCGATGACGTCATCACACATTCCGATCCCGTCTGCTGCCTACACCTTCCGATGACGTCATCACACATTCCGATCCCGTCTGCTGCCTACACCTTCCGATGACGTCATCACACTTTTGTTTTCATCACTTCCTGCTTTTCTTCTATCATCCATTTTGCGTTCCGATTCTGTTAACTGTTTACCCGTTTGATTTCGAATCCAGAGAACTTTTTCTCTCTCTGTAAATGTTTTAAAAGTTTAATGTACAAAAAAAATAGTCCCCGATTTCTGTTATCTGTCCTGGAGTGATGGCTTCGATCCCAGACCCCGATCGGGTTCGGTTTCGGGCTGTCACAATGGAGGTGTTTGTCTTGAAGAAAAATGAAGAAAATTGAGGAAATTTGAAAAAAGGATGAAAAATAAGCATTTTTGGCCGAGGAAACCCGAGAGGGCCCGATCGATCGGGCTGGGCGCGCAAAGGGGCGTGCAGCGCACCAAATTGATTTTATTTATTTATTTATTTATTTTTTTCTATTTCCAAAATTATTTTAAACGACATTTTCTCACGTATTTTGGCACGTTTTCTAACATTTTTCGAGGGTTCGAAAAACCCAAAAACCGAGTAAAAAATTTATCAAAAATTATTTTAAAAGCCGTTTTAAACACGGGATTGGTTAGCAAAGTAGCTGCACCGAGCCGGGGCCGGGTTCGGGGGCGTTACAAGTTGGTATCAGAGCGATAGTGGTCGAGTCGTTCAAAGGATTACCCGACAATGCCGGCCGCCATGCAACGTGCTTCACCGACTGTAAGTATTTCTTTACCGTTAGTTAATTCTTTTCTAAGATTAGATTTTTCTAACCTATACAGGAATAGAATTTAAAATGCCAAGAAACCCAAGACGACCAAGACGACCCGGACGACCTTGGAATGAACCGAATGAACCTGAGCAACCTGAAGATCCTAATAAGCAACTCCGGGATTTACTGAATGTTCAATCTCAGTTGCTTGGAATTTTTATGAATCAAGATTTACCGGGAAATTTGGCAGCGGGGTCCGGCTCAAGAGCGGGCTCTAGTGGGGAACGATTTAGAAGACTCAAGCCTCCACCGTTTGACTGATCCGACAACTGCTGAGAGTTGGATATGCACTATGGAAAATATGTTTAATGTCACTGAGGTGGAGGAAGAAAATAAAGTAAAATGTGCTACTTTCCACCTATCTAGCAGCGCCCAAAGCTGGTGGGAAACAGTAAAGACTACAAATGATATTCGGGGCATGACTTGGGAGGATTTTAAAGAGTTATTTTATGATAAATATTACAACTGGACAGTCCAAGCTGCAAAGAGATTGGAGTTTATGGCATTGAAGCAAACCGGATCAGTATGAGAGTACATACAGCAGTTTGAATCACTGTCCCGATTGCCAGCCATCTGGTTAGCAGGGAAGAAGACAAAATATTTCAATTTGTGCAGGGCTTGAAGCCGGAGATTGAGATGCTGGTGAAGACATTCGGAATTGAAGGAATATCATTTACTCGAGTGGTGGCCAAAGCTTTAGAAGTGGAGGTAGCTGCTGGTAAAATCTAAAAGCTGCTAAAGCACCGAAAAGAATGTTTAAAGATATTACAGCACAGTTTAGTCGAGGTGGATCGTCTTCTCAGCAACAAGGAACCAAAAGACCGGGAGGCATTTTAGGTGATCAGAGGGGTGGCAAGAAGCCGCAGCAACAACCGAAGACATTGTTTCCGCAGTGTCCGAAGTGTTTGAAGTCTCACCCGGGAGAATGTGGACAGTACGATGGCAAATGTTTCAATTGCTTCGAATCCCACCATCTTTTTCGTGACTGCCCGAAGCTTAAAGTTAATCGATGTTTTAAATGCAACGAGCCTTGTCACATAGCAAAGGATTGCCCTGCAGCAAAGATAGGTCCAGTTAAAGCTATGCCCAGAATTTTTGCTATGATCGAGCCTGACAGTGAAGACCGTCCTGTAGTGATTTCAGGTACCGTGTTTGTTAACTCAGTGCCTACTTTTACTTTGATAGACTCAGGTGCATCCCATTCGTTCGTAGCGCTAGCTTTTGTGGTGAAAGTCCAGATGGAAGTGAATCCAGCTGGGTGTTTTTATGATGTAAAACTACCTTCCGGTGAGTGTTTACATTCAGATCAAATGGTATTTAATAGTTTGATATCGGTTGGAAGAAAGACATTGCCTGCTGATTTGATTGTAATGGGGTTAACCGGGTATGATGTTATACTTGGTATGGACTGGTTGTTCAGACACCACGCCACGATTGACTGCCGAGCATGAACAGTTAATTTTCATCCTCCGGACGGTGAGAAGCTTACACTACAGTCTTTGAGACAGGTACAGAAGCTTTCAGTGATGGATGCTCGGGAATCTGTTATGGGTGAGTTTATCTGTTTTCTTGCAACTATTGTAGATGTCCATTCTTTGGTAGAAGTGAAACCTCAGGATGTCTTAGTTGTTTGTGAGTTTTCCGAGGTGTTCCTGGATGATTTGCCTGGTCTACCTCTGGACCGAGAAATCGAGTTTGCCATTGACACATATCCTGGAGCTGAACCTGTGTCGAAGAACCCTTACGGGTTAGCTCCTCCTGAATTGAAAGAATTGAAGAAGCAGTTGGAGGAACTGGTCGACAAGGGCTTTATACGCCCTAGTTTCTTGCCTTAGGAAGCGCCCGTGTTGTTTGTGAAGAAGAAAGACGGGTCGCTTCGAATGTGCATTGATTACCAGGAGCTGAACAAGCTAACAGTGAAAAACAAGTATCCGTTGCCAAGAATAGATGATTTGTTCAATCAACTACAAGGAGTCCTGGATATTTTCTAAGATTGATCTGAGATCGGGGTATTACCAGTTAAAGGTTAAGTCGCAGAATATTCCGAAGACAGCTTTCCGGACGCGTTATGGACATTATGAGTTCTTGGTTATGTCGTTCGGATTAACGAATGCTCCAGCTGCGTTCATGGACCTGATGAATCGGGTGTTCCGAGAGTATCTAGATAAATTTGTGATTGTGTTTATCAATGATATTCTGGTTTATTCCCGCAATGAAGTGGAGCACAAGGAGCATTTAAGAATTGTTCTGGAAACTTTGAAGCAGCATCAGCTATATGCAAAATTTTTGAAATGTGAATTTTGGTTGACTAAGGTACATTTTCTTGGTCATGTTATTTCTAGTGGAGGTATATCAGTGGATCTAGCCAAAATTCAGTCAATTAAGGATTGGCCTCAACCGACGAATGTCAGTGAAATTCAGAGTTTTCTGGGGTTGGCTGGCTATTACAGAAGGTTTATTGAAGGGTTTTCTAAAACAGCAGCACCTATGACTCGTTTGACAAGAAAAGACGTGAAGTATGAGTGGTCTGAAGAGTGTGAGCTAAGCTTTCAGACGTTAAAGCAGAAATTGACTACAGCTCCGATTCTGATGTTGCCTGTAGCCGAGGAGAGGTTCTGTATTTATTGTGATACCTCTCGGATTGGGTTGGGTTGCATGCTGATGCAGAATGATAACGTTATAGCATATGCTTCTAGGCAGTTGAAGTCCTATGAGAAGAATTATCCAACCCATGATCTGGAGTTAACTACTGTGGTGTTTGCTTTGAAGATCTGGAGGCATTACTTATATGGTCAACAGTGCGAGGTATATTCAGATCATAAAAGTCTGAAGTATATCTTCACTCAAAAAGAGTTGAATATGAGGCAACAACGGTAGTTAGAGTTCGTGAAGGACTATGATCTGGAGATTAAATACCACCCCGGTAAGGCCAATGTGGTGACTGATGCATTAAGCCGTGTATCGACTTCAGTTTCAGCTTTGGAGGCTGGTATGTCTGTGGCCTTGAGATCTGAGGTTCAGAGGTTTGATTTGGAGTTGGTTTCAAATTTGATAGTTGTACTATCAGACTTATCTTTGAAGCCTACAATTTTGGAAAAGATTCGTGAAGCTCAGCAAGAAGATTCGGAGTGCAATAAATTTAAGCTGAGTATGGTGTCTGATGATCGGATTGAGTTCAGCTACTCAGATGATGGTATTCTGAAGTTTCGAAATCGATGGTATGTTCCAAGCAATGAGCAGCTTCGGAAGGAGATCTTAGTTGAAGCTCATGCGTCGAGGTTTTTTGTTCACCCAGGCAGTACGAAGATGTACAGGGATCTCAAACAGCATTATTGGTAGCCCGGTATGAAGAAGTCAGTGGCTGAGTTTGTGGAGACATGCATAGTCTGTCAGCAGGTTAAGGCAGAGCATCAGAGACCTGCTGGGAAGTTACATCCATTGCCGGTTCCTGAATGGAAATGAGGACCAAATTTCGATGGATTTCGTTGTTGGTTTGCTTAGACAACGAGAGAATTTGACGGGATATGGGTGATTGTGGATCGTTTAACTAAATCAGCCCATTTTCTACCGGTGAAGATGACGTATAGTATGGATCAGTTTGCTGAGTTGTACATTCAAGAGATTTTGAGGCTGCATGGGGTACCGATTTCGATTGTATCTGACAGGGACTCGAGGTTCACATCGAAGTTTTGGAAGAGTTTTCATAAGGCGATGGGGACTCGGTTGAACTTCAGTACTGCTTTTCATCCTCAGACGGACGGACAATCTGAGCGGACTATTCAGATTCTTGAGGATATGCTCCGAGCTTGTGTGCTGGAGTTTTAGGGTTCCTGGAGTAGGTATCTACCTTTGGTGGAGTTCTCGTATAACAATAGTTATCATGATACTATTGGAATGGCTCCATACGAGGCTCTCTACGGAAGAAAATGCAGATCGCCTCTTTATTGGGACGAAGTAGGAGAATCCAGTTTGATTGGCCCCGATATTTTACAGCAAACAACGGATAAGATCAAATTCATTCAACAACGCATTCTAACAGCTCAGAGCAGACAGAAGAGCTATGCAGATGGTAGAAGGCGTGAGCTGGAATTTAAAGTAGGAGATGAGGTTTTTCTAAAGGTTTCGTTGTTTAAGGGTATGATGAGGTTCGGGAAGCGAGGTAAGTTGACTCCGAGGTATGTTGGACCGTTCCCAATTACAAAAAGAGTGGGGAAGACAGCTTACCAGTTGGAGCTGCCTGCTTCGATGGAGGGAGTACATAATGTGTTTCATATCTCTATGCTGAGAAAGTGTCTGAGGGATCCATCGCACGTAGTGTTGCAGCAGGAGATCGATGTGTAGCCTACGTTATTCTACGAGGAGAAACCAGTGGATATTTTGGACTATGCAGTGAAGAAGTTGCGCAACAAAGACATTCCACTGGTGAAAGTGTTGTGGCGTAACCACAATGTTGAGAAGGCAACGTGGGAGCGACAACAGGATATGATGGAGCGCTATCCTGAGCTCTTCAGGTACGTAAATTTTGAGGACAAATTTTTTTTGTAAATAGGGTGGATTGTAACACCCAAAAAATTTCGATATCGTGCATAGCCCTAGGTTAGGTTACGTATGAGAGTTTATTGTTAAGTGATAAAGAGATTAAAAGTGGATTGTAAGTAGGCAATGCAAAGAGAAGAATAGAAGTTGACAACTCAAAAACAAGGGGTCCAAATTTGTTATTAACCTGTAGAAAGTTAGGAAATAAATGAAATAAAAATTAAAAGAAAAGTGAAGGAGGATAACATTCACGTTGGAATCCAAGAGTGGAAAGGTGAGGGGTTTATTTGAGATTTTAAAGAAATTGGTGGAGGGAAACAAAAAGTGGAAAATGGTGTAGGTGACGATTTTTACCCAGGTGAGATAGACGAGACAGCCCAGGACTAGGCAGCAGTCGATGGTGTATGGAGCATGCCAGCACGGGCACTTGTCGGGGCGTCACGACCACGTTCTCGGGTAGTTTGTGGGGAGTTTGGTATTTTGCGTTATAGATAGTTTTCTGTTAACCATTTTGGATTGTAGTGAATAGTGATCTTTTGAGGATTGATTGGTGTGTAAATAATGGTATTTTGGGACTTGGATTTCAGGTTTGGGTTATAGAAAATTTAGTTGTTATTCTGCCAGTTTGTTTAGTATAATAAACAACGTCGGGTTCACTTGCTCTATTTTTTTTATTAATCGTTTTAAGTCTGTTTTTTGTGATTTTTACCGGGACACGGAGTCGTAAGTGTCGGGAATGTGTGGTTAAATTTTTAGGTGATTTGGAGGTGTTTGGCTCGAAGAAAATTGAGGAAATTTGAAAAAAGGATGAAAAATAAGCATTTTTGGCCGAGGAAACCCGAGAGGGCCCGATCGATCGGGCTGGGCACCAATCGATTGGGCTGGGCGCGCAGAGCGCGGCGCCCAGCGCGCGTGCGGGGCCTAGCGCACCAAATTGATTTTTTTTTTTTTTTTTTTCTATTTCCAAAATTATTTTAACCCGATATTTTCCGACGTATTTTACACATATTTTGGCACATTTTCCAACATTTTTTGAGGGTTCAAAAAACCCAAAAACTGAGTCAAAAATTTATCAAAAATTATTTTAAACGCCGTTTTAAATGCGGGATTGGTTAACAATGTAGTGCACCGAGTTGGGGACGGGTTCGGGGCCGTTACATCCTCAATATCGTCATAGCAAACGGTATTGACAGTATTCTTAATGGCTCTTTCCCAGCTCCTCCTTGATTTCTTGATTCCTTTTCTAGTGAGCTAAATCCAGATTTTACCTTATGATAGCATTACAATCGGCTCATCATGAGCTAGATTTTCTCCTCCTCTGAAAATATTCTTCCACAAATAGTTATCTTCAATACTGCTAAGGATATATGACTTGCTCTTGGTATACTTTTTTCTTCTTCGTTTTTAAGCCGAATCACGAACCTTCGTAGTCAGCTTCATAACATGTCTGAGGATGGTATCTCAATAGCAACCTATATTTAGAAACTTACTTTAATTTGCAATACCTTATTGGTCATCGGCAAGCCAGTCTCATACAGAGATAATATATTTTCTCAGTGGTATCGGTAGCGACTATAACCCATTTGTCACCTATATCACCAATCGCCAAGATCAACCTTCTCTGGAGGAACCTCACAGCCTCCTACAGAGTTATGATTTTTGTTTGGAGAAACAGAACTCTGCTACCCAACTACCGACCCCGAGTTCCCTTCAAGCAAATCTTGTCGTTCAGCGGCCGTTCCCTTCTCCTCGGTTGTTCTTCAACCCTGCTCCGTGCAGCCCTCATTTTGCGCCCCCTCTTTTGAACTACCAACACGGACGTGGATCGGGCTCTGGACCGCATCACAATCCCAGCTGGCACTCGCGCCGACCCGGTTCCTTCAAGCCCAGATGCTAGATTTGTAATAATTGGGCCACTCAGCAGCTGTTTGCTACTACCAGCTCAGTGGGTCTTATCGGTCCCCCAGCCCAACCCACTATCCCAATAACTATCACAGCCCATCCCAAAACACTTTTTCTTCTCCTGCTCAGGCAAACTCTGCAGGGATTTTGCCAATTCCTTTTTCACCGGTTCCTGCCAATGCATCACCATTGCTGCTAGACTCGAGAGCCACCCACCACTTCACCCTGCACTTCTCCATGGTGCTCAACCCTACCCCTTACAGTGGCTCTATTCACATCTTGACGGCTGACGATAAGTCTCACTCTATCGCAAACTCTGGTTTTGCTGTGCTTCCCACTAATAAACACCCTCTTCTGTTATGCAATGTTCTCCATATTCCATTACTATCTCATAATCTTCTTAGTATTAATCAATTATGTTTTGAAAATTCAGTTTTCGTTGAATTTCATTTCTATTATTTTCTGATTAAGGATTGGAGCTCCCATCATACTCTTCTTCGGGGATCTCTCAGTGATGGTCTTTATAAAATCCCCTCTATCCCTTAAGCATTGTCTATGATCGCCTGCTCTACAGCCCCTATCTCCTCCACCAATGGTTCACCTTCAAATGTGTGGCATCTTCATCTCGGTCACCCATCCATTTCTGTTTTAAATTATGTTTTGAGTTTATATAATGTTTCGTCAGTTAAGTCCAATTTCTCAAAACTCTGTACTACATGTCAATTGAGCAAGTGTCATCATTTACCTTTTCCAATTTTCACTTCTCATGCTTTGTTTCCTTTTGAACTTGTGCATACGGATGTTTGGGGTCCTTTCTCTGTTAATTCTGTTACTGGTGATCGTTATTTTGTGTTATTTGTTGATGACTGAACTCGTTTTACGTGGTTTTATTGCTTAAAATTAAAAAGTGACGCTCACAAAACGTTTTTGGAATTTTGTAAACTTGTTCAAAACCAGTTTGGCTTCACCATTAAAATAGTTCAATCTGATTGGGGTGGGGAATTCCAATCTTTTTCGCCTGTTTTTAAATCTTTTGGCATACATCATCGAGTCTCTTGTCCTTACACCCCTAACCAAAATGGGTGTGTAAAACGTAAAAATTGTCATGTTGTTCGAAACTGGTTTAGCCCTTCTTTTTCATTCATCAGTTCCTCAACAGTTTTGGACCTATACTTTTGCCACTGCCACCACATTGATAAATTTTTCACCTACACCTGTTTTAAACAATAAATCTCCTTTTGAATGTTTATTTGGTTCTGTGTCTTCTTACTCATCACTTCGTGTTTTTGGATACCTTTGTTTTTCTTTCATTTGCCCTTTCAATCACCATAAATTACTATCTCATTCCCTCCCTTATGTCTTCTTGGGCTACAGTCCTCATCACAAGGGCTATATATGTCTCAATTATATGTCTAATAAAGTTTATGTCACTCGTCATGTTACATTTGATGAGTCTTCTTTTCCCTTTTCCTCTTTTACTCCCTCCCTGCCATTATCAACTTCTTCCCCTATTCCTATTACACCATTACCCTTTCCTACATTCACTACCCCTTCTAACATCTTACCTGAGCTCACCCTTATCAAGCCAACCGCTTCTCCTTTATTTCCATTAGAGCATCATTCTACTTCTATATTACCAATTATTGCATCAAACCAGAGCAATAGACCACTTACCGTCAATCATCATTCCATGAGAACAAGATCCAAAGATGATATATTTAAACCAAAAGCTCTCACTACTCACGCTGACTTATATTTTGAACCCACAACTTTCCAGCAAGCCTCCAAATGCCAATATTGGATGGTTGATATGCAGGATGAGATTTTAGCTCTCCATAATAACAACACTTGGACACTTGTTTCCTTGCCTAAAGGTGCTAAAGTTATTGGTTGCAAGTAGATTTTCAAAATCAAACTTAATTCTGATAACTCCGTCAATCGTTATAAGGCTCGCTTAGTGACAAAAGACTATGATCAGACTGAAGAATTGACTATGATGAAACTTTTAGCCCAGTTGTCAAACATACAACAGTTCGTACTATTTTATCTTTAACATTCTCTTAGTTGGCTTATCAGACAGCTTGATATAAACAATGCTTTCTTACATGGAGATCTCACTGAGACGGTATATATGCAACAACCTCTGGGGTTTGTTGACTCCTCTAATCCTTTGACTTTTTGCTTATTACGAAAAGCTTTATATGGGCTAAAGCAGTCTTCTAGAGCTTGGTACAACAAGTTATACACTGCTTGGGGTTTCTCTTAACATCAAAATCTGATACCTCTCTGTTTATTTGTCGAAAGACCTACTCCATTCTCCTTATATTGGTATATGTCGACGACATTAACCTCACTGGTAACTCATCGTCTCTATTGGATCAATTTTAAAATTATTTGCATCTTCTGTTTGTGGTGCATGATCTCGGCCCTCTCTCCTTTTTCCTCGGCATTTTGGTTACCCAAACTCCTATTGGTATGCACTTCTCTCAATCTCGGTATATTTTTGAGTTACTTCACAAGGCTAAGATGGCTTCTTGCAAACTTGTCCCTACTTCAATGGTATCGAGCCCCATTATTTCAAAAATTTTGGTATTCATTTACTTGATGGCTCTTTATATCGTAGCATTTTTGGTGGTCTCCAATACTATTGTCTTACAAAACCAAATATAGCATTTGCCGTCAACAAAGTTTGTTAATTTATACATGTACCTTCAGATGTTCACTGGCAGTGTGTTAAAAGAATTCTTCGTTACCTTCAAGGGACATTATCTTTGGGCATCTCATTCTCTTATTCGTTCTACTTTAATCTCACTTGTTTTACGGATGCCGATTGGGCTTCGTGTCCGGATGACCGTAAGAGCACGAGTGGCTACTGCATATTTTTTGGACCAAATCTTATCTCTTGGTCCTTTGTAAAACAAAAGGATGTCTCTCGCTCTAGCACTGAATTCGAATATCGAAACGTAGCAAACGAAGCAGTGGAAATTCTTTGGCTTCAATCTTTTCTCAGTGAAATTGGTACTTTCTCATCTGATATACCTATCATTTTTTGTGATAATATAAGTGCGACATATCTGGTATCCAACCCAGTTTTGCACTCAAAATCCAAACATGTTGAAATCGGCTTCCATTTCTTTCGGAAAAGGTGCAAAATAAATCATTGATGGTCAAATTTACTTCTTCAGAGAATCAACTCATCGATGCTCTTACAAAGTCTCTCCCAACTTCAAGTTTCTCTACATTTACATTCAAGATCTTCGGTCCACGACCTTGCTCTTGAGGGGGGATGTTAGCATATCATTAATGTTTACATTATTTCTTAATTACCTTTTTCTCAGTTTTACTAAATGTACTATACATAATCACGACAATACACATATAGAAGAATACTTTTCTTGAGATCTCCCTTTTCTCTCTTCTCCTCTTCTGCTTCTCTGTTCCTCACTCTGCTTTTCTCAACTTTTTTCGAGGTGGTGTGTCGTGTCTTCTCTTCATTCAGGTTGCAGTTCTTCTCTCTGTTTTTTCTTCTCCTCTCGAGTTAGTGTGAAATTTCTTCTCCATGTCCTTCTAAACTCTCTTCTTTGTGTAGTTAGGGTGGCTTATTCTTCTTCTCTCTTGATGTCGCTTGGATAGTTTGAGGTCGCTTTGTCGTTGGTGCAGCTTTCTTCTCCCCCTGTTTATTTTTCTCTCTTCTTGCTCAGTGTGGTTTGTTGCTTCTGAGTGAGTTCATTTTTTTTTGTTTCTTTTTTCTCTCTTCTCAATATGATGTGAAATTTCTTCTCCTTGTGCCCCTAAACTCTCTTCACTATGTGGTCAGGGTGGCTTCTTCTTCTTTTGACTCGGTGTCGCTAGGGTGGTATGAGGTTGCTTTGTTGCTGGTGTGACATTTCTTCTCCAATTTCAAGTTCCATTTCTTCTCCATCTATT
This sequence comes from Begonia masoniana, assembly GCA_022432975.1. Classification (NCBI taxonomy): domain Eukaryota; kingdom Viridiplantae; phylum Streptophyta; class Magnoliopsida; order Cucurbitales; family Begoniaceae; genus Begonia; species Begonia masoniana. The sequence continues at coordinate 29,502,026 of CM039512.1, read as the reverse complement.
TTTTTCTCCATTTTGATGTTGTCTTTGCCAGATTATGTCCACTACGAATGCCCTTGATATTATAAATTTATTTAAGAGTTAGACATTTAGGGTAACCTCTAGATTGTAATGTAAAGACTTGGATTGGTTGCAAGAACGAATAAGATAGCCTTGTTTATATAGATGAGATTTGATGTCTTTTGAAGGTTATGGTTGGTGAGTTACAAGCAATGTAATAGAATAAGAACATAGCTCATGAGGTTGTCACATGGTCTTGTACTCCAAGTTGCACTAAAAAATTTAAGACCAAAAATCAATCCATTTGTTGATAAACATAGTTGGCATACAATATCTGAACTTAGCCACTAGAGGACAATCTTGAGATTGGATATGTACACTCAATGTTATGTGTGATTCCATATGAAAGAAGATCAAATTGTTTGGTACAATGATTTAAATTAAATATGAGTTGTCATTTACTAACTTCTTTGTTGTTCTTGTAGAACACTCCTTACTAAATTCTAGTTCATCCAATGGGAAGTATCACAATTTATACACTCAACATTTTTTATTTGTGAATATGGGCATCTCCTTGCTCAGAAATATGAGTGCAAGAAAATTTTTGGTTGTGCCAAAAGGGCCATTTTGCTGTTTATATTGGAGAAACGGAAACAAAGTAGTTTTTGTCCCTTATGTCTTGTTTGAGACATCCTTCATTTTAAAGGATTTATTAAGATGAAGAGTTTAAAGTTGCCGTTTTCAAGATTCAATCAGAGATGTAGATTAATATTAATTGTGTTTTGTTTTGTTTTATTAACTGCAGCGTTTTATTGTTGTTATCTTTATTGCAAGTTATTTTTAATAGTTTGTCAATTTTTTGGTTCAACCAAGGCACTGTTGTAGAAACTTTGGTTTTTTTTATTTGGATTCCTACTTCAATAAAATCATATGTTTTGTTTGTTGACAAAATTTGTCTTTGCACAATAACTTTAAAAAAAAAAATTGTTTCATCATGCTAGGGAAACAAATCAACAACATATTTTCAAAAATAAATGAAGAGTGGACTGTGGAGGTTCATGTCCTCTGCAAACCATTGCCAAAAATTGGACGAGCTAGCCCCACAAAGTTCTAGAAACTTCTTCTTATCGATTCAACGGTAATTTTCATTCAGCTTTATCTTTCTCTTCAAAGTTACTTTTGCCACAAACATCCATATTGTTTACCTATCCAGGGAACCAAAGTGCAAGGGATATTGTTCTCTACTAACATAGGATATTTCGAAAATACCCTTGAGGTATGAAAGAATTATTATGTGTAAAATGTTTTTGTCACCGAAGTCAAACCTGAGTTTTGGATTGGAGACTACCCATATCAATGACAGATAAATACTCATACACTGATCGAAGAAGTCCCTATGTCTGAAAATAGGTTAACTCTATAAACATTTACGTTCACTCTTTTTTATCAATTGCGATCCTATATTGGGACGCAACGTTTAGTTGTGAAGAGTGATTTCCTTATTGTATTTATCACGCAATGTTTCCTTTTTCAATAACTTGTTAATCTTACCTTTCTCTACCTTTTTATGCAAATAGAGATTCTCGATGTAGTGGCTCAAGACTGTCTATACAAGGGTAGAAACCTTCAATAAAATTCTAATTGTTGATTCAAAGTATGCCTGTCTTCTTCTCATTTCCTGACTTTTCTTTATTCTAGAATGCCATTAATTTTTTTGTTCTTGTTGTTTGGCTTCTATTCTACTTTCTACACAGGGACAGTTTGTTTTCGATGAATGCGAGACGGTTTGTTCAATAATTAACAATTGACTAGTCATGATATCAACGAACTTGACCATCTCAACCTTCCATAGTACTTTATTTCAAAATATTTCATTCCTTTTTCTCTTTTAATTATTCATGTTTTCTTTTATTGTATATGAGTCTTATAAAAACTAGTATTTTTAAGTTTTACTAATTTCCACTTGTCAAATTTTTATCTATTGACTGACGAAGTGTCATGAGTTGATTCGCTTTGTATTTTATAGCTATGTTGGATTTTTCAGAAATTTTGGTCAATTCGGTAATTAGCTAAATTATCATGTAGTTAATTTGAGAAAAATTAACATCGAGTAATTGATAATTTATCTTGTGAAATATTTGGAATAACATTTGAAGTTGTGAAGAATTAAATGGGAAGTAAATGAGATAAGTTAAAAAGTTGGGGTTAAAGTGTAAATAGGAAAAAGTTGGATAAAAGAATTAAAAACCCTATGCTTCTCCTCACTTGGTCACCGTTAGAGAGAAGAGAAGAGGGAAAGAGTGGGGTAAATTTCGTTTTGTGCAATCGTCGCATTTAGTGGCTAAGGAAACGTTCGCAAGGCTTCAAGGAACAACTTTCATGAAGGAGCTCTGAAAGTTAGTAAGTCTTTCCCCTCCATTTTCAAGTTGATAGCTTAGGGTTTTGGTTTGGGAATGGATTATGGCAATGGAGCTCGAATCCGTTCGATTATTCTGGATTGTTGGTATTTTTAGATTGTATGTAGGTTTAATCGCAGTTTGGAGGCAAAAAACGACAGGGAAAGTCGAGTTTCACGAACTCCCCTTCACTGGAATAAAGTGTCGACCACTCGTGCATTGCAATGAAAACAAAGAGTTTGAAGTGTCGACACTTCAGAGAAAGTGTCGAGCGCACAACTTTTATTTTGAAAATGTGTCGACATCTCAGGAGGAAATTTCAAAACCCGAGAGATATGAAGTGTCGACCGCTTGGTTAAAGTGTCGACCGCAGGTTCAACTCTAGTGTTATAAGTGTGGAACGATGTATCGACCCCCACTTATAAGTGTCGATCGGTGACTTAAAAGTGTTGACCGCACAACCTATATTTTTGGAAAGTTTTGTAGTGTTGTCAGATTTTGGTATATGACTCATCCATATATTTTCCTAGTGTTTAGAGAGATATTTATGACTCGGTTTGATGAGTTTGTTGATTTTGATCCAGTAGCAAAGGTTACTGCTATGGTAAGGAAGAGGAGTAGTCGTCGTCGAGGTAGCAATTTTATGCTTTCTACATTGCATAACATGTTTTAAAAAAATTTATTTTTGTGGGTTGCCTCCCATAAAAGTACGACGGGGTCTGGTTGCCAGCATGTTTGTTTTATATGTATATATACGTATGGTTGTCTCACATTTAACTTTCAGCATTACATGACTTTAGTTTCACTATGATATGTTGAGAGGATGAACCTTATTGATACTTTGAGCAGTCTTGGTGTCAAAGTACCACGAGACTATCATGTTGCATCTTATGTTGCGTGAAAGTTTATTGTTTGCATGTACAAAAAAAATTGTATTAGGACGGTGATGACACGCTCTTTGGGTTTCTAATCCTTAAACCTTATCAGGGTGTTGATGGTTCAAGTTAATGTCGTGGCTGACTGTCGGTTGCCAGTCACTCGGGTGATGGGCTAGATCTTCTTATCGTCGTCACAATTTCCTTCGGTCTAATAAGACTTTTATGTAGTTTGTGCTAAAAAGAAGGAAAGAGGTTTCCTTAACATTTTTTTTATAACACTCATGCATAGTTTTGAAGTTTAATCATAGTTTTGAAATAAAGATAGAAACCCGTTTTTAAAACAACGATCTCCTCCCAATCTAGGTAAAGAGAAGAGTGGATAGTTTCAGTGGAGACCTAAGAGAGGCCACTAGTTTTTTTACTTCCGTTAAAACTTTATTTGTATTTCTTTGGTACAAATTAAGTAGTTTAATTTGAACATGTTAATTTATTAGGATGAATTGAATTTTTCTTAACTTTCCTACACAGTTGGATATTGTTAGTTATTAATTTGTATTGCACTATTTTGTAATTTACTTTAAAGACTTCCACTATCAAATCTAATCTTAGGTTGGGTGATCAAGTTCTATCGGGTATTTTTGCTCCAACCCGTCTCCTGGTTATGACAAGTCTTCCTTTCAACTACAAATAATTCTATTATAATAAACTATAATGTTATGTTTTTTAGGCCCTTCAAAAATGGCATTTTTCACACTACTTGTTTTGTTGTTTTTTTGTTTTTGTTTTTAGTTCATCGTTAAAAATCATCTCTTTTGCTAGGTCTCTAGAAACACGAATTGATGAATTTTACTATTTTTACTAAAACGTCCTTTATATTACGAGAAACGTAATTCTCGTAATTTAGCGTTACGACTCCGAAAATTCCCATAATTTTCCTAAAATCCATATTAATAATTAGGATCGTAATTACAACCTTCTTGAGAACAGTTATATTGTATGCTATCAAGTGCATCATTTATTTCCCTTGTGTTGTTCATTTTTCTTCTATCTCGTATTTTGAGGCTCTCTTATCTTTTGCAATTAGGTCGGTTGTATATGGATTCGTGGTAATGTCTAGCTTGGGAATATGACCCAACAATTTTACAACTTCTCAGGTGACAAGTCTCTTAAATCAACTCATCGTCGTGCAATTAATCTCTTCATTTGTGATACTTGCCATGCAAATGATGCACATGTTGTTCCATGGTAATTTGCTTGCGTTTAGAGTGTTTCTCGCTTCCATTGCACATATTTTAAATTTGTTAAAATTTAATGTCACTTCATAGATTGTCTGTTGATATTGGTTTGATGGACCATACGGGTTTTATCAAAGGCATGTTAGTTGGTACCGAAGCCTAAAAAATATTGTCCCTTCAAATTAACAATTTGGTCGTCATGGTGTATGAGGTAGTTGTCCTTGTGCATCTCTAGTCTTTTCAATACCCTTTGCACACTAAATCTATTCATATTTTTCAAAATTTAAGAAGTTCTCACAAAAGTAATTGAATTATTTCATGCACAAAACACTCTTGTTCGCTGCTTCAACATAAAGGTTGAAAAAAAGACTTGCAAAACTACAAAAGTTAGAGATTCTTGATACTCGTCATTGTTGTAAAAGTTGACACCCTCCTCCCTTTATTGCATGCAGTTTCATTTGTCTCAATTCCCTCCTCTTCGATACCAATCATAAAAATTAAGAGTTCAAGCTCAACTGCTGCTACATTACGTGAAAGAGACAATGTGATTCTGAGGAGTGATTTTTTTTTTGTTGTATCAGTAGGGTTATTTTTATGTTTGATTTGGAAAATATTTGTTTTAAGTATGTTCTGAACAACTTGTATGGTATCTTTTTTGGCTTGTCATGACTTATTTGTTTGTTAGCGCACAAGACGCTCTTATAGTGTGATCTTTGTAAATCATTTGTGATATATATTATCAGTTAGGTTAAAGATATTCTAAATAGGTCTTTTCACAGATTATTGCCAAACATAGATTTGTCATGGAAAATCGGATACAATAGGAGTGATTTGTTCTTCTATACAAAGTTTTTTGACATCAGTTTGTTGTTCATATTTACAAGAACTTTGTTCATTACTCATTGCCTATTTTCATTCACATTTTTTGCAGGTTCAATTGAAAAAATTAGAAGAATTAAAGATAAAATAATTTAAAGATAAAATATTTGGCTCAATTGCTACGTATGTATATGTCATAGTGTTCCAAAAACAAGGATTCCCTCATGCACATTTTTTGTTGATTTTGGAACAAAATTCAAAGATTTTATCTGCAGATTTATTTGATGACTTTGTTTGTGTAGAGTTACCTGAAAGATTAAGATCAGTTATGTAACACCCGAGAATTTCATGTAACGCACGTATGTCCTAAAATAGACGGTTAGGAGGGATTAGTGTTGAAGGATAAAGGGATTTACAAAAGAAGAGAATGGGTTTGACAATTCAACATAAAGGGAGTTGAAAAGTCAACAACCAATAAGAAAATTCCAAGTACTTTACATGCATTAAAAGGATGAGATAAATGAATTAAATAAATGGAAAAAGGTGGGATTTAATGTTGATTCACGTTGAATGAAAGAAGAAAAGACAAGTGGTGGTAGTTTTATAAATTTAGAAAGTTTGAGTGGGCAAATTCATAAAGTAAAAATAATGGTTAGGTTAAAAAGGTGAAATGGTAATGTTTAATCATCTTCTCCCCTCTTTCTTTCTCTCCCACGATCCAGCCAGCCCTCAAAGCTCTCCCTCCTTCTTTCCATAGTTCTTTCAAGGATTTCAAGGTAATAACACGTGGGTTTTGATTTTTATACTTTGAGGTGAAGTTTATTGAAGGTTTTAGTGAGTTTTAAGTGTTTTTGGTGAGGGCTTGGAAACCCTAATTGGTGAAGTCCGAAAATTGAGTTCTAAATGTTAGATTTCTTCCTTATGTTGATGATTTGGTTGTTGAATGACTAGGTTAGGTAGATTTTAGGGTTAGATTGAAGATTGGTGAAGTGTTCCACAAAAATGGTTGAAGAACACCTATATACCCGATTCTGTTTGATGGATTTTCGAGTTGGTCAATTACTTTGTTTGGTTACTTTGAGTGAGTCAATGGATAGTAGACGTGTAGAGGTTTCCGAGTTGGGGTGGCACGTCGAAATCCGTTGAAAAACGAGTGAGTTATGACCGTTTAAAGTTTGACGGTCAATTTTGGGTGAAAATCGGGTTTATGTATTTAAGTGTGAGATTATTTGTGTGTTGGTTAGTTTTAGGTTAAAAAGTTAGGGTTAGTTTAAGCTAGTTGAATTGTAGAATTTCTTAGTTTGTTACTAAGTAACTTTTCCTTAATGGTTAGGTAATTGACGTGTACTTTGGTTGGACGAAGTGACAGCACGTTTTTGAAGCAGCCAGGTAAGTAGTGGAGTGCGTGTTTGTTGCCTTCGGGCCTACACCATAGAACGGTAGGGATTTTTTGATTGTTGCTATGTTTTGCTTTGTGTCATGCATCGTGTGTCACGCATCATGGTTTTTTTAAACTACGAAATTACGTGTTTTGCATCCTTGAGCGGTATGAATGAAATGAAAGATAAGAAAAGATTTGCAACGTGGTCGTGAGTATGAATTCCTCGACCTATTCGTGCTTGAAGTGCACAATAGGGTTGTGCTTGAAGTGCACTCGTGCTTGAAGTGCACGACGGGGGATTCTACGATCGATTGGGGGATTCTAATGTACGTAATGAGTCGTGAGTATGAATTTCTCGACCTCAACCTGTTCGTGCTTGAAGTGCACAATGGGGTTGGTGCTTGAAGTGCACCCGTGCTTGAAGTGCGTGCTTGAAGTGCACTCGTGCTTGAAGTGCACTCGTGCTTGAAGTGCACTCGTGCTTGAAGTGCACTCGTGCTTGAAGTGCACTCGTGCTTGAAGTGCACTCGTGCTTGAAGTGCACTCGTGCTTGAAGTGCACTCGTGCTTGAAGTGCACTCGTGCTTGAAGTGCACTCGTGCTTGAAGTGCACTCGTGCTTGAAGTGCACTCGTGCTTGAAGTGCACTCGTGCTTGAAGTGCACTCGTGCTTGAAGTGCACTCGTGCTTGAAGTGCACTCGTGCTTGAAGTGCACTCGTGCTTGAAGTGCACTCGTGCTTGAAGTGCACTCGTGCTTGAAGTGCACTCGTGCTTGAAGTGCACTCGTGCTTGAAGTGCACTCGTGCTTGAAGTGCACTCGTGCTTGAAGTGCACTCGTGCTTGAAGTGCACTCGTGCTTGAAGTGCACTCGTGCTTGAAGTGCACTCGTGCTTGAAGTGCACTCGTGCTTGAAGTGCACTCGTGCTTGAAGTGCACTCGTGCTTGAAGTGCACTCGTGCTTGAAGTGCACTCGTGCTTGAAGTGCACTCGTGCTTGAAGTGCACTCGTGCTTGAAGTGCACTCGTGCTTGAAGTGCACTCGTGCTTGAAGTGCACTCGTGCTTGAAGTGCACTCGTGCTTGAAGTGCACTCGTGCTTGAAGTGCACTCGTGCTTGAAGTGCACTCGTGCTTGAAGTGCACTCGTGCTTGAAGTGCACTCGTGCTTGAAGTGCACTCGTGCTTGAAGTGCACTCGTGCTTGAAGTGCACTCGTGCTTGAAGTGCACTCGTGCTTGAAGTGCACTCGTGCTTGAAGTGCACTCGTGCTTGAAGTGCACTCGTGCTTGAAGTGCACTCGTGCTTGAAGTGCACTCGTGCTTGAAGTGCACTCGTGCTTGAAGTGCACTCGTGCTTGAAGTGCACTCGTGCTTGAAGTGCACTCGTGCTTGAAGTGCACTCGTGCTTGAAGTGCACTCGTGCTTGAAGTGCACTCGTGCTTGAAGTGCACTCGTGCTTGAAGTGCACTCGTGCTTGAAGTGCACTCGTGCTTGAAGTGCACTCGTGCTTGAAGTGCACTCGTGCTTGAAGTGCACTCGTGCTTGAAGTGCACTCGTGCTTGAAGTGCACTCGTGCTTGAAGTGCACTCGTGCTTGAAGTGCACTCGTGCTTGAAGTGCACTCGTGCTTGAAGTGCACTCGTGCTTGAAGTGCACTCGTGCTTGAAGTGCACTCGTGCTTGAAGTGCACTCGTGCTTGAAGTGCACTCGTGCTTGAAGTGCACTCGTGCTTGAAGTGCACTCGTGCTTGAAGTGCACTCGTGCTTGAAGTGCACTCGTGCTTGAAGTGCACTCGTGCTTGAAGTGCACTCGTGCTTGAAGTGCACTCGTGCTTGAAGTGCACTCGTGCTTGAAGTGCACTCGTGCTTGAAGTGCACTCGTGCTTGAAGTGCACTCGTGCTTGAAGTGCACTCGTGCTTGAAGTGCACTCGTGCTTGAAGTGCACTCGTGCTTGAAGTGCACTCGTGCTTGAAGTGCACTCGTGCTTGAAGTGCACTCGTGCTTGAAGTGCACTCGTGCTTGAAGTGCACTCGTGCTTGAAGTGCACTCGTGCTTGAAGTGCACTCGTGCTTGAAGTGCACTCGTGCTTGAAGTGCACTCGTGCTTGAAGTGCACTCGTGCTTGAAGTGCACTCGTGCTTGAAGTGCACTCGTGCTTGAAGTGCACTCGTGCTTGAAGTGCACTCGTGCTTGAAGTGCACTCGTGCTTGAAGTGCACTCGTGCTTGAAGTGCACTCGTGCTTGAAGTGCACTCGTGCTTGAAGTGCACTCGTGCTTGAAGTGCACTCGTGCTTGAAGTGCACTCGTGCTTGAAGTGCACTCGTGCTTGAAGTGCACTCGTGCTTGAAGTGCACTCGTGCTTGAAGTGCACTCGTGCTTGAAGTGCACTCGTGCTTGAAGTGCACTCGTGCTTGAAGTGCACTCGTGCTTGAAGTGTCGGGGCGTTTTGACCACTGGATGTCTCGGGTAGTGGGAGGTGAATGTTTGACATGGATAGTTTAATTTGTAAGTATTTTGGTATGGATAGTTGGTGTGCGGAAACTTTGTTTTGTGGGAATGTGTAGATAGTTTGGTAAGCTTTTTGATAAGGGTTTTGGAAGGAATATTGGTTAAAAACAACTTAGATAAATTGGACGTGTAGTACGAATATTGGCAAATGTTTTCGTAATGTATTTTGGTGTTTTGAGTTGGGATATTGTGTTTAATGGTTGTCGTATTTAAGGAAGTTGTAAACATATATTTTCGTGTGTTGATTTCAGGTTTTGGTATAAAGAAATTTAGGAGTTATGCCGCTCGTTTCGGTTTTAAACTATTTAACGTCGGGTTATGTTCGCTATTTTTTTTATGTAATCGTTTGAAGTCGGTTTTCTACAAAATTTACGGGATTTGAAGATTTAGGTGTCGGGAGTGTGTGGTTAAAATTTCATGGATTTTGGAGAAGTTTAGCTTAAGGAAAAGTGGAAAAACAAATTTGCATGCAGGTGTTGACATTTACTGTTCATCATGTTGTAAAAGTGTCGACACCAAAGACAAGGTGTCGACACCTACTGTTCATGGTGTTGCAAAAGTGTCGACACCAAATACAAGGTGTCGACACCTTTTGCAAAGGAATGGGACCAGAGAATAAACTGTTTTTAAAGTGTTGACACCTACTGTTCATAGTGTCGACACTTTACTGTTCATACTTCAATTTTTAACATTTTGACGCTTATTTCAAACCAGTTTTAACCCGACTTTTTCCGACATATTTTAAACATATTTTGGCATGTTTTCCAACAAAATTCGAGGGTTCGAAAAACCCAAAAACCGAGCCGAATATTTAACGAAAAATATTTTAAACGTCATTTTAAACACGGGATTTGTTTGCAACGTGACGCACCGGGCCCGGGGCGGGTTCGAGGCGTTACAAGTTATGCGATGTCACACAAGGAACTTTGTGTGACACCGATAATTAATGCACATTTTTTGTTGATTTTGGAACACAATTCAAAGATTTTATCTGCAGATTTATTTGATGACTTTATTTGTGTAGAGTTACCTGAAAGATTAAGATCAGTTATGGATGTCACACAAGGAACTTCGTGTGACACTGATAATTAATGCAATGATGGACAATATAAATATGCTGAAATAAATGACACAGGAGGTTGGTAATGCAGTTCGGCAACCAGCCTACGTCTGCGGGACCAGCCCAGATATAAAAACATTTCTGCGGGGCCACGCCCAGTTCACAAAGTTTCAAGACAATCGGACTTATACAAATAAAGACTCCCTCTTATCTTTGTCACCGCCTCTAGCTAACTTCCCCAAGGAAACTGTTTTTGCGAGATCCCCTCGACTTTAGATCGACCTCTCCCGAGATCTAGAAAACAACAAGATCTCATTGTTGTTGATTCCTACCAGAATTTGTGTTATGGTAAGATCCCCTCGTCCACGATCAAGAACGACAAGCTCCCCTTGTCAATAAAAACAGAACTCCTCCCGAGTTCGGATACAGCCTCCTCCCGAGATTGAGCTTCAATGAAGAACAAAGAAAGATTGCCTCCTGGGACACCGTCTGGAACACCAAGTCATTGTCTTTGGATACAATACTCAACACACTCAATAAATCGATGAAATCCACAACATAAGAAGAGTGTATAAAACAATCACAGAGCCATACGCAGAAACGTTGGGAGTGAAAGAAAAATGACGGCTTGGAAAACGAAGAAACCTTCTCTCGTGAAAATCAAAACTCCGTTGTCAGTCAGCTTTCACAGAAACGAAAGCTTTAAATATCATTGGTAGCTTCCATATCTTTGATTCAGTTCAGTTACAAAATTAGATATAACACCGCAAGAATTAAGGAAAACAAATCTTAACAAATTCGGTTGAGTGACACACCGTGTGACACTTTAGGAAAGTATCTCCAACAACTTGGATATTCATCCAAAAAATTAGGAAAGCATCCCATTATTCATGTGATTTCGAAGCCTAACAGATTTCACCAAATCTCTACCAAATCGACTTACTAAAACAAAGTTTTCCAAAAATCAAGTGCCTTTAACTTTTTCAATAACTTTCATAATATTCTTGTTTCCTTATTTTTCTCATCAACAGAATCTTCATGATTGCAATATGTATCCATCCAATAATCTGAATATAATATTTTTTGATCTCCAAGAAATAAATTATCAATTTGGAAAATAATGGAATCAAATATTATCTCCATAAAAATATATTGCCAAAAAATCAATGCCAACACATTGCAAAATCTTTGCATTTACATCAGTTATGCGATGTCACACAAGGAACTTCGTGTGACACCGCTAATTAATGCAATGATGGACAATATAAATATGCTGAAATAAATGACACATGAGGTTGGTAACATAGTTCGGCAACCAGCTTACGTCTGCGGGGCCACGCCTAGATATAAAAACATTTATTTGAGTTCACAAAGTTACAAGACAATCAGACTTATACAAATAAAGACTCCCTCTTATCTTTGTCGCCGCCTCTAGCTAACTTCCCCAAGAAAACTGTTTTTGCGAGAGCCCCTCGACTTTAGATCGACCTCTCCCGAGATCTAGAAAACAACATGATCTCCTTGTTGTTGATTTCTCCCGAAATCCGTGTTATGGCAAGATCCCCTCGCCAACGATCAAGAACGACAAGCTCCCCTTGTCAATAAAAACAGAACTCCTCCCGAGTTCGGATGCAACCTCCTCCCGAGACTGAGCTTCAATGAAGAACAAAGAAGATTGCCTCCTGGAACACCGTCTGGAACACCAACTCGTTGTCTTCGGACGTAATACTTAACACACTCAATAAATCGATTCAATCCACAACATAAGAAGAGTGTGTAAAAAAATCACAGACCCATACGCAGAAACGTTGAGAGTGAAAGAAAAGCGACGGCTTAGAAAACGAAGAAACCTTCGCTCGTGAAAATCAAAACTCAGTCTTCAGAAGAACAATCACCAACGACTCATAGTAAGCGTGAATGAAAGGGTTAACAATTGCTGGACACACACAATCGTCAGTGTAGAATAAAATTACCCCAAAGAATAAAGACTTTTAGCTCTCAAGAATAATAGCTTCAGCAGCCTTCAACTGTGTATGGGGAATGCATAATATACTGTGCGTCAAATATTCTCTCCAAATAGATCGCACAGAATAAGGAATACAAATCTTAATAAATTCGGTTGAGTGACACACCGTATGACACTTTAGGAAAGTATCTCCAACAACTTGGATATTCATCCAAAAAATTAGGAAAGCATCTCATTATTCATGTGATCTCGAAGCCTAACAGATTTCACCAAATCTTCATCAAATCGGCTTACCAAAACAAAGTTTTCCAAGAAGCAAGTACTTTTAGTTTTTTTAATAACTTTCCTAATATTCTTGTTTCCTTATTTTTCTCTCCCACAGAATCTTCATGATTGTTAAATGAATCCATCCAATAATCTAAATATAATATTTTTTGATCACCAATAAATAAATTATCAATTTGGAAAATAATATAATAAAATATTATCTCCATAAAAATATATTGCCAAAAAATCAATGACAACATATATGCAATATCTTTGCATTTACATTACCCAACCGTAACAAATATCCTCATCTATGCTAGTGTCCTGTTCATTGTGATGCAAAAAATCCTATAAATATTTGTATGACTAAAGAAGTGTAAAAATAGTTATCAAAAACCTTTTTGCATAGTTCGAGCATGAAAATAATTCTTATCCTCGTTATCGTTGTCGACTTGGCAATAGATTGCAACAGTGAGAAGTGTTGAGCGATTCCTTACAATCTTTATCTTCTTGCATTATTTGATTGTCATTTAAACGTAGAGATTGTTCAACAATTAAAACACTCAAATACTTGCACAAATACATATATAAATAACATGATCGTATCGCATTTAAGATCAATGACAGTGATAAAAGATCGTCAAATGATGAAATTCAAGACTTTTAAATAGCTTGTTGGATTTCTACACTCGAGTCAATGTGGCGTATTTATGGATTTCTTTAACTGAAATCTCTCCTTCTGTTTATACTCTGCAACTACACCTCAACCGTCACCAATCTATCACTTTTGGAAAGCCTTCTTCTTTTTGTAATTTAGTAATATGTGATTTATTTGTGAAGACTATGTTGACAGAGTACTTTCGTAGAAATTGTATAGATCCATTTGCAAAGAACTATATTATGTAAGCAATTTTTGGAGTATTTTATATGAAATAGGAGAGATCGAAATTGGGAACCTAGAAAGAAAGGAAACTCTAACTGAAGAATTGTTTTTGTGAGTTTTTTGGAAGGGGAACACTATTATTTACGTCTACTTTTAAATCACATTATGAGTTCTACTTCTTTTGAAAACTTGAAAATTGTTCATGAGACTTTGATTGATACATTTCGTGAATTAGCTCTATTACATGACTTACTTCAATATGATGATTATATAACTTCTTCTATACAAGAGGCAATAGAGTTTCAAATGTTTTATGTTTTATTAAAGGTTTATCTACTATTCTCGTTTATTGCAAGCCAAATAATCCTACAAGTCTCAAGAATACTTACAAAGAACATTTATCTGAAGATTATATTAATTGTAACTTACCTTCAAATGTGATTGCATCAAAAGTATGGGTCATATTAGTTGTATTCTTCAAAGCATTGGGAAGTCACTAAATGACTATAATCTTGTTCCTTAGGCATTTAGGAAAAATTTATATTATGTAGACGATCATAAAGTAAATGAAGAAATGGAAGTGCAGGTGGATAAAAGCAGTCTTGCTCGAATACCATTGCTAAATGATTATAAAAAAGGCGTATGACTTCATTCTATAAAAACGTATCAGGGACCGAATCATGTACATTTTTGTATAGGGCATTACGTGTAATGACTCGCTTAAAAGACTATATTGCATTAGAAACTACTTCCTCGGGCGTTGAAGCATCAATTCTGCTAGGGGGCGTACTAAACATTCTCGATTCAAAATATCTCTTTAAATTGATGGATCATCAATATCCTCTATTAGCAAATAATTTAACATTTAACAATTATTGTGTTCGGTTAGACTTATAATTTGGGACGAAGTTCTTATGTGCCGAAACGAAACATTTGAGTCTATTATTAATATGCTGCAAGATATTAGCAGAAATAAAGTTTTATTTAGAGGTGAGATAATAGTATTAGGAGGAGATTTTAAATATATTCTACTTGTAGCTCCAAAAGGCTCAAGAAATGTCATTATTGATGATTCTTTAGCGTAATCATTCGTGGTAAAAGTCTACTAAATTGTCTTTGACAAAGAATATGCATCTACAAATCCTAATTTTGTAAATTTATTACTATGGATTAATAACAGACAGAATCCAGTGACAAAAATAATTACATTTCACAACCTGAGAAAATCATCATTCCTTATATTGACGATATTAACTCAGTATCTACGCTATTAGATATTGTCTTTCCTCATTTCAATGCTTACTAAGAATACTTCAATAAAAAAGTGCATAGAGGAATCTTAATATTAAAAAATGAATATTTTGACATGTCAAACAACAATTTAATTGATCGCTTTCCTGGTAAGCTTGTTCAATTCTATAGTTTTGATGATATTTTGGACTCAACAACGCAAAATCCCAATCAAGATTTTGCCAATACTTCAACACCATCGGGATTCCCCCCAAAGCTAAGGTTGCAATTTAGGTCATCCCCAAAGCTAAGGTACGTAATTATTTTTCCATTTGTGAGTTATCTCTCTAGCAAGTTAAGGATTAATCATTGCTTGATCAGTATATGAAACGATGATTAGGAAAAGTCACTTGAAAAACTCTCTTTATTTATAATTATTTAATCGGAAATATGTTCAATTTGTCAGTTTTGGATATTCCTTATCTTTTGAAGCGCAACATTATTTTATATTTGTGTTTGGACTTTTGGGTGTAGATCACCACTACTGTTGCCATTGGGGATGTGAAAAGAGAAGTAAAGATTCTAAAAGCATTGAGTGGGAATCCCAGTCTTGTGCACTTGTGCAACGTATATGAGAATGTTTATATAGTAATGGAGTAAGCTCTGATATTGGCACTTTCTGTACATTGCTTTTCATAAAGATAACTTCGTTTTCTTTGAACTTGCTTATATAGAGTTTCCTTTTACAAAATTTAATGATCATTTGTCTTCCTTCTAAACTAATGTTTGACCTATTAACGCTATTACATTTTTGCTTAAAATGTGACCTGCTGATGTGTGAATAATTTTTAAGATTCTCATCCATTCTTGCAGGGTGGAAAATATTCAGAGGATAATGCAAAGACTGTCAGGATACAAATTTTAAATGTTGTTGCATTTTTCCACTTGTACGGTGTGGTCCAGCGAGACCTCAAACCTAAAGTAAGATTTCGTCGTCAAGTTTGGATTAGTTTGGTCAACTTGATTGCATGAATACACAAATAATTAATGGATAGGTGATCTAGATGGAGTTTCTTACTCCCAAAAATTTAGTAATGTAAACGGTCAAAGGTTTACTGCACATATTTTTATTTTGTCCTCTTTATCATACAACCTAACGGGACTTGGTTGAATCAGTATAGATTAAACTAAAGAACTTGGTACTTAAGTGGTTTAGTTTAGCGTATTTACATGTATTTTTAGGATAGGAAGGGAACGTGAGACCTAAAAGAGTTTTACATGTTTGTTCATTTGGTTTCATTGCTCAAGCTTTTCAATTTATTTTCATTTTGTTTACTGTTTTTATTTCATAAATATATACATTCCATGTTTTTCTTATTTCATTGATAGAATTGTTGTCCACATCCAAGGATGAGAATTCACAATTGAAGGTCATACTAATGAGTTCATGAACTCATTATTTTCTTTTTTATCGATGAAATATAATTGTTATGCATTCAACCCAGTTCCGTCGAGGGGCTTAATGACATTGTTGGGGAGTACTATGGTGCTCCTGAAGTTCTGCATACACCTTACATTACAGAAGCTGAAGTGTGCTGTGTAGGTGTGACTACTTATATCTTGTTATATGGCAGCTGATCATTTTGGGCTCGAAATGAGTGTGGGATCTTTAAGACTGCATTGAAGGCGAATTCAGATGAGCCACCTTGGCAATCTTGGTCTCGTGAAACAATGTATTTTTTTAAGAGATTAATTATTGAATATCCAAGGAAAAGAATGACTTCCTGTTAAGATTTTTTTTTTTTACTTTTAGTGCAGGTCATCCATGGATTAGAAATTCCAATGATGTAAGAGTTGCTCTCGATAATACAAATATTCAAACTCTTGAAGGCCCTAAATGCGGGTATGTAATAGCATTCTCAAATATATTTTAAAGTAACACAAACTTTGCCAGGGTTAGAGCGGATCAATATTCATGATTCTTGCATTACTGTGAAAACACCAGTTTTCAGTGGTGAAAGTTATCATGTCTGGGCAGCAAGGATGGAGGCTCATCTGAAGGCCAATGATCTTTGGGAAGCTTGGATGAGGACTACGAAGTTCCTCCTTTATCTTCAAATCCAACTATGGCGCAGATCAAACATCACAAAGAGAAGAAATCAAGAAAGTCAAAGGCAAGAGCTACACTATTTTCTGCAGTTTCTTCTGAAATTTTTGTCAGAATTATGACAATGAGATCAACGAAGTATGGAATTTCCTAAAGGAGTATGAAGGAGATGAGAGGATTAGGGAATGAAGAAGATTCTTAACCTGATTAGAGAGTTTGAGCTTCAGAAGATGAAAGAGTCGGAGACAGTGAAAGAGTACTGTGACAGATTGCTTAGAATTGTAAACAAAATAAGGTAACTTGGTTCTGAATTTTTCAGATTCCAGATTAGTTCAAAAAATCCTTGTAACAGTTCCTGAAAGGTTTGAAGCTACAATTTCTTCGCTGGAAAACACAAAAGATCTGTCAAACATTACTTTGGCAGAATTGATGAATGCTTTGCAGGCACAAGAACAGAGAAGGCTCATGAGGTCTGTTGAAGGTGCATTAGTCTAGTCAAGGAGGAAAAGGGAAGAAGCATGAGAAGAACAAGAATGGGAATTGTTTTTTTATTCTCCTAATACTAGTAAGGGAACAAAATTTGATTTTCCTCCTTGAAAACACTGCGGAAGAAAGGGGTCATCAACCTTCCAAGTGCTGGAGAAAACCCGACCAGCCTTGTGAAATGTGCCAGAAAGTGGGACATCATCAAAGAATTTGCAAAAGCAAACAGTCAACAAAAGACTGAGGCACAAGTGAATTGGCAACAGAAGAATGTTGCTTAGGTTGTTGATCAGGGAGAGAAACAACTCTTTGTAGCTAGTTTTTTTTTGCAACCTGTCATTCAAGTGAAAAGTGGCTCAATTGACAGTGGTTGTAAATACCATATGACCTTTGATCGTGATCTCATCAAAGAATTGGTTCAAGGTCTTCCGTATCTTGAATTTGAAAGTCAAGATTGTAAAGCCTGTCAACAAGAAAAACAATCAAGACTTTCCTTTAAAAAAGCAAGCTGGAGAGCTGGTACAAAGTTGCAATTAATACACTGATGTGGCCGAGCCTCATATAACTCCATCTCTCAATGGAAGTAGGTATTTCCTGATCTTCATTGATGATTATTCCATAATGTGTTGGATTTATTTTCTTAGATTCAAATAAGAAGTTGCTGGTGTGTTTTGGAAATTCAAGAATTGAATTGAAACACGAAGTGGTTACAAAATTCAAGCTTTGAGATCTGATAATGGCAAAGTGTAACACCCGGTTCTATCGAACCAGTTCTCAATTCTTTTAAATTAATGGCACACTTTAAATGACAATAATAAAAGTAGTGTTAATGGATGACTAGGTAAGGGCATAAGGGGTAATTGAAAATTTAAAAGTGGATAACGTATTTAAGGAGAGAGGTTTGGGTTTAATGCACTGTAGCCGCCACTATTCTGTTTATCATTCCTCTTTCGGCCTTCAGCTCTCCAGCAGAACCCTTTTGGCGATTCTCTTGCTCGATTCTCTTTTAACCTAGGTAAGTTTTTCCTCGTTTTCTTGTATTTTAGCAGTTAGGTAACTGAGGGAGTGTAATGTGAGAAATTTCGAGGATGCTGTGATTGAGAGTAGGTTCGGGTCTTGGTGATAAATGGGAATGCAGGGATAGCAGGATTTCAAACTGATTTCCTCAAACTTCTGATTGATTCTTGGTGAAGATTAGTGAAGGTTTGATTAATATACTGTTATGACTTTAGGTGAGCGAGCTTCTAAAGTAGCTTACAGCCGAGCGATTTCCAGAAAACCAGGTAAGTGAAGTATGCTTGTGCCTTCGGGCCTACATCACAAAACAGTAGGATTGTGTATGCTTGAATGTGTTTGTATGTCATGCATCATGTTTTGAAAGTATGCGAAAATGAATTTACATGAAATAGCATGGTAAGGAATGAACAGACTGTAACAGTTGTTAAGGGAACTAATCCGCCCCTTAATCAAGAGAGAGGATGTATGACTTTGGGAGAAGTGATCCAAATCCCAATTTCACAGGGGGATCAGATCAGAAACGAATGCATATGCAACTAAGATGAGAAAATAGAAATTGCATGTTTAGGAATTTATATTTCAGCATTCCATTTCATTATTGTTTTACTTACTTAGCATTAGGCTAATAGATGAGTTTTGTGATGTAGGTGAAAAAGTGACTACAGGTGTATTTTCTGAGCATGTTGAGGAATAGGCTGGTTAGGGGAGCACATTCATGCCTCGACTTGGCGAACTGATGGAGCGGTTTAACTGGTGTCAGTAGATGAGAAGGTTTAGTGAACCATGATTCAATTTAAATATGTTGAGAGTTTTAGTGGCAGTAGTGGTTTTGATGTTTTGAATATAATTTGAGACTTTTTATGATAATGATACTCTGTTAGTTCTAATAGTAGTTTTTACCGAATTTTGGAGTAGTACATGGATTTTAGTAGTTTTGAACGGTTTTAGTAAAATGCTCAAGTTTTTTTGGTAGTTGGAGTTTTCTTTGTTTAGAGTGAAATTGTTGCTATGCCGTTTTTGTTGAGTGTTTTTATCTATCGATAGATGATGTCTATCGGCAGATGTTGAGTATTTTTGATCTATCGGTAAAAGATGTCTATCGGTAGAAGTCGAGAGTTTTGTCTATCGGTGGATTTAGTCTATCGGTAGAAGTCGAGAGTTTTGTCTATTGGTGGATGTAGTCCATCGGAGGAAGTGAGTATTAGAATTTGTCGTTTTGTGACCGGGTGATGTCGAACATTATATCTATCGGAAGATGTAGGAAGAATTTTGTCGTTTTGTAATCGGAAGATGTCTTCAGTAGAAGCCATCAGAAGATGTCTCTAGTAGAAGCCATCGGTAGATGTCTTCGGCATAAGTCTTTAGTAGCCTTGTCGTTTTGTAATCGGAAGATGTAGGCTGAGAATGTTTGTCGTTTGTGAGCGGTAGACGTCGTCTGCCGAATTATTTCAATCGCATGGATATCACGTGGTCTGTGCGGTAGAGGTGTTTTGTCGTTTAGTGATCGGTCGATGTGTTCTGTTTTGTTTGTGAGTAAAAGACTTTTGTCGTTTAGTGATCTGTTGATGTGTTCTGTTTTCTTTTCTCCTTCAACTGACCGTCTTGATTAATTTAACTATTTAATAAACATTGTTTTTTTTTAATATATTCGATGATTTTTCCGCTGCAAGTTTTAACGTTTTAAGAGTCAAATCTTAATCATTAAATAAAATTTTAAAATTTTCTCAAAGAGTCATAGTTCGGTTCAGTATCTTGTGTAGCGAACCGATTTCAGATAACTCGGGACGTTACACAAATAGTACACGTATAAAAATTGGTATTTTTTTTATGTAATTAAATTCAATGTATTAATTTTTGGTATTAAAGATAGTCAACGGGTCATGAATTGACTCGTTTTGTCATTTAGAGACCTAGACAGATTTTTCGATCAACTTAGAGTAAAGTCGGTAATTTAGAAAATTGTTGTGAAGTTTGAATTAAATAAGAGAACAAATGGACGGTAAATGAATTAAACTAGATGGAGGGGCAAAAGTATAAATAAGGGAAATTTTAATAAATTGAAATATTTTAATGAGATAGGTTTGGAAGCCTTATTTCATTCTCTCATTGTGTGCTGCCAAAGAGGAGGAGGAGAGGGAGAGAGGTGATTCGGTTTTTTCCAAACCGTCGTGATTCAATGCCGGAGAAGTGATCGCTTGACGTCGTGCAATAACATTCTTGAAGAGATTTTGAACGTTGGTAAGTATTTCTTCTGATTTTAAGTTTGAAGTTTAGGGTTTATGGAAAAGGATTCGAGCTTGGAAACTCAAATAAGTGAGTTGTTTTTGGTGTATATGAGTAGGTTTTAAGTTTATTTACGTTTATTTGTCGTTTGGAAATGAGAAATAGCAAGAGAGGGTAATTTTTTGTGACTTCTCGTCGTTGAAAATTGTCCAAGTGTCGATCTTTGTGGGTGGTCGTTCGACACTTCAAACCCTACCTGGAAATAGAGAGTTGAAGGTATCGATTGTTCAAGGGAAGTGTCGACGCTTCAATTTTAATTTTGTGAAAGGTGTTGACACTAGAGTTTTATTTTGTGAAATGTTTCAAACACCTTAGAAAGAATTGTCGACTACTAGTGCATTTTTGCTGAAACCCAAGAGGTATAAGGTGTCGACCGTTGGAAGGAAGTATTGATTGCTAGGTTTGACCGAGAGTCCCAAGTGTCGACCTATGGTTTAAAGTGTCGACTGCGTGACTTTATTTTTGGAAATAAAATCTAAGGAAGTTTGTGGCCATCTATAAAGTATGGATTGAGTTCTCAGTCCTAGTTTAGGACTCATCCTAGTGTCTTCCCTTGATGATTAGTGAGATAATCATAATCTTCGTTTTTGTTTTAGGCTCAGACAATTTCAAGGATTTCGAGCCGGTTGCTATAGTCGCACCTCCAGTTGGAAGGAGCGCTCAACGTAAAGTTTGAGATTTTATATTAGTGCAATTTTGGTGAGCTATTACACATGAAAACCTGACAGGGCCTGGTCGGTTGCATATCAGTCTTTTACGTGTATATATGTATGATTTACACGTTTACCATTAATGCATTGTCTTACTGCGTCTTTTTGGCGCATCTTCGTCCTCCCATTCGTGGAGCCAAAACCAAATCTTCATTCCCTTCTGCTTTATTTCAACTTTGCTCTGATATCATAACAGAACATTGAGAGAACTTCCTTCTTTTTCCTTCTTCTGGCTGTAGCCTCTTATGTGTACAAACTACAAATCTACTAATTTGACATGCCAAGAGGACCAATGGCACAATCATGAGCCTCGGCTTTGGCCGACCCTTTCTCTAATAAATTTGCTCATTGTGTAGGAAAGATTCTTGGGACTAACATGACCTTATGGCCCAACTCACAAACCAAGATGGAGGTTCAAACGAAACAAAGGAGAAGAAGGGCCCGAGGGTGATGAGAATGAAGGCCCTCATGCATGGCACGGTCACATTGTTGTGATGAATGTGGCGGAATTGAAGCACTCCAATGAACCAAGGAGATTAAAGTCCAATACTCAAGGCATGGAGGAGTCAAACAAGGTGATATCATGGAAGCACATCCTTGGCCACATCAAGTTGAAAAAGGAGTTTGTCCTCCTTAAGGCAAATTATGTAACCGAACCTAGTTTATTTTCTTGGCAAAATACTTTAGTTTAATTTCTAGTTGCATGCATTGTTAAAAACTCTTAGAGGGATGGAGAGATAACTGAATATTTTAAGGGAGAGTGAGATACATTTTGAGGGTAAAATATGGTACTTGATCATGGGAGAGAGAATGAGAATCAAGTACCATTGTGCTTGGCCAATGAAGGTCGAGCACCTCCTCATTTTCTAGAGCCTTCTTCATCCTCTTGTGAGTCGAACCCTACTTGCTCATTTGGAGGGAAATGAGATACATTTGGAGGGTAGAATGGGGTACTTGATCATGCAGGAGAGAAGAGGGAGCTAGGCCATGAGGTGGCCGATGAGGTGTTTGACATGCTTCAGAGGCCAATTACTCCATCAAAAACAAAGGCCTGTGCTTTACTTAATATTTTTACTCTTGAGTTTACTTTTTTTGCAGGAGATGACTTCTTTGATGATTTAGAGTGTGAGCCTAACTCAGGGGTCATAGCTCAACCTCTACACATTCTGACTTGGGATGCACGGTTGGAAACGACTCAAGTTCAAGAGGGAATTTGTCTTCCCATAAACAAGACCGTGTAACCAACTATCTTGTATTTTGTCATCAAACATTAGCTTTCTTGTATTGTTGGGCAAACATGAGCCTTTAATATTACTGCATGCATGCATTAGTTGTTAGAATTATATGTATGCTATGTTAGATGGTGGTTTAAACTCGGGTTTGCCTCAAAAGGAGTTTGGCTTGCATGGATGAAGCACCACTTGCCTTGGAGTTCAACAGCATATAATAGCACGAACCAAGGAAGAACCACAGTGGCATGGATCGATGACATGGCATGATGGAGAGCTCAAAGAGGCACGCACCAGCTGGATGATGTGGCTTAGTTGGACTCTTGATCATGGCTGCACGGATGGTGTAGCACAACCGCGTGATGAGGCACGCACATCCATCATCTTGGCCGTGCAAACGTGAAGCAAAAGGCACGCACAGCCATCATCTTGGCCGTGCAAACGTGAAGCAAATCAATGGCTATCTCTTTCCCTTCCTCATTCAACAAACCCTAGCCACCCTAGGTATTATATAAGCATGGTTATTAGTGATTGTAGCAACTTTTTCCAAATTAATACAAAGCATATGTCCCTTCTAAACTAGATTGGTTTCGGTTACAGAAAGGTTAGCCATAATTCATCAAAATCGTGAAAAGTGTGCCTCCATTGCTCACAAGTTTAATGTTACTTGTTGAGTTCTTAGTTCCAAAATTTCCTCCATTCTTTCTAGAGTGGAAAACCCAAGATGAATGTGGTAAAACCGGTTCCCAAAAGATGTTGTTCTTTCTTAGGGAAGAGCATTCACCGAGAATTTATAAAATATTGTTCATCGGTCAGCCTCGGGTTTGTTATCATAACTTCATTTCCGCTTTATCATTTCAGGGTTTGTTTCTTCACATTTCCATTAATACTCACGTCAAATTTCATCTCATTTGTAACAACCCTTTTTCCTAGTAAGATATTGTCCGCTCTGGGGATTGGGCCGTAGCTTAATATCCTCCCTTTACGGTTTTGTTTGGCGAGGACTTCCCTGTCGGTCACCCAACCTGGGATTGCTCTCACCGAAGCACTTTTAACTTCGGAGTTCTTATGGGATCCATTGCCAATTGTGCTCCAAAACGCGTCTTACTATCTTGGGAGGGTTTCCTTACATATGTTTTATTTCCATATACCTCCCAAGCAATGTGGGATTGTGACGACCCTCTTTCTACGACCCTGGATTTGCCCATACTCTAGTCTGGAATTCACCTACACTCGGCCTACGTCCCGAGGTTTGCCCCACAACCCGAGATTTGCTCCGCAGTCGTGCTCATATGTACACATCCGGGTCATCACAATCACCCCCCTCAGGGCCCAACGTCCTCGTTGGCCACATTTCCGGTTGGGTACAGGCTCTGATACCATTTGTAACAACTCTTTTTCCTAGTAAGATATTGTCCACTCTGGGGATTGGGTCGTAGCTCAATATCCTCCCCTCACGGCTTTGTTTGGCGAGGACTTCCCTGTCCGTCACCCAACCTGGGATTGCTCTCGCTGAAGCACTTTTAACTTCGGAATTCTTATGGGATCCATTGCCAATTGTTCTCTAAAACGCGTCTTACTATCTTTGGAGAGTTTCCTTACATATGTTTCATTTCCATATACCTCCCCAAGAGATGTGAGATTGTGACGACCCTCTTTTCTGCGACCCGAGATTTGCCTATACTCGAGTCCAGGATTCGCCTACACCCGGTCTACATCCCGAGGTTTGCCCCACAACCCAAGGTTTGCCACGCAGTCATGCTCATATGTACACTTCCGGGTCATCACATCATTTGGTTTCCATTTGGCCCTTCATTTTGCTGTGGTTTTCTTTCATTATCAGGTGAACCGAGTGTTGAGTTGTGTTTATGTTATGTGGGTTCTAACACGGTCTCTTTTAGGTTGATTTCACATCAGTTGGTATTAGAGCATAGGCTACTTCCCCTTGTGTCTTTGAGCGTGTTTGCTTGTTTATTCCATTTTGGTGGCTCCATCTTCATTTAAAATCGAGTTATTATTTTATCGCTATCATAAATTTTACGGCTATATAACTTGTGTCTTGGTGCTGCTGTTAACTCTATTTTTTGTTAACCATCTTTACAGAAATATATATCAACTTAACCTAGACATTAAGAATAAAACAACCAGCATCATATAGTTCATTTGTTCTTCCTAATCTTAGCATTTTATTTGCTATTTTGGTTGCTTATTCTGCTAGTTTAACACCATTAATTGTTGCATAAACTTTTCTATTTTGAGTTGTTGTTCTTGCATTGACATTCTTTATTTTTACAACCTATTATCATAACATTATCTAGTCTTTAAGGACCACGAAACCAGCATAATATAACGTTTGATGCTTGTTATTTTAGTTTGTTGAACATAAGTTGAAAACCGGGTATTGTGGTATTTTTCTTTGTTTAAGCAGTTTTGGTTTTTCTAAGTGCATGTTAGTGTTGTTTTTCTCTTGTTTTAGTAAGCTGTTTTAATTGAATTTGATAACGTTTGTAACGCCCCGAATCTCCACGACCCGGTTCGCTACAGGGACTCAGTAGTACTGCTCTGATACTATACGACTCTCTCAACTATCTCATTTTCTTACACTTCCAACGCTAGAAATATCTTCCAATAAAACTCACGCAACAGAATTTAAAACTAACCTCCCGAAGCTCTCTTATGTCTTACCTAGCTGCCTAGACTCACTAACTTTCCTTAATCCTAACCGTTAAGCACCACGGCGTCCTCCCCAAAAATTTTGGCAGAGTAATACCTGAAAATGGCACCCCCAAAATGCTAAGTACCTGCAAACGAATCAAATCCTCAACCAGATCCAGAACAATCCTACTCAACTATCCGGCATACGAAACCTCCAAATAGCAGTAAAGAGGGAAACTAAAATACTAACATCCATAAGTGAAGAAAATTCATAGTATAGGGCGAGACATCACCCTTAACTATGACTATATACAACAAATACAAAATACCCCAACAAAAGACAAAAAGCCCTACTCCCGATCAACACCATACAACAGCTCAATGGGTCGGGTCGCCCTAACACTGCCATCCACCGGGGCCCTGGTCGCACGCTACCAACTGCCACCTACTCCTGGTCAGACTCTCGGTACACACCCATCAGCTCAACAGTACCTACACCACAGAACACACTGTAAGCTCAAAGCTTAGCAAGTAAAGTGCTGAAAAATAAACGTGAAGCATGAAAACTAGTTATGCAATCCTATCACATGCAGGTCTCTACACACGTTGTCATCATCTCACTGCATCGCATCTCACCGAGGTTTGGAATGTAACCACACTGGGTAGTCGGTCTGTACACCACACTGTTTATCGGCACGTCGCCACTGTCCCGGTTCCTCCAGAAATGGGGCCTACAAGTCACACCCAAACCCCCACACCACACTGTTTACCTTTATAATGGTCCCCGAGGAGTTACTGTAGCACCCGATAATTATCGACTTGAATTGACGTTAGTAGTGTACGTTTTTATGGAGTTAAGGGGGATATGACTAATTGCTTGAGTATGTTAATGGAGGGGAATGAGAGAAACAATGGTTAGGTTAAAGTTTGGTTAGTCAAAGGCATATGTGTAATTTGTGAAATATATGATATAAATGAAGGGTTTAGTGAAGGGTTTTAGCCGCCACATTATTACTCTTTCCTTTTTCGGCGCTCAACTCAGCAGGTGTCTCCCGGCAATTCTCCTGCCTAATTTCTTCAACCTAGGTGAGTTTTTCTTCGATTTCTTGTTATTTTAGTGGTTAGATAACAGAGGGGTTGTAAATGTGTGTTTTGAGAATGCTGTGAGTGAGTGTTGGATTCAGGTTTTGTGATAAATCAGGGAATGCTCGAAGAACAGAGCTCCCAACTAGCTTCCTTAGATTTCTGGATGGTTTAGAATGGAGTTTAGTGAAGATTTAATTAATACTCTGTCTATGATTTTATGTTTGAGCAAACTCCTGAAGTAGCTTACAACCAAACATTTTCCAGGAAGCCAGGTAAGTAGAGTATGTGTGTGCCTTCGAGCCTACATCACAAAACGATAGGGTACCTGTGTGTTTTGTATGATTTTTAGTTTGGCATGTATCATGTTTTTGAGAGAATACGAAAATGAATTTACATATATAGTGGCATGGTAAGGCATGAACAGATTGAATCAGATTAACTATTAAGGGAATTAATCCACCCCTTAATCGAGACAGAGGATGTATGCTTTGGGAAACATGATCCACTTCCCATCGAACAGGGGGATTAAGAACAGCTATTAAGGGAACTAATCCGCCCCTTAATCGAGTCAGAGGATGCAGACTTTGGGAAAATTGATCCGCTTCCCATCGAACAGGGGGATCAACAGGGAATGAACAGAAAATACAACTGAGTTGTGAAAGTAGAAACTGCATGAAAAGGGTTCATGTTTCAGCGTTTCATTTCATTATTGCTCTGCTTATTTAGCATTAGGCTAATAGATGAGTTTTGTGATGTAGGTGTTGAGGTGACTACAGGTGAATTCTCTGAGTATACTTAAGAATCGGCGCAGTTGGTGGAGTGCATCCATTGCCACGATCTGGTGCACTGATGAGGCGATTTAACTAGTGGCAGTATGTGTGGAATTTAGTGGACAAATGTTTAGCCAGTGTGTGCTGAGAATCTTAATAGCAGTGGTAGTTCTAATGTTTTTGATTCGTTTTGAAATTATTCTGGTTATGAAACATGGTCGGTTCTAACTGTAGTTTTTTTTGGATTTGAGTAAGAAATGGATTTAAGTAGTTTTGAATGGTTGCTGTCAAAATTTATAAGTCCTCTTTGTAGTCAGAATCGTCCACTGATTAGTGCATAATCGTTTAAAGTATTGTTTAGTTGTTGGGAATGTCGTCTAGAGTTGTGGATGAATTATCGTCCAAAGTCGTGGACGAGAACATCGTCCAAAGTTGTAAGTGAAAATAGTCATCTGTTATGTGGACAAAATAGTCGTCCAAACTGTAGGAGAAAATAGTCGTCCACAATCGCAGGGAAGACAGTTATCCATTATGTGGACAAGTTGTCTGAAGTGTTGCCGTCCAAAGTTATAAAGTCACGTGGACTGGGAACGGTAAAATCACGTGGTCCGTGGACGATAAATTTATGGACGTTAGTCTGTGGACGATGAGTTTATGTAACCCGTGGATGATAAAGTCACGTGGACTGTGGACGATAAAGTCACGTGATCTGGACGATAAGTCTAAGTAAGTCTGTGGACGATAACCCGCAGACGATAAATCTATCTAGCCGTGGACGTTGAGGAACAGTCGTCTAAAATCATAAGTAAATTGTTGTAGAGAGTAGTGGATGAGTCATCATCCAAAATTGTCATCTAGAGTGTTGTCGTCCAAAACGGTGTCGTATAAATTAATGTTGTCTGAAGCGATATTGTCCAAAGCAATGTCCATATCTTTGGACAACGAATTGCGTAGTATTGTTGAATTATTTTCAGATGTCACAGAGAAGTTTTTAACGATTTTGAACTCAAGGTTTTTGCTAGTCGGTATTCGTCATGATTCTTTTTTACATAGATGTTTTCCGCTGCAAGGTTTTGATGTTTCGAAATAATGTCGATTTTAGCCATTGAGTGGAGTTTTAAATTTTGCCAGAATTTCCTAGTTCAGTTTAGTTAGCATGAGTAACAAACCGGGTTGATTAACTTGGGGCGTTACAGTATGGTATCAGAGCCATTTTGTTAAACCGTTCAAAAGATTACTCATCAGTACCAATCGTCGCGTGGGAGTACTTCAACAATTGTAAGTGTTTATGTTAACTTTAGTTATTAGATATTTATGAGAGTAAATAACCTTGTCCATGAATATAGCAAAATGTCTAGACAACCAGGAAGACCAATAGTACCGAGAGAGATACCAAATCTGAGAAGTGAGGAGGATCCCAGTGTGATTAGGCAGCTGACAGATTTGGTGCGTCAGCAGTCCGAACAATTGGGACTACTACTAAACCGAGAGGTGCAAGGGAGTGCCAACTCGAGTGCCAGCAATGAGAAATCGGGGGACAAATTCGGAGGTTACAACCGCCCACGTTTAATGGACAGTCATCTGATCTGATTGTTGCCGAGGAATGACTTAAGAAAATTGAGAGTATGTTCAGATATGCCAATATTAGAGAAAAAGACAAAGTCACTTTGGCAACGTTCCATTTAGCCAGTGATGCTCAGCTTTGGTGGGAAACGATGGAGACCACCACTGATGTCCTGGCAATGTCTTGGGCACAATTCAATGAAGCTTTCTATGAGAAATACTTTAGTATCACTGTCCAGAATTCGAAGAAAGAGGAGTTTCTGCACTTGAAACAGATGGGATCTGTGTCTGAGTATAGCAGACAATTTGAGTCCCTATCCAGGTTTGCTGGACACCTCGTGCACAAAAATGAAGATGAAGTTTTCTAGTTTGTACATGGGCTGAAACTAGAGATTTACAGAGGAGTGAAGATTTCTGGCATTAAGGGCTTGACTTACAGTGAAGTTGTGGACATGGCGCTGAAGGTGGAGGAGGCGGAAACGAAGTGTATTGGACCAAGAGAAGCTCCACGAGAGTTCATTCAGTCGCACAAACAGCAAAAGATGAAGAGGCCCAGTGAAGGCTAAGGCATTCAGGGAAGGGAGAAGAAAGTACAAAATACCGAGAAGTTTCCTCAGTGTTCGAAATGTTTGAGAAATCACCCGGGCGAGTGCAGAATTGGTTCGGGAAAGTGTTTCAACTGTGAAGAAGTTGGACACACGTTCAAGGATTGCCCGAAGCCCAGAGTCATTCGATGCTACAACTGTAATAAAGTTGGCCATGTTAACAGGGATTGTCCAGCTTTAAAGAGTGGCTCTGCTAAGTTGAAGTCGAGGATATTCATCATGATGGAGACGGGTGACGATGACCAACCAGCCATGGTGTCAGGTACTGTGCTGAGTAATTCAGTGTCTGCTTAAAGTTGATTAAAGTGAAGTCACAATTGGAAGGACTGGTTAGTGTTATGATGTATAGCTTAGAATGATCTAAATTAGAGACCTAGGGGTTTTACAATACTCGATGAGTACTCGATGCTATAGTTGGGTGGATAGTTTAGAGTGAACTAATTATTAGACTTAGGAAATTTGGTGGTATTGGAGAGAATGAGGTAAAAGTTAGCAGGTCAAATGTAATGATCGTGGATATGGAAGTTCGGAAAAAAAAAAAATTGAAGGCTGAGAGTAATTTTATGTGCTGTTTCGTGAGCACCGAATGGAGGAAGTGCAGAATTGAACAGACTTAATTCAAGAAAACTAGAACTGAACCTAAGTTAAAGAAGTTTGAGTGCTTAGGTTATAATTGATTGAGTTGTAGTCAATGAATGCATGAATGGTTGAGAGTCAAAGTACATAGTTAGAGTTGTTTGAACTTTGGAGACTTTCGGATCGCCAGAGATCAATAGGTGACTAAAGTTATAGTAGAATCGAAACGAGTGTTGTGAGCATGGTTATGGCAAAGGTATTAGGATGTATAATTGAAAAAACATTACTTGGGAGATATAAATTCGGGTGTTATAGGGATTTCTAACGCCTGTATAAAGAAGGAATATGTATGAGATTGTGGACGACACTTTTAAAAAGGGGTGACACACTGAATATTCGAGTGAAAGGCTAAGGATTTAGTTATTGATGCGGAGAAAGGAAATAAAGATTTAGTTACAAGAATGTTAGGTTATCAGACAGTTTTGTAAAGGATGTGTGATGGGGTAGAAATTGATGGTATAAGAATGAGTACGTAAAAGAGATGATTTAGGATAGGTTTGAATTTACATCATCGGAGGTAGATGTCAAGTTGTATTCACGGAGTGAGAATGTTCAAGGATGCGAATTGGTAGGAAAAGGGTGAGCAGTTTCTTTCTGCGACTTTAGCAACTTGGAGTAGAGAGAGATTTATAAGAGGTATGATGAAGGGGATCAATAACGAGGGCACAGGCAGTTTGGAAGTTATCTGAATCCGCGAAATGTTGGATGTTATGAGTGGTTCCCATGGATTAGCAGAACATTGAGGTCCAACCTACTCTTATATACAATGAGAAATCAGTGGAGATTCTAGATTATGCAGTGAAGGTTTTACGCAACAAGGAGATTGCGGTTAAGAGTGTTATGTGAGCTACAACAAGGTTGCAAAAACGGAGACTTAGAAGAATATTTAGAACCCGAGTTGGAAGTAGAGACTCAAAGTATACCATGATGGAATAGTTGATAGATTGGGTATTGAGAGCTTGAGTTGGGATTGATAAGTAGAAATGAGATGGTAGAGTAGAAAGGAAATGGAAATCGAGGATTTAGGATAAGGAGTTTACTTACTAAGTCCTTGGTGTTACATAATTGAGGATCTATTGAGGACTTGATTGGATTATGTAAGTGTTTGATTGACACGGAAGTAGGAAGGGAGGAATTAGATGAACTTAACACAAAGAGAAGCTAGAATCGAAACTGAGTAAGTCAAAGTCAAGAGACAGGCGTTAGAGTGAGTAAGTTGGAAGATAACCAAGCCACAAATTTTGAGGACAAAATTCTTTTAAAGAGGGTAGATTGTAGCACCCAATAATTATCGACTTAAATTGACGTTAGTAGTGTACGTTTTTATGGAATTAAGGGGGATATGACTAATTGCTTGAGTATGTTAATGGAGGGGAATAAGAGAAACAATGGTTAGATTAAAGTTTAGTTAGTCAAGGGCATATGTGTAATTTGTGAAATATATGATATAAATGAAGGGTTTAGTGAAGGGTTTTAGCCGCCACATTATTCCTCTTTCCTTTTTCGGCGCTCAGCTTAGCAGGTGTCTCCCGGCGATTCTCCTGCCAGATTTCTTCAACCTATGTGTGTTTTGAGAATGCTGTGAGTGAGTGTGGGATTCAGGTTTTGTGATAAATCAGGGAATGCTCGAAGAACAGAGCTCCCAACTAGTTTCCTTAGATTTCTGGATGGTTTAGAGTGAAGTTTAGTGAAGATTTAATTAATACTCTATCTATGGTTTTAGGTTTGAGCAAACTCCCGAAGTAGCTTACAACCAAACATTTTCTAAGAAGCCAGGTAAGTAGAGTATGTGTGTGCCTTCGGGCCTACATCACAAAACGATAGGGTACTTGTGTGTTTTGTATGCTTTTTAGTTTGGCATGTATCATGTTTTTGAAAGAATACAAAAATGAATTTACATATATAGTGGCATGGTAAGACATGAACAGATTGAATCAGATTAACTATTAAGGGAACTAATTCGCCCCTTAATCGAGACAGAGGATGTATACTTTGGGAAACATGATCCATTTCCCATCGAACAGGGGGATCAAGAACAGCTATTAAGGGAACTAATCTGCCCCTTAATCGAGTCAGAGGATGCAAACTTTAGGAAAATTGATCCGCTTCCCATCGAACATGGGGATCAATAGGGAATGAATAGAAAATACAACTGAGTTGTGAAAGTAGAAACTGCATGAATAGGGTTTATGTTTCAGCGTTTCATTTCATTATTGCTTTGCTTATTTAGCATTAGACTAATAGATGAGTTTTGTGATGTAGGTGTTGAGGTCACTACAGGTGAATTCTCTAAGTATACTGAAGAATAGGCGCAGTTGGTGGAGTGCATCCATTGCCACGATCTAGTGCACTATGAGGCGTTTTAACTAGTGGCAGTATGTGTGGAATTTAGTGGACAAATGTTTAGCCAGTGTGTGCTGAGAATCTTAATAGCAGTGGTAGTTTTAATGTTTTTGATTCGTTTTGAAATTATTCTGGTTATGAAACATGGTCGGTTCTAACAGTAGTTTTTTCTGGATTTGAGTAAGAAATGGATTTAAGTTGTTTTGAATGGTTGCTGTCAAAATTTATAAGTCCTCTTTGTAGTCGGAATCGTCCACTGATTTGTGCATAATCGGTTAAAGTATTGTTTAGTTGTTGGGAATGTCGTGTAGAGTTGTGGATGAATTATCGTCCAAAGTCGTGGATAAGAACATCGTCCAAAGTTGTAAGTGAAAACAGTCATCTGTTATGTGGACAAAATAGTCGTCCAAACTGTAGGAGAAAATAGTCGTCCACAATCGCAGGGAAGACAGTTGTCCATTATGTGGACAAGTTGTCTGAAGTGTTGCCGTCCAAAGTTATAAAGTCACGTGGACTGGGGACGGTAAAATCACGTGGTCTGTGGACGATGAGTTTATGTAACCCGTGGACGATAAAGTCACGTGGTCTGGACGATAAGTCTAAGTAAGTCTGTGGACGATAACCCACAGACGATAAATCTATGTAGCCGTGGACGTTGAGGAGCAGTCGTCCAAAATTGTCGTCCAGAGTGTTATCGTCCAAAACGGTGTCGTATAAATTAATGTTGTCTGAAGCGATATCGTCAAAAGCAATGTTGATATCTGTGGACAACGGATTGCGTAGTATTGTTGAATTGTTTGAAGATGTCGCAGAGAAGTTTTTAACGATTTTTAACTCAAGGTTTTTGCTAGTCGGTATTCGTCATGATTCTGTTTTTACATAAATGTTTTCCGCTGCAAGGTTTTGATGTTTCAAAATAATGTTGATTTTAGCCGTTGAGTGGAGTTTTAAATTTTGCCAGAATTTCCTAGTTCAGTTTAGTGAGTATGAGTAACAAACCGAGTTGATTAACTTGGGGCGTTACAGCTACGTATCGCCATCCCTCGGTTTTAACCTCGACCACATGGCGTTACGTCCCGCCATCCCACGTAGTCAGGTGGCCCCATACTCACGATCTTCTTTCCCCTACCCCGACTCGAAATGTAACCGCCCGAGATAGTCGGTCGATACACCGCGCTGTCGTAGGCACGTCGCCACCGTGCCTCATTGGATAAGGTTCACAATGTCTTTCACGTGTCAATGTTAAGGAAATGGATGCGAGATCTGACGCAAGTTATTCAGCCAACAGACATTGAGTTAGAACCGACATTGGTGTACGAAGAAAAGCCGGTGCAGATATTGGAAGCTGTAGTTAAAACTCTGAGGAATAAAGAGATCCCACTGGTCAAAGTTTTATGGAAGAATCATGGTATCGAAGAAGCCACTTGGGAGCGACGACAGGACATGTTAGACAAATATCCAGAGTTATTTGTTTGATCAATTTTCGAGGACGAAAATTTTGTTTAAGGAGGGGTGGATGTAACACCCAAAATAACGACCAGGTAATTCCCTTAACCGTTTTAACTGTCGTGTTTAATTAATTTTTCCCGGTTTAGAATTTTATGCCGAGCTTAATTAATTACATGTGGATTTAAGCTAGGTTGAGTGGCAAAGTTGTAATAATGGAGATTTGAGACCGGTATTTAAAGAAAATGGAAAGGGTCCAAACTTCATTTAAACCACTGTAGCCGACATCTCCTACTCTCGGCGATTTCTTCTTTCCCAAGCTCTTGCTCTCTGCTTTCAGCATACTCTCTTCGACGATCGGTTTTCTCTGCCACTACTCGTCTACTCTGTGCCTGAGGTATGCATTAGGCAATGTAGCTAGCTGTTAGTTTATTAGCCCTGTTTTCTACTCGGCATTGGAGTTTTGGATTTCCCAATGGCCGACTAATAATAAGAACATTTGAAATCTGGAAGTGGTAATGTCTTTCTGAATCGATTTTTGGACACTAAACAACCAACCCTGAGTCATCGCTAATCGAATCTATCTGTTTTGGTTTTGGGATTTCAGACTGCTCAGGGTATTAGACTAAGGATTTGATGATGACTTCAGCTATTAAATCTTAGGATAACTTGAGATTAGAACTATTAGGATTTTGTTTTAACTACTGCAATGTAAATGTTTTAGGTGAAGAAGTTTGAAGAGAAAGGAACTCAAAGTGCTAAGGAGACCAGGTAAGTGAATGTATAGGATTTCCGGCCAATAGGGCCCTACATCACAAGGATGCTAGATAGTAACTGATATGACGATTAGAGGTTATTATGCCACAGTCTAGTACTTAAGTTGACATTTAGTTTAATGGTAAGTTTTCATACTGGATGAATGTTCCATTCTGTAGCTTGAATGAGTTAAGAATTTCCATGTTCATGCATTATCAATGTTTTATGCACATGAAAATATTTTAAAAGTATGTTTTCTCATGAACAAGATAAGACGATAAAAATCCCTGCAACGTGGTTGAGTGAGGGTTGGGGGCGGTTCGGCGTATGTCACAGTCCAAAGAAGGACATATGAATACGACCCGCAGTAGGGACCATGATCAAACTCACTGTCGAACCCCCTTTACCGGCACAAATTGTAACGACCCTAAAACTGTACCCAATTTCCCCGTATAAATTTTTCATTTTTAATTTACACCTTATAAACTTTAAGCCTAATGTTAAGCAGAATTGAAATCGAAACCGAAACTGAAATCGAAATCGAAGTTCGTTTGGTAAATCGTTTAAGACGTAAACTAATTTAATTTAATAAAACTTAAAACATTTAAAATTGTAATTAAAATAGAAAACCGAAGAGAGTTTAAGACGTAAACTAATTTAATTTAATAAAACTTAAAACATTTAAAATTGTAATTAAAATAGAAAACCGAAGAGAGGACAAAACTGTCCAACCGTGACAAAAAGGGACAGCGATCGATCTCTGCATTGCAGAGATCGGTCAGTGATCGATCTCTGCATTTGCAGAGATCGATCGCTGCACTGCAGTGCAGCAACCGTGCATCCTTCTTCCTCCCTGTTTCTTTCACTTTCACAACAATGCTCTCTGGATTCCAGAGAGCAAAACTCATAGCAACCTCACCTATACCAATTTCTCAACAATGACAACAATTAACCTATAACTTAATCGACCAACTTACAGCGGACTTTGCGAAATCCAACTGCGTGGATATATTTAAAACCTAAACAAACCCTCCTGTTTAGAAATCAAAGAAAACACCCAGCAGTTCCAGAATACAGTTCAAAAGCGTTTAAAAACATCGAAATACCAACCTATCAACTATACAAAACTGAGCATCCTAAAACGTCTATCTGTACAGAGATTCTATCACCCAAAACATTCCAAATCAGCCCTCAGAATCTATACATACTCCCCACGGGTCAAAACGCGCCGACTGCACCAACGCACTCCTACGGGCCATCATCCATCAACTGCCTCAGACATCAGAAGGAGGAACGTCGTCCTCACCTGGATCTACGTCACCTATAATGTCACCTACACCATACAGACACATATGAGATATTGAAATCTCAGTAAGCTCAAGTAAATGCAACTACATGCTGTGCTATGCATATGAATTCAGAAATCATGCAGCATTTTCTTTACTTTACATCTGTGGGTGTAACCGAGATCTCAACCTCCTAACCGAAGGGGGCCCATCCAGCGATCGGACTACCCCGTGCGGTTAGAAGAGGGGGGTACACGCTTACAACACGTACAGCCGTGCCTGAGCCCCACCTCGCGTGACCATAAATATGAGTGCATAATAAATGTGGTATTGTGACAAGCCCGTAGTAGGCCTCCACAATAGGTCATGCCCCTCTCCAGGCCACATTGCGAGTACATAATAGATGTGGTACTGTGACAAGCCCGTAATCGGCCTCCACAGTAGGTCCTGCCCCTCTCCAGGCCACATCGCCATTTTCTAAAACATCGTGCGGAAATTCATTTTCATGCTTTTCATTAAAACTCGTGATGCATGAACAGTTCATATCAGAATTTAAACATACAACAAAACGTGCATACCATCAAGACTGTAACGCAATCAACCTATAAAGTAACTAACTCTAAACTACCCAACCAAAGCAATAAACAAACAATCCATTAAGATCCTCGACTCTAAATCGAAGTACGGTGTAGGCCGATCGACCAGAGTAAGTCACGAGAACTTACCTTGAGCGCGCTGAATCTCAAGCTTCGTCTACGGGAGTCGCGTGTCTGAGACAAAACACGATATTCGTCGTTAAAACCAATTTAAACTATTAACGTCCAAACTAATAAAATCCTTAATCTAACAAATCGAAGTTTTTAAACAACGACTTAACGCTCGATAAATCTGAAAATCCATGTTACGAGTTATTTCCGAAAACCCGAAATTTCACAAATTTATACTTTTTCACAAATTGATCTTTCTTCGTCCAATAACGTCCAATACGTTCAATATACACTTAATCACAGCTAACCTATTAATTACGAACCCTAAATCGCGTTTTAAATCGAAACCTAAACGAAACCCTAATTATTTAAACTTCGTAGAAATCGAAATAAACGCTCTAAGAAAGTAGATTCATACCTAGGATAGCGAGAGGAGGAAAAATAACGAAGAACGGAGGAGAAACGGAAGAGAACGGAGGTCGGAATCGTCGAAGTCGTCGACGGCTCGCGTGAGGAATCGCTCTCTGGTTTGTGAGCTCCAGAGAAGAAAAGAGAAGTGAGGGAGAGAAGAAGTGATTTGTTATTTTATAAAATTTGGTTTGCAAATTACCATTTTGCCCTTAGCTCTTGTTTCGTCCTTCGTTTCGTTAATCGGCTAACGATTCGGATTTTCGAAAACTCCATATTTTGCCAATAACTCCTATTCATTACCAGGGCTTTATCAAAACTGTCCGTTCTCAATTTGGACTCCATTTACTATTTTTACTAAAACGTCAATTATATTACGATATAGGTATTTACTCGGAATATAGCGGTTAATCACCGAAAATTCCCATAATTTCCTTAAAATTCCAATTAGTCGTTAGGATCGTAATGACGCTTTCTTTTTGTAAAACGGACCTGATTTGACATATTTACCAAAAATGCCATTATATAATGAAATAATAATATAATATAATATATCCAAAAATCCGTACAAGCCGGATATTACACAAATCCTCTCTCATTCCACACAACTTAAATGATGAATATGAACAATGATTATGCACAATGATTACGAATGATGAATATGAACAATGATTATGAACAATGATTACGAATGATGAATATGATTCATGATTATGGATGGCGATTATGAACAAGAAAAGACTTAAGACCATGTATTTCTCCGAAATATGCATTCATGCATTCATGTTATTGTTGCATTCCTTACTAAGCATTAGGCTTATAGTTGAACCTTTTGATGTAGGAGAAGAGTTAATAGGTGAGGATTCCCAATTCCAAGAGAATGTTTAAAGCTGGTTGCTGGAGGATGCTCAGTGTGATAGTGCAAGGCTGGATAGGCGATTAAGTTCCCTGGTTATGCTCATAGTAAGTCAGAAAAGTTTATGATAAACAAATGACTAAGTAGAACAGAATTTCCTATAACAATGAGATTCAGATTTGAATGGTTTGACTTTAGAGTCTGAATACGACTTTAAGGATTATTGAATGGTTTGTGTTGCTTAAGTCTTCCGCTATGCGTATTTTGGATGAGTTTATGATCCTTACTCTTTGATGTTTATAGTTACTAAGTTAAGAATCGGGTGAGTTGTGATATGTTCTATCGGATGAAGATGTTTGATGATTATAGTGTTTTACTGCCATATGATAGAAGCTGGATGAGGCAATCATCCGGCTGATGTCATCGGCGGATGTCAAATGATGGGAGTTGAACGATTGAGTCTTCCGGGTGACGTCACTGGAAGATGTAGTATGACGTCATCGGAAGATGTAGTTTGTTTCCTCGCCCGATGATGTAAATGTTAATTTGTCATCTAGCGTTCGGTGGATGAAGTGTATTTCTTCACCGGATGCTGGGAATGTTAATTTGTCGTCTAGCGTTTGGTGGATGAAGTGTATTTATTCACCAGATGCTGGGAATGTTATTTTGTCGTCTAGCGTTCGGTGGATGAAATGTATTTGAGTCACCGGAAGATGAAGATGTTATTTTGTCGTCTAGTGATCGGCAGATGTAGAGTATTTTCTTGTCGTTTAATGTTCAGGTAATGTTTTAAATCGGTCACGTGAGGCACACATGTCCACCGGTCGATGTAGGGTAAATATGAACATCTAGTGGAGAATGTTCGGGACCGGGCGATGTCTTTAATTAGGCACGTGCAATGCCCGTGACCACCGGTGGATGTCTATTGCTGGTTGAGATCAGATGTGTCGCGTGGCGGACACGTGATCATCGGTCGATGTGAGTCTATAACTCTATCGGTAGATGCAGATCAAGAGATGTTTGAAAAAAAAAGAGAGAAAACAAAGAGGGAATAATATTAACACTAATAATGAACAAGGTGTATGGAAGTAAGAATCAAATGATTAAGAGATCAAGTAATGAAT
This sequence comes from Begonia masoniana, assembly GCA_022432975.1. NCBI lineage: Eukaryota > Viridiplantae > Streptophyta > Magnoliopsida > Cucurbitales > Begoniaceae > Begonia > Begonia masoniana. Next base: position 29,463,344 of record CM039512.1, on the reverse strand, counting down.
TTGTGTGGCGATTCCACTGGGGTCGTTAAAATTATGGTATCAGAGCAAAACCAGGTTCTAAAATCGATTTTGCAGACTGCCTTGCAGCACTGACTGTCACATGAGCACACTCCAGCAACTGTAAGTATTTATGATTTCAGTAAATGTCATTAAGTTAAGATGTATCTGTAATGATTTGTCTAGGAATCCTAAATTGGTTAGAGGTCAGCAGAGAGAGACCAATGAGGATAGCAATGTCATTGCTCAGTTGACAGAGTTGGTCATGCACCAATCTCGCCAGATCGAACAACTGATGACTGCTAGAGAGGAACAAGGCAACTCCAGTACTAATGCGACTCATGATCATGGGGGTGAGCGTTTCCACCGGCTTCGACCCCCGGTGTTTAATGGACATGTTTCAGATCCTATTTATGCTGAGGAGTGGGTTCGAAAGATAGAAGACATGTTTAAGTACGCAAAGGTTGATGAAGGAGATAAGGTCACATATGCTGTTTTTCATTTGGAATTAAGTGCAAGACATTGGTGGGACTCAATCCAGAACACCGCTAATGCCGGAGCTATGACCTGGGAAATGTTTAAGACCGCCTTCTTTGACAAGTACTTCAACAGGACTGTTCGAGCCAACAAGAAGAAGGAGTTCATGAATCTGCGACAAACTGGCTCTGTGACGGATTACATATGCAAATTTGATGCTTTATCATGGTTTGCTCCCCGAATGATTGAGGATGATGAGGACAAGATTTACCAAATTTGTTCAAGGACTAAAGCCGAGTTTGTACATGAAAGTAAAGACTGCTGGGATACACAATGTACCTTATGGTGAAGTGACGGCTAAGGCCTTGGAGCTGGAAGAGGCGGAAATGACAGCATATGCACAGCGTGAGCAGCCAAGAAAATTCACGAAGGAAACTCAGCCGCTACCACGTCAGAACAAAGGTTGGCAGCCGCAACAGAACAGGGGACCACAACAACAACAACAAGGTATAAAGAGACCCCTCAACCAGAATGATGACCAAGGAAAAGGGAAGAGGCCTCTGGCACCCTTATGCCCCACCTGTCAGAAGAACCACCCCGGCGAATGCAAGTTGCGTTCTGGCCACTGTTTCAGATGTGATAAGGTTGGACATATAGTCAGAGACTGCCCCATGCCGCCAGACCCGAACCGTGCAAGGATAGCACCTAGAGTTTATGCTATGATGGAGAATGAGGACACAGTGCCGCATACAGTCATAACAGGTACCATTATAATCTATGGTTTTACTGCTTACACACTTATAGATACGGGAGCCACACACTCGTTTATATCGACCTTGTTTGTATGCAAACACAACTTAGAACTTTTACCAGCCGAAAGGTCATATAATGTTATGTTACCATCAGGGAAGACCCCTACAGTCAAAACAGATTATTAAGGGTGATGTTGTGTCCTTAGGAGGTAAGAAACTATATGTAGAACTGATTGTAATTGACATGAAAGGGTATGAGGTGATATTAGGGATGGATTGGTTATTCAGGCATTATGCCACAATAAGTTGTAGATCTGGGATGGTTGATTTTCGACCCCCAAATGGTAACCATTATTCCTTCCAAGCTATCCCTAAGATAAGTAAAATACCGATTATATCCTCCTTAGAGATTCATCGATTATTGAAAAATGGATGTGAGAGTTACCTGGCTAGTGTAATGGATGTTCGGATGAAGGATAGAATGGAATTACAGGATATTCCCATAGCCCGAGAGTTCCCTGAGGCATTTTTGGATGATTTTCCTGGTTTAGCACCTGATAGAGAAATAGAGTTTGTAATAGATACGTACCCTGAGGCCTTACCGGTATCTAAGAATCCTTATCGGATGGCACCTGTTGAGCTAAAGGAGTTAAAAGTCCAACTACAGGAATTAGTAGACAAAGGATTTATACGCCCTAGCAGTTCCCCTTGGGGTGCACCTGTCTTATTTGTCAAGAAGAAAGATGGTTCCCTTAGAATGTGCATAGACTATTGGGAGCTAAATAAGTTGACAATCAAGAATAAGTACCCCTTACCTCGGATTGATGATTTGTTCGACCAATTGCAAGGAGCAAAGGTGTTTTCAAAAATAGATTTACGTTTGGGTTATTACCAACTGAAGGTTAAGGAAGGAGATATACCAAAGACAGCCTTCAGAACCCGTTATGGACACTACGAATTCTTGGTCATGTCGTTTGGACTGACCAATGCACCTGCAGCCTTTATGGATTTGATGAATCGAGTGTTTCGTGAGTATTTGGACAAATTTGTAATTGTGTTCATAGATGATATCCTAATATACTCACGGACTGAAGCTGACCATGCAGAGCATTTAAGAATAGTTTTGACAACATTGAAGGAGCACCAGCTTTATGCCAAATTGTCCAAGTGTGAATTTTGGTTGAACAAGGTTAATTTTCTTGGTCATGTAGTTTCTGCTAATGGCTTATCAGTGGACCCGACCAAAATTCAAGCAGTAAAGGATTGGCCACAACCAAAGAACGCCAGTGAAGCCCGCAGTTTCCTTGGATTGGCAGGCTATTACAGGAAGTTCATCAGAGGATTTTCTTTAATAGCTAAGCCTCTGACGAATCTGACAAAGAAGGACAATAAGTATTCTTGGACCGAAGCTTGTGAGGATAGCTTCCAGACATTGAAAGTAAAGTTAACGACGGCCCCGGTTCTGACCCTTCCAACCGAAGAAGGAAAGTTTAGCGTATTTTGTGATGCATCAAAAGTTGTTTGGGCTGTGTTTTGATGCAAGAAGGCAAGGTTGTAGCGTATGCCTCTAGGCAGTTAAAGAGTTATGAACAGAACTATCCCACCCATGATTTAGAACTAGCCGCTGTTGTTTTTTCCTTGAAGATATGGAGACACTATTTATATGGACAGCAGTGTGAGGTGTTTTCTGACCATAAAAGTCTGAGGTACCTCTTTACACAAAAGGAATTGAACATGAGGCAGAGGCGTTGGTTGGAATTTGTCAAGGATTACGACTTTGAGATCAAGTATCACCCGGGTAAGGCTAACTCTGTAGCTGACGCATTGAGCAGGATGTCAACAACTATGCAATCCGTTGTGTCAACCATGTCTATACCTTTGAGGACAGAAGTTCAGAGGTTTTAATTGGAGATAGTTCCAGAGTTATCAACCTTACTTGCCGATTTGACCATTCAACCAACGGTTTTGGAAAAGATCAAAGAGGCACAACAGAAGGACTCTGAGGAGAATAACAGTATGATGAACAAGGTGAAGGGCACCACCTCCGAGTTTAGTCTTTCCAAGGATGGGATTCTGAGGTTTAGAAATAGATGGTATGTCCCTAATGATGAAGGATTACGTAAGTTAATCTTGGCTGAGGCGCATTCGTCTCCCTTTTCTGTACATCCTGGCAGCACCAAGATGTATCGAGACCTGAAGTTACTCTATTGATGGCCAAACTTAAAGAGAGATGTTGCTAAGTATGTAGAGTCATGTTTGGTTTGCCAACAAGTTAAAGCCGAGCACCAACGTCCAGGAGGCACCCTTCAGCCTCTACCTATTCCCGAGTGGAAGTGGGAACACATAGCTATGGATTTCGTCGTAGGATTACCTAAGACAACTAAGGGACATGATAGTATTTGGGTTGTGATTGAAAGACTGACGAAATCAGCCCATTTCTTACCAGTAAGGACAACCTACTCGATGGACCAGCTTGCTGATCTTTATGTACAAGAAGTTATTAGGTTGCATGGAATCCCTGCATCTATTGTCTCTGATCGTGACCCTAGGTTCACCTCCCGGTTTTGGAAAGGTCTACAAGGCACACTTGGCACGAGGTTATCCTTCAGCACTGCCTTTCACCCGCAGACAGATGGTCAATCGGAAAGGACTATTCAGATACTTGAAGATATGCTGAGAGCGTGTGTGATAGATTTCCAGTCATCTTGGAGTCGATACTTACCTTTGGTTGAGTTCTCCTACAATAACAGTTATCAGTCCACTATCGGAATGGCACCTTATGAAGCACTGTATGACAGGAAATGTAGGTCACCTCTGTATTGGGATGAGGTTGGGGAAGCAAAACTTCTAGGACCCGAACTTCTGCAGTAGATGTCTGAAAAGATTTCTGTTATTAGGAAGAGGATGGTGACAGCTCAGAGTCGACAGAAGAGTTATGTAGACCAAAGAATAAGAGACCTTGAGTTTTCTGTTGGGGATGAGGGTTTTCTAAAGATTTCACCGTTTAAAGAAGTTACAAGATTCAATAAGAAGGGAAAGCTTAATCCACGATTCATTGGACCATTCCCTGTTTTGGCTAGAATCGGTAGTACAGCTTACAGACTGCAATTGCCTCCATCATTGGATAAGGTTCACAATGTCTTTCACGTGTCAATGTTAAGGAAATGCATGCGAGATCTGACGCAAGTTATTCAGCCAACAGACATTGAGTTAGAACCGACATTGGTGTACGAAGAAAAGCCGGTGCAGATATTGGAATCTGTAGTTAAAACTCTGAGGAATAAAGAGATCCCACTGGTCAAAGTTTTATGGAAGAATCATGGTATCGAAGAAGCCACTTGGGAGGGACGACATGACATGTTAGACAAATATCCAGAGTTATTTGTTTGATCAATTTTCGAGGACGAAAATTTTGTTTAAGGAGGGGTGGATGTAACACCCAAAATAACGACCAGGTAATTCCCTTAACCGTTTTAACTGTCGTGTTTAATTAATTTTTTTGGGTTTAGAATTTTATTCCGAGCTTAATTAATTACATGTGGATTTAAGCTAGGTTGAGTGGCAAAGTTGTAATAATGGAGATTTGAGACCGGTATTTAAAGAAAATGGAAAGGGTCCAAACTTCATTTAAACCACTGTAGCCGACATCTCCTACTCTCGGCGATTTCTTCTTTCCCAAGCTCTTGCTCTCTGCTTTCAGCATACTCTCTTCGACGATCGGTTTTCTCTGCCACTACTCGTCTACTCTGTGCCTGAGGTATGCATTAGGCAATGTAGCTAGCTGTTAGTTTATTAGCCCTGTTTTCTACTCGGCATTGGAGTTTTGAATTTCCCAATGGCCGACTAATAATAAGAACATTTGAAATCTGGAAGTGGTAATGTCTTTCTGAATCGATTTTTGGACACTAAACAACCAACCCTGAGTTATCGCTAATCGAATCTGTCTATTTTGGTTTTGGGATTTCAGACTGCTCAGGGTATTAGACTAAGGATTCGAGGATGACTTCAGCTATTAAATCTTAGGATAACTTGAGATTAGAACTATTAGGATTTTGTTTTAACTACTGCAATGTAAATGTTTTAGGTGAAGAAGTTTGAAGAGAAAGAAACTCAAAGTGCTAAGGAGACCAGGTAAGTGAATGTATAGGATTTCCGGCCAATAGGGCCCTACATCACAAGGATGCTAGATAGTAACTGATATGACGATTAGAGGTTATTAAGCCACAGTCTAGTACTTATGTTGACTTTTAGTTTAATGGTAAGTTTTCATACTGGATGAATGTTCCATTCTGTAGCTTGAATGAGTTAAGAATTTTCATGTTCATGCACTATCAATGTTTTATGCACATGAAAATGTTTTAAAAGTATGTTTTCTCATGAACAAGATAAGACGATAAAAATCCCTGCAACGTGGTTGAGTGAGGGTTGGGGGCGGTTCGGCGTATGTCACAGTCCAAAGAAGGACATATGAATACGACCCGCAGTAGGGACCATGATCAAACTCACTGTCGAACCCCCTTTACCGGCACAAATCCTCTCTCATTCCACATAACTTAAATGATGAATATGAACAATGATTACGAATGATGAATATGAACAATGATTATGAACAATGATTACGAATGATGAATATGATTCATGATTATGGATGGCGATTATGAACAAGAAAAGACTTAAGACCATGTATTTCTCCGAAATATGCATTCATGCATTCATGTTATTGTTGCATTCCTTACTAAGCATTAGGCTTATAGTTGAACCTTTTGATGTAGGAGAAGAGTTAATAGGTGAGGATTCCCAATTCCAAGAGAATGTTTAAAGCTGGTTGCTGGAGGATGCTCAGTGTGATAGTGCAAGGCTGGATAGGCGATTAAGTTCCCTGGTTATGCTCATAGTAAGTCAAAAAAGTTAATGATAAACAAATGACTAAGTAGAACAGAATTTCCTATAACAATGAGATTCAGATTTGAATGGTTTGACTTTAGAGTCTGAATACGACTTTAAGGATTATTGAATAGTTTGTGTTGCTTAAGTCTTCCGCTATGCGTATTTTGGATGAGTTTATGATCCTTACTCTTTGATGTTTATAGTTACTAAGTTAAGAATCGGGTGAGTTGTGATATGTTCTATCGGATGAAGATGTTTGATGATTATAGTGTTTTACTGCCATATGATAGAAGCTGGATGAGGCAATCATCCGGCTTACGTCATCGGCGGATGTCAAATGATGGGAGTTGAACGATTGAGTCTTCCGGGTGACGTCACCGGAAGATGTAGTTTGTTTCCTCGCCCGATGATGTAAATGTTAATTTGTCATCTAGCGTTCGGTGGATGAAGTGTATTTCTTCACCGGATTCTGGGAATGTTAATTTGTCGTCTAGCGTTCGGTGGATGAATGTATTTGAGTCACCAGAAGATGAAGATGTTATTTTGTCATCTAGTGATCGGCAGATGTAGAGTATTTTCTTGTCGTTTAATGTTCAGGTAATGTTTTAAATCGGTCACGTGAGGCACACATGTCCACCGGTCGATGTAGGGTAAATATGAACATCTAGTGGAGAATGTTCGGGACCGGGCGATGTCTTTAATTAGGTACGTGCAATGCCCGTGACCACCGGTGGATGTCTATTGCTGGTTGAGATCAGATGTGTCGCGTGGCGGACACGTGATCATCGGTCGATGTGAGTCTATAACGCTATCGGTAGATGCAGATCAAGAGATGTTTGAAAAAAAAAGAGAGAAAACAAAGAGGGAATAATATTAACACTAATAATGAACAAGGTGTATGGAAGTAAGAATCAAATGATTAAGAGATCAAGTAATGAATTTGTGTGGCGATTCCACTGGGGTCGTTACAGTAGTATTTTCAAAGGTGGACCTCAAGAGCGGGTACCATCAAATTATGATGAAAGAAAGTGCTGAATGGAAGACAACCTTCAAGATAAAATATGGGCTGTTTGAATGGATGATGATGTCATTCGTGCTTTCAAATGCCTCAAGTACCTTCATGCGTTTGATGCACCGCGTGCTTAAGGAATTCTTAGGAAAATTCATTGTCGTTTACTTCGATGACATATTGGTGTACAGTTTAGATCTTCCACGACACCTAAACCACCTTAGTATCCTATTTCAAAATACCAAGTTATTCGGCAATCTCCAAGAGAAAGTGTACTACTTAGGATTTATTATTTCCAAAGATGGAATGGAAGTTGATGAAGAAAAGATCAAAGGCCATAAATGACTGGCCTCCTCCTAAAGGAGCAATGGACGTACATAGCTTCCACAGACTCACCTCATTTTATAGGAGGTTTATTAAGGATTTCAGTTTCAACGTTGCACCCCTCATGGATTGCACCAAAAAGGGTCAGGAATTTCAATGGACCTCAGCTTGTCAGCAGAGTTTTGAGCTAATAAAAGAAAAATTATGCAACTTGCCTATTTTGGCACTCCCTGACTTCAACAAGGTTTTTGAGGTCGACAATGATGTGTCAAGAGTTGGCATCGGGGTAGTCCTTATGCAAGAAGGAAGACCTCTTGCATATTTTAGTGAGAAGCTCAAAGGAGCCGCCCTAAACTATTCCATGTATGACAAGAATTCTTTGCCGTCATACGGGCCCTAGAGCATTGGGAACACTATCTATTGTCTAAGAACTTTATTATACATATTGATCACCAAGCTTTGAAGCATATCAAAAGTCAGAATAAATTAAACAAGACACATGCGACATGAGTGGAATTCTTGAAAAGGTTTCTTATACCCTTAAATACGTGAAGGGAGAAAACAATGTAGTCGCTGATGTACTATCTAGAAAATGCATCCTTCTAACCAAACTAGGAACTAGGTTCTTTGGATTCGAGTGGATCAAGAATAGTTATGAATTTGATGAAGACTTTGGACCATGCTACACTAAATGTCTAGATAAAGTGTAACACCCAGATTTTTAATTTTCAGGTTTTCTGATTTTTAGGGTTATATTCGTAAAAATAGTAAATTGGGTCCGTTTGACAAACAGGAAGTTTTGTTAGAACCCTAGGAATAAGTTGGAATATTTGGTGGAATAAGGAAGTTTCAGAGAAACCAAATCGAGAGTCTAAATAATGGATTCGTTAGAAAATCAAGTGGAGGGGCAAAATAGTAATTTGGAAAGTAAAAATTTATAAAAATCAAACAAACCCCCCCCCCCCTTCACGTAGAGCACTCTGCAGAAAACCCCTTCATCCCTTCCCTTAGCGATTTTCTCCCTTCCCCTTTGTCAGTTCTTCTATGCCGATCAACGCTCTCCTCCAACGTCCATTTTTCTTTCAATTTTCTTCGACGAATCAACACTCTAGGTAAGGCTCTACTATTCTAGATGTTAGTTTGCCGTTTTAGGGTAGGATTTTGATTAGGGTTGAGATTTCTTATTTTTGTTGTAAATTGATAGTTTTACCGTATTTGTGGTTGATAATGAAGTATTTATGATTTTAGTTGGTAGATTAGAGTGAATTTATGATGGTTGTTGGCAATAGGGTGGAAATTGGTGGTTGGGAGGTGTAAAAGCCATTAATGCTAGGTTATGGAGTTTGTGAGCACAATGTGCTCGATAAAATTCTCGAATGACGTAAATTAGAGTTTTAGGAAAAATTTCCTTAGCTAAGAGTTTCGTTTGGTTTTAGAAACGGTTTATGTAAAGTTGGTTCTAATGACGGATTGTAAATTGCCTTAGGTGAACCAAGTTTAAGGATGGTGCTCGGCATTTCGAAGGACGCCAAGTAAGTGTGTGTTAGGCTTTCGGCCCTTAGGGCCCTATATTATATCGATGTTATGATTTATGAGTTTTGATGGTGTTTTCATGATTGTGGGGTTTTAAAGAGTCGGGTAGCCTAGGACGTTAGCTATTAGCGGTGTGTTAGGTTCGTTCATAAGTTAAGTATGTTTATGTATGTTGTGAATTGTTTTTGATGATATGTTAAGTGTAGTTCTCTCATGCATCATGTTTTACTTTCAAGGACATATGAAACGTTTTTGTATCCATGTTTTCAAGTAAACGAAGTAGAATGTGTAAATGTTAAGTGAGGTTTGAGGATGAGTAGGGCATAGGTCACGTATATGGAAACTCATGGCACGACAAATACACCCGATAAATGGCAACTCAAGGCAAGTATGTGGTCTACAGGGTAGACAGGATGGTGCTTGTGACTACTCATGCCTAAACCTACTTTTTCATGTTACGTAACGTAAATAAGTGAAAAATGAACATGTTTTAAGAAATCATGCATTTACGTGTATGTATGTTTAGTGCACTTTTTACTAAGCATTAGGTTTACTGTTTAAATCGTATGATGTAGGTGACGAAGTGGAAGGTGAGGAGACTCCTCTCGATGACAGAGCATAGGTGGTCGACAGGTTGTGCTCGTGGTGACGGGATGTGTTTTGGCAAGGCTTACCGACCCGTGGGTGTTCTCCGAGCGATGTTTTTGTATATGTAGGTAAATGTGATAGATATAGGATTAGTTGTTGATAATGTCTGTTTTGGATTTTAGGTTGTCTAGTGGATTTGCTTGGAGATAATGTTTGATTTGGATATATATATATATATATATATATATATATTTATATATATATATATATATTTATATATATTTGTTTTGATGATTTTAAGAGTTTCCGTTGTGCATATTTGACTTTGATGAATGGTTTAGGATTTTGGTCGGATTCGTTGATTTTGAGTCGGATTGAGGATGTTAGGATGAAAATTTTTAAATGAAAAGGGTGTGCATATTAGGTGGAGAAAGATATAAATGCATTGAGGATATTATGTGGATGAGTTTTTAGGTAAAAATGGTGAAGAAAAGGCAAAGGAAAGGAAAAGGGAGGGGTTTGGTGTCTGGGCGCGTGCAGGCGGGGCAAGCAGGGTGCGCAAGAGCGCGCTGCCCTGCATCAGCCAATCGATCGGCGCCTAATGATGATAGATTGGTGAAGCCCCTAGAAAATGGGCAAAATCCAGAGCGTTTGCAGATCGATCGGCGCCATGGCCGATCAATAGGCAAAACACTGCTCACTCTGGTGAAAAACCAGAGCAATCGCTGATCGATCGGCCCGCCAGCCGATCGATTGGCCTTCGCAGGGCGTTTGGCGCACAGCGCAAGCGCTAGGCGCGAGGTAGGCGCGCGACATGTGTCCGCAGGGCACGTGCCGTGGTTGTGTGGTGCGCGCATAGCAAGAGTGCAGGGCGTGCACCGTGGTTGCACGGCACGGGCTCGCAGGGCGTACGTCGTGGCCGTACAGTGCGCGTGCGGTGGGAGTGTGGCACTGGTGCGCAGGGCGCGCCCTATGCCTAGGCCCTCCACGTCTTTATGGGTACCGAGTGTAATGTGATGTTTTCTGACCTTAAACGAGTCGTTTTAAATACGTTTTAAGTAGACCCTAAATGTCGATGAAGGAGGATCGATTGTCTTAGTCTGTTTTCTTTTAAAGGTGTTAAGTAAAAATGAAAAATTTTATGTGAAAGAACGAGGGTTTAAGTTAAGATTACGTCACAGCGAGTCCGTGGCAGCCCTGACGGGATTGGGGTCGTCACATAAAGTTGAAGGAGGATACCATATTATGGATGGCTTTCTAATAAGAGGAGGTAAATTGTGTATTTCCAATAGAAGCCTGAGACAGTGCCTCATTAAGGAAGCTCATAGCGGGCGCTTAGCTGGCCATTTTGGGTAGAAGAAGACCCTAGACATGCTCAAGGAGAATTTCTACTGGCCCCATATGATGCAAGATGTACATCGCATGGTAGAACAGTGTGTGGTGTGTAAAAGGGCCAAGAGTAGAGTCCTTCCTTAGGGATTGTATTTACCCTTGCCTGTACCTACTCACCCTTGGGTTAAGGTCTGCATTGATTTCGTACTAGGCATGCCACGAACTGCTGAGAGTAAGGAATCAATCATGGTAGTAGTGGATTGTTTTTCTAAGATGGCGCACTTTATTGCATCTGCCAAAACGGATGACTCTGTCTTTGTCGCCTATCTATTCTTTAAGGAGATTGTTCGACTTCATGGAATACGACATTAGATAGTATCAAATAGAGACACTAAGTTCTTAAGCACTTTTTGGACGACATTGTGGAAGAGGCTAGGAACTAAAATTTGTTTTAGTACATCTTTCCATCCTCAGACGGACGGGCAAACGGAAGTGGTTAATCGAACCTTGGGTACTCTTCTACGCAGTGTTGTTGGAAAGAAATTGACCGATTGAGATATATTACTATCGCAATTAGAATTCTGCTACAACCAGAGTTTCCATTCCATGACTCAACAAACACCATTTGAGGTAGTTTACGGATCCAACCCCTCCACACCACTATACTTTGTGCCCCTTTCTACTAAGAATCTAGTAAACCCGTTGGGAGGAGACAAAGCGGCCCAAATTAAGAGGCGACACGAAATAGTGCGTAAGGCTATAGAAAAGTGTAATGAATGATACGCCAAACAAGCCAACAACGGTCGTAAGGAGATCATATTTAATTAAGGAGATTTGGTTTCGCTACACTTGTGAAAGGAACGTTTTCCTGGTAAGAGGTTATCTAGGCTACTTCCTAGAGCCGATGATTTTTTAAGGTGTTAGAACGTATTAACAACAACTCCTATAAGCTACAACTTCCAGGAGATTATGGAGTGTCGGCCACGTTTAACGTCCAAGATCTATCACCTTACACTAGAGATAAACTTGATGACGAGGAGACCGAATCAATGGATTTGATGTCAAATCCTCAATCACTCGGAGAGAATGATATGCTTCACAAGCCAATCACTCGATCACAAACGAAGGCCCGTGCTTTACTTAATCCTTTTACTCACGAGTTTACTTCTTTTGCAGGAGACAACTTCTTTGATGATTTAGAGTGGGAGCCTAACTCAGGGGACATGGCTCAACCTCTACACATTCTGCCTTAGGATGCACGGTTTGAAACGACTCAAGTTCAAGAGGGAATTTGCCTTCCTGGAAACAAGACCGTGTGACCAACTATCTTGTATTTGTCGGCAAACATTAGCCTTCTTGTATTGTTCGGCAAACATTAACCTTTAATATTATTGCATGCATGCATTAGTTGTTAGGATTAAATGTATGCTATGTTAGATGGTGGTTTAACCTCAAATATGACCCAAAAGGAATTTGGCTTGCATGGATGAAGCACCACCAACCTTGAAGTTTGACGACGGATAATAGCATGCACCAAGGAAGAACCACAGCGGCATGGATCGATGACATGGCATGAAGGAGGGCTCAAGGAGGCACGCACCAGCTAGATGATGTGGCTTAGTTGTGCCCTTGATCCTGGCTGCACGGATGGTAGCACAACCGCGAGATGAGGCGCGCACGGCCATCATCTTGGACGCGCAAAGGTGAAGCAAATCAACAACTATCTCATTCCCTTTCTCATTCAGCAAACCCTAGCCACCCTAGGTATTATATAAGCATGGTTATTAGTGGTTGTAGCAACTTTTTCCAAATTAATACAAAGTCTATTTCCCTTCCAAATAAGATTGGTTTTGGTTACCAAAAGGTAAGCCACGCTTCATCAAAATCGTGAGGATTGTGCCTCCATTGCTCACAAGTTTAAGGTTACTTGTTGAGTTCTTAGTTTCACCCTTTCGTCCATTCTTTCTAGAGTGGAAAACCCCAGAGAAAGGTGGTAAAACTGGTTCCCAAAACCTGTTGTTCTTTCTTAGGGAAGAGCATTCACCGAGAGCTTACAAAATATTGTTCATCGGTCAGCCTCGGGTTTGTTAGTATAACTTCATTTCCACTTCATCATTTCATCTATCATTTCAAGGTTTGTTTCTTCACATTTTCATTAATACTCACGTCAAATTTCATCTCATTTGGTTTCCATTTGGCTGTTCATTTTGCTGCTATTTTCTATCATTATTGGGTGAAGCAAGTGTTGAGTTTTGTTTTTGTTATATGGGTTTTAACACGGTCTCTTTCAGGTTGATTTTGCGTCAGTGTCCCAATGAGGGTCCTCTTCTAGAGGCTTTTTCATCTTCTTTATAGTTGAATTGTAGCTACTCTTTTTTTTTTTTTGGGGGGGGGGGGGGGGGGTGGGGTGGTATTTAAGCATCTTTTTGTGAATGTAACCTCAGCTTAGTTGATTGAAAAATTAGTGAAGTTCATCTTCCGAAAACCAGAAGTTTTCCCTCAGGTTTTCTTCGCAGACATTGCTCCATCGGTGTGTAATATCCGACCGAGTGTGTTGTTCATTATCACAAAGTTTAAGGTTATTTGGAGGCTCTTATTGACATCATATTCTCCAGCCATTTAAGGGGGTTGGAATTGCAGCAAAAGGGTGGAAACCTTGGCTTGTTGCTGGAGCATTCCTTCACTCTTGGAGGTCTCATTATCCGAAGGTGCTGATTTGTTGCCTTTCGGACCAGCAGCGGTCCCCGATTCCATATGTCCTCAACCATGATGAGTCAACCTCTGAAAATTTAAGGACGTATTGAAAACTCTTCCGAGTAAGATCCCCTTAAAATTTAAGCTTATTTGGTTTAACCAACCAAAAGTTATACATTTTACAAGTTGAACGATATTCTGCCTAGAAAACTACTTACCCGAGAAGCAAAATTTTTGTTTTGTTTGCTGCACAACATTCTGGTCACAACGAATTTAGACTTGAAATTTTGATAGCATTTCAATTTTTTGGCTACCCGCTGTTAAAATTTCAGAATGTTTGAACTTGATTTGTGAAAGTTATGATTTCTAGAAGTGGAGTCTCCTTCGACCATTTTTAATGTAAATCCGAGGAGCATTCTTGCTGTTTTGGTTGTGTTTCTTGTAGATGTTATCCATATCCGCCCTAAGCGTATCATTTGGTATCAAAGCCTTGTTGTGTCCTAGTGGTTTTTGCTGAATTTTTGTTGTATTTTGTTGAGGTTAAATGATGTCAAGGAGTGGTGTTTCTTTTAGCCAAAACCGAGATTCTAATAACCGAGCAACCACGACTCCAAAACTGAGAGTTAGTGAACCTAATTTCCAAGGGCAGCTAGGTGATTTAAACCTTAAACTTGATAACATTAGCCAATGGATAGAGGAAATGAGGAATGAGTGTATGAGGACACCTCATGTAACACCCGGTTTTACGAGATTTTGTAATTCTAATAAATAATGGCATTTTTGTAAATATGTCAAATTAAGTCCGTTTTGCGAATGGAAAGTTTTATTGGGACCTAAATAATAAATTAGAATTTAGGGTGAAATAAGGAAATTTGGAGAAAACGAATAGTTGTCAAATAATGAGATAAGTTAGAGAAACCAAACTAAGTTCAACCAAACAAGCAATTGGATGGAGGGGTAAATTAGAAAGTAAAAAGGGGGGTAGTTGGGAGCACCAAGTGGGAGTGTGACACGTGTCAAAACTTGTGGGAGAAACTTGGCAAAGGCAACACCTTCTTTTTCCCTCCCTTACGAGAAACCACATTCACTCTTTCTCTTCTTTCACTTTCACAGCCACGACAATTCTCTCCACCCCTACACTTCTTCATTCAACGGCTCCCCCAACCGATCGATTTCCTTCACAATTCATTACTAAATCGTGACCCTAGGTAAGGTTTTAATGTTTTGGATTGTTAGCCTTCGATTTTGAGAGTTGTTATTCAAATAGGGTTTCGTTAGAAATTGCCGATGGAAGTTAGAAATCGTTAACTATTTGAATGTTGAATGATAATGAGACATTTATGATTATGGAGGATAGTTAAGTAGAATTAACGGAGTCCGATTGGGTTAGACTCGGTTCTAATGCCGTGTGTTATAAATTGTCTTAGGTGAACAAGCTCACGGATAGTGCTTGGTGTGCTGAGGACTTGAGGTAAGTCCTCGTGACTTAATATGGCCGATTGGCCTACACCATATGTCAAGTTTTGTCTCTCGAGGATTGTTGGTGATCATTGGCGAACTGCTTGTTAAATATTTTGGTTGGGTAGTTAGGATTAGTTCTTTCATAGGATATACTTTTATTGTCTCGATGGTATGTATGATGTACGTTTACTTTATGCACGTAATTGTTCATGCATCATGGTTTTCAATTATGCATAGAAAATGAATTTCCGCACTATGTTTTCATGAAAAGAGATGTGGCTTGAAAGGGGGCTATTGATCTATTGTGTAGGCCAAAAGGGGTCTGTCACAATACCACATCGCCCAAAACGAAATGAACTTATGTAATCTGTTATCTGGTCATGTGAGGTGGGGCTTAGGCACGGCTGTAAACGAATGTAAGCGTGTACCCCCCCGTTAGGTGGAGAGGGTTGTCCAATCACAGGGCGTGTCCTCTCCATCTAATAGGCTGAGACCTCGGTGATATTCTGTCTGCGACGTAATGATAAGAAAATGTTGCATGATTTCTAAACTTCATATGCTCAGCATGCATCTGCATTTACGAAACTTGCTGAGCCTTTAGCTCATAGTTGTCTGTATGGTGTAGGTGATTTCGAGACAGGTGAGGACGAGATCCCTCCACCCAAAGAATGAGCAAGTGAAGAAAGATGGCCCGTAGGAGTGTGCTAAGCAGTCAGTGCGCATTTTGACCCGTGGGGATGTAAGTAAGAGTCTTGAGGGTGTTCGAGTTATTTTGGGTTGATGGTGGATTAGATAGGATATTGTACAGATAGAAACATTTTAGGATGCTTGGTTTCTGGATAGTTAATATTGTTGTATGGATCGGTATTTTGGATAGTTCGTGAACATATATGTATATAATGTTCCTTTTGATGTCTCTGGAAATTGGAGAATGTTGTTTTTAATGTTCTTGGAAGTCCTGAGTGAATGGTGTGTGGGTACAGAGGGGAAATTGTTTGGGTTTCGGTTAAGTGTTTGGTCAAAGTCAACCGACAGATGTGTTCGGTTACTGTTGAGCGGTTGATGTAGGAAATAGATTCTGTCATTTTGTGATCGGCAGAAGTCTGTATAAGTGTTTGGTCAAAATCAACCGACAAATGTGTTCAGTTACTGTTGACCGGTGGATGCTGGGTGAATAAGTCATCCTGCTGACGTCACCGGTGGATGTGTTTTGTGAGTCACCGGTGGATGTTGCTTGGTCAAAGTCAATCGGTAGAGGTGTTAGGTTACTGTTGAGCGGTGGATGTGAGTGATAGAAGTGTTGAGCAGTGGATGTCATCTGTCGAGTTAATGAAGTCACGTGGGTAACACGTGGTCCAAGCGATGGATGTAACTTGGCAGAGGTTACCGGTCGATGTGAACAGGAAAAATTTTGGGCTTGGGCCCTTTTTGCCCTCTGTTCTATTGGCCGATCTTTTTTTTTTTTGCTTTTCAAGGTTTCTTTTAAATATGGTTCAACGGGTATACTTTGACTTATCAATTTAACGAAAGGGTTTACTAGAAAGTTATATAAAAAAAAATATGAAAAAATTAGGAATAGTTTTAAGGGTCGTTATACCTCAAAACCCATCATCTAAAAAGAAAACCGAAAATCCAAGGAGGAACCATTTTAGTGAAACTTATGAGGAAGAATCTAAGGATGAAGGGTTTTATAATCCTCATGCAAGGTGCAACCCTAATGAAGATTTGAGGTATGATAAGTTATACATCCCTTATTTTAAAGGCACTATTGATAGGGAAGCTTATTTTTCTTGGTTAGACATGGCTGAATTTTCTTTTGCTTTTGGTGAGTATTCGGAAAGGGGCAAAGTCAAACTAGCCTCTAAGAAGTACACAAATTATGCTAGTTATTGGTGGGAGGAACTCTTGGCAAGAAGAAGAAAAAATGGTGAGGATGAAATTAACACTTGGAAAATGTTGAAGATTCTAATGAAAAAGAAGTTTGCTCCAAGTCTTTATGAACAAGAACATATCCCTTGGTAATCTTCAAGGGAACCAAACATACCCTAGTCACCACCTTGTTTAGCACCAATTCAAGATGAGCTTGTGGAAGAAGTCTCTTACAAAGGAGTTGAAAGGAAGATCTTGGTGGAAGACACCTCAAGGCCGAGATCTAGGGACATTAAGTGTTCCCATTGTTTCGGTTTTGGGCATCTAGCAACTCAATGCCCCAACAAGCAAGTAATGGAGTTAGGAGAAGATGAGATAGTACCTTCCGGATTGATTGAGAAATTATCTGCAATGACGGTACAGTCAAGCTCGTTCGAGCAAATTAAAAACAAACAACTTGACGATATTTTCTTAAGTAAGATAAGAGATCAATTGATAGGTGGGAAGATATTAGAAATTTCTATGTCGGAAGATGGAGTTATTCAATTTAAGAAAAGATGGTGTATACCTAACGATATTGAATTGAAATGAATTATATTAAAGGAAGCACACTCAACTCCATATTCAGTACATCCTAGTCAACCAAAATGTATCAAGATTTGAAGCAGCATTATTGGTAGCAATGATTAAAATTGGATGTGGCCAAATTTGTTGAAAGATATCTTACATGTCAGCAAGTCAAAGCAAAACATCAATGACCTTCTGGCATTTTACAACTGTTATTTGTACCTAAAGGGAAATGAGAACATATCACTATGGATTTCATTGTTGAACTTCCAAGGTCAATTAAAAATTTTGACTCTATTTGGGTGATAGTAGATAGGCTGAAAAAATTGGCACATTTTCTTCCCATACGGACTACCTTCAATATGAATCAATATGCTCAAATATATGTTATGGACATAATCAGACTTTACAATACACCTATCTCTATAGTCTCTGTAATATCCGGCTTGTACGGATTTTTGGTTTTAATATATTATATTCATATTTTTATATATATGTGGCATTCTTGGTAAATATGTCGAATCAAGTCAGTTTCTCAAACGGAAAGCGTCATTACGACTTTAACGATTAATAGGAATTTTGAGGAAATTATGAGAATTTTCGGAGTTTAGACGCTATATTCCGAGTAAATACATTTCTCGTAATGTAAAGGACGTTTTCGTAAAAATAGTAAACGAGGTCCAAATTGCGAACGGACAGTTTTAATAGAGCCCTGGTAATGAATGGAAATTATTGGCAAAATATGGAGTTTTCGAGACTCCGAATCGTTAGCCGATTAACGAAACGAAGAACGAAACAAGAGCTAAGGGCAAAATGGTAATTTGCAAACCAAATTTTATAAAATAACAAATCACCTCTCTTCTCCCTCACTTCTCTTTTCTTCTCTGCTTCTTACGATTTCCAGAGAGCAAAATTCTCTCTTTCTCCCTCGCGACTTCTCTCTCGGCCGCGACGATTTCTCATCGTTCCGACCTCCGATCGACTTCGAACCTTCACGGTTTCTCCTCCTCTCGCTATCCTAGGTATGCATCTACGTTCTTAGAGCTTTTATTTCGACGTTTACGGCGTTTTAGGTAATTAGGGTTTCGATCGATTTTCGTTAAAAATGAGATTTAGGGTTCGTAATTAATAGGTTAGCCATGATTAAGTATATATTGGACGTATTTGACGTTATTGGACGAAGTTAAATCAAATCGTAAAAAGGTTAAAAATTAGGAATTTTTGGAAAAGTTCGTTAATTGAGATTTCGAATTATCGAGCATTAATTGGCGTTCTAAATGTTTTGATTAGCTAAGTGAGGAATTTAGGAAAAGTTCCTTAGTTAAGGTTTGAAATTTGGACGTTAATAGTTTGAATTGGTTTTAACTGCGAATATCGTGTTTTCTTCAGACCCACGACTCTCGTGGACAAAGCTCGAGATTCAGCACGCTCGAGGTAAGTTTTCGTGACTTACTTTGACCAATCGGTCTACACCATACTTCGATGTCGTATCGAGGATCCCTGAAGAGTTGTTTGTTTAATCTGCTTTTGGTTGGGTAGTTAGGTTTAATTGTTTATAGGTTAGTTTATTTCGGTCTTGATGGTATACATGTGTTTGTTTATTGTATGGTTCCATTATGCTTATAACTGTTCATGCATCACGTGTTTCAAAATGGCATGAAAATGGATTTCTGCACGAGTCTTCAAATGAAATGAATAATGAACGAAAATACGTAATCTGTATCTGGTGACGCGGGATGGGGCTCAGGCATGGCTGTAGGGTTTGTGAGCATGTACCCCCCTCCTCTAAATTGAAAGTGGTAGTCCGACCGCGGGATGTATCCTTTCCATTTAGAGGGCTGATATCTCGGTGGCAATATGTATGAAATGATCTGATATGTCTGATATGCATGTTTTCTGAACTTCATATGCACTGCACGCATGCATCTGCATTTACGTAACTTACTGAGATTTCAATATCTCATATGTGTCTGTATGGTGTAGGTGATATTTTAGGAGACATTGAGCCAGGTGAGGACGACGTTCCTCCTCCTAGTGTGGGGTGCAGTTGATGGATGATGGCCGTGGGGGTGCGCTGAGCAGTCGAGGCGTGTATTGACCCGTGGGGGATGTACGTAAAGGTTTTGGGGTTTTTGAGACATTTTGGATTGATGATAAACTGTATAGAACATATTAGGGTGCTTTGTTCTGGATAGAGGTTAGATAACATTTTGGTAATTGTATGTAAAACGCTTTGGTTTAAACTGTTTACCGAATGTTTTGAAAATGTTTTGATTGGTTTAAGTTGTTACGGATAGCTCTGTTTTTAGAGCTATCCACGCAGTTGGACTTCGCAAAGTCTGCGGTAGGCTAATTGAGTTTAGAATACGTTTAATTGGATGGATGAGTTATAAGTTCATTGTGATTTTAGGTGTAAAACCATAGAAGTTTTGCTCTCTGGAAATCGGATTCCAGAGAGCTAATTGAAGTGTTTCCAGAGAGCTGATTGAAGTGTTTGATGCATAGAGCGTTGAAGGGTTTGAAGGAACTGGAAGCAGGTGTGAGGAACTGGATCGCTGCTTGCTGTGGAGCAATGCAGCGATCGATCTCTGCTGCAGAGCAGAGATCGATCGCTGTTGCTATAAAGCAATGCAGCGATCGATCTCTGTTGTGCAGCAGAGATCGATCGCTGTTGCATAATATAATACAGCGATCGATCTCTGCTGCAGCGCAGAGATCGATCGCTGCCACGGCTCAGCGATGCAGCGCACAGTCGCTGCATGTAGCAGCGACTGGTCGCTGCCTTATTTTTTTTCAGGGCGGACCGTTTTGCCCTCCCCTCTTTCTGATTTGTTTTAAGTTATTTTTATTAAGTAGTTTAAATGTTATTTAGTTATTAAGTGTTTGTTTTAAATAATTTCAAGCTTAGATTTCAATTCCGATTTCGATTCTGATTTCGATTTCGGTTTAGGTTCCGATTAGAGTTTATTTAAGTATAAAAAAAAAAAAATAAATAATACGAGAAATACGAGTACGGTATTAGGGGTGTTACAGTCTCGGATTGGGATACTCGTTTCACGTTAAAGTTCTGGAAAATTTTGCAAAAAGTAATGGGCACTCAGTTAAATTTCAGTACAGCATTCCACACTCAAACAGATGGTCAGTCAGAAAGAACGATTCAAACCTTGGTTGTGCTATTGATTTTCAAAGGAATTGATGTAAGAATTTGCCGCTGGTAGAGTTTTTCTATAACAATAGTTATCGGGCTTCAATTGAAATGACATCTTATGAAGCACTTTTATGGTAGAAAGTGTGGGTCACCATTACACTAGGATGAGGTCGGTGAAGTTATTCTTGTTGGGTCTAATATTTTGAGACAAACTACTGAAATTGTCACTCTAATTCAGAAAAGAATCTTTGCGGTCCAAAGTAGACAGAAAAGTTATGCAGATCGAAGAAGAAGAAAATTAGAATTTGACAAAGGTGATCAAGTATTTTTAAAAGTTTCTCCAATGAGAGGTGTGATGCGTTTCGAAAGAAAAGAAAACTGAGATCAAGATACATAGGCTCATTTACAATTTTTGCAAGAATTGGAGAAGTTCTTATGAGCTGAATTTACCAGAGTCACTTAAGTAGGTTTACAACGTGTTTCATATCTCGATGCTGAAGAAATACGTTCCAAATCCCTCACATATATTGTCAATGAGATTCGAAGAATTTGTGCTCAACCCTAACTTATTCTATGAAAAGAGACCAATTCAAATTCTAGAATCAGAAGAAAGAGAACTACGAAATAAGAAGGTCTTGCTTATAAGAGTTCTATGGAAGAATCGAAACGTTGAGGAAGCAACTTCAGAAAAAGAAGAAGAAATAAGAAGGGTCTATCCATAACTTTTCAGGTAATTATTTAAATTTCGAGGATGAAATTTCTTTTAAGGAGGGTAGATTGTAACATACCAAAATTTATCCTTAAATTAGTCTAAATTTGTAACGCCCCCGAACCCACCCTGGCTCAGTGCGCTACTTTGCTAACTAATCGCACGTTAAAACATAATTAAAATACAATTGACACAACAAAATTTAAAACTAAATCCCTCGAATCTCTCTTACGTCATACCTAGCTGCCTAGACTCATTAATTTCCTTTAATTCTAACCATTAAATACCACGGCGTTTTCTCCGAAAATTTTGACAAAGTAATGCCTGAAAATGGCGCCTCCAAAATGCTAAATACCTGCATAAAATCCAAACCCAACCAATCCAGAATATTCCTAACCATCTAACCAACCTACGAAATCTCCAACAGCAGTAAAGAGAGAAACTAAAATACTAACATCTGAAAATCCACAATATAGGCGATACATCACCTTTAAATATGACTAAAGACAACATTCCCCAAAAAGAGTTAAAAACTGAGTATAAACCAATCCAACACATTTCCCCTGAAGATCATGGTCGAGACGCCCCGACAACTGCCTGCACCGGCGTGCTCCATGTGCCACTGACTGCCACCTACTCCCGGGCTTCATCATCTAGCTCACCTAATCTTGTTTTCACCTACACCACAGAACACACACACGCACGTAAGCTTAAGCTTAGCAAGTAATGAATAACGAATATAAACATTCACAACGCACACCACACTCACACAGTACTCAAGCAACAACCAACAAACAAACAACACCGACAAGTGACAATACTCAAACACCAAACAATAAACAACTTCTAACACTCAGTTTGCCTGCATCGAAGTGCCTTAATTGTCGTGCACCGAAGTGCCTTATTTGTCGTGCACCGAAGTGCCTTAGTTGCCGTGCACCGAAGTGCCTTATTTGTCGTGCACCGAAGTGCCTTATTTGCCGTGCACCGAAGTGCCTTATTTTTCACACACACACGACAAACACAACAATAACACAACAACAAGGCCAAACCAACACAACAGCAAGGCCGAACCACACCACAACTCAATGCAAAACACAACAATAACACAACACTACACGAAGGACAGCAGTAAAAAATTAAACCCTACCGTTCTATGGTGTAGGCCCGAAGGCGACCAAACACACAATCCATTACTTACCTGGACTCTTACACCGCACTTACTCGCATTGGCTATGTAAATTTCCCCACTCGGTAACCTATCACATTCACAAAATTCACTTAAGCATCACAATTCACTTCTAAAGAATATTTAAACTAACTCTAACTACAATTATTCAAACTTCCTTAAAATTAAGCCTACATTCACCAATTTACTCTCCAACTACTATTTCTAGCCTAATCCAACTAAAACCTAACTAAATGGGCCACCAATTTGGGTTCAGTAAAAATCGACCCGAACTTCAAACGCGCGTAACTATTGCGTCGGATATCAGAATCGAACGATTCCAGTGGCCACGTATTCCTCTAATAACCTATTTTAACCTGCCAAAAGGAATTTGAAAACAAACGACCGTAACTAGGTCAAAATGGCAAAACCCCAAACTGCCCCTTACCCGAAAAATTCCCCTTTTCGATTTTCCATCAATTCTCACTCAATTCCTCACTAATCAACCACAAATACCCTCAATTAGCATAATCTAACCAAAATCCCGAGGCTACACACCATAAAACCCGAAATGCCTAAATAGGGGTTCACTGTTTTTCGCCCAAATAGGGCTCCTCACGGCCAGGCGACTAAAACCGGACCAAGGGTCGGCAAACCCATGCCGGAAACAACCCAAAACCGCCAGTGATCGGAGCCAAAACTGGCCCGTCGCTCACGGCCTCGAACAGAGAGAAAATCAGGGGAAATCGAACTCACCCGTCTGGTTGCGCGCGAAGATAAGCCGGAACTCGTTCGCCGCCGTTGCCTGACCAGAAAACCTCAAAAATCGACGGTGATCGGCTCGCCGAACGCTGCTCGCGTCTTCTCCCCTTCTCCCCTGCTCTCGGGTGCTCGGTGCACAAACGCAGAATGGCTTCTTCGAAGCCATTCTGTGTTTTAACTTAAATTTTTTTTTATTTTAATTAATAATAATAATAATAAAACTAACCATTAATTAAATTCTCATTTACCGTTTTGCCCTCCAGTATTTCCGACCATTTCAAATTTCGTTAAATCTCATTCTTAAATTATAACCCTCGGCTTAATTTCACTAGGACCCGAACTTAAATTAGAAACTTCACTTTTCTTTTAAACTAATTAAAATAACCTATTTATTAAACAATTTTCTTATCATTTTATTTTTTCTCCAATTTTTTCTTCTTAAAAAATCTCGGGTGTTACAATCCACCCTCCTTACAAAAATTTTGTCCTCAAAATTTGTGGCCTTGTTAGTCCTCAATGTACCCATCTCACCTACCCAATACCCTTACTCATCTATCGGTTACTACATACCACAAATTCCAATTTCACCTAATTCTGCACGCTCTAGCCAAAATACTCACACGTTCACTAACTGTAATCTAATCCATACTCCCAAACCCTTCTAACTAAATTCTCAACTCGATCTTTTATCTAGCTAAGTTCATTTAATTCCTTACTTCATACTTCTATGTCTATCAAATATGTACATACCACGACCACTCTCTATGCTACCCCTATCGAGAAATCCTAAGATACTAATGAGTACACTTCTTTACTAACCTCTATAATTTCTTAGATCAGGACTAACTTTTTACCCCTTTGAAGACTCTTAACTTAATCCTTGGTCACCTAGTAAATTCCTTACGACAGCTCTTCGTAACTAAGTTCACCTAGTCAATTACTTTTCTAATGCAGACACGTATCCATCAAACAATCTCAAACCTCCAAAACCATCTCAATAACATAACACTAGAACCTACAGAGTCAACTTCTTACCCTTGGTTTTAGATTCCAAATTCTTTTCGATCTTACTATCGCATCTTACATCTATTTACCTCGCACCTCATTCTAACACCATTCACATATTCTTAATTCACTATACCCTCGAAGTACTAACTGAGTTTTCATTCACTCCAAATGGTCAACTCTCTATTACTCTAGGTTGGGTCATTCTAAACTATACACCCCAACGCTCAATAATCCCAGCAATTATTGAATTCACTACACTTTTCTACATCACCCATAGTTTTCATTTTCCTAACTTTGCTCCCTATATCTTGAGTATTTATACGTCCTTTAACTTCAATTCAATCAAGTATCACCTATACTTTCAAACTTTTCCAACTTAATTCCAACTCTAACTTCTCTAATCCAATGTTCATCAACACTTACAGAACTACCTCATATCTCTAAGATACCTTAATACCGTAGCACTAAGTGTAACTACCCTCAAACTATTCCTAATTTCCCGTACGAAATTTTTCTTTTTAAGCCTCTAAATCAATTAAAAACATCCTCGAAAACCTTTAAAGAAAAATTCATTTATCATACAAAAACAGTTTACATAAAACCACTCAACCTTCTATCATTCCTCAATTTATCAACTTATCACTTCTTCACAATATCATTTCTATCTCCATTTCAATTATACATTTTACATAAACTTTCCAAACATTCATACGTTCTCGTAACTCTGTCCAAAACCGACTCTAAACACGATTAAAATGAAGTACATTTTCATGAAAACGAACTGCATGGTTCCGTTTAAAAGTGTAACATATCCTCCTGTTTACAAAATCACCAAGCAGTTCATAACATTCAAATAACTGAATTAACAAAAACGCTTTATAAATAGTTTGCCTAATCCTCTGCACATCAATCTATCCAAATACCAACCTATCAACTATCATCAAACAATCCCATAAAACTTTACAAAAACAGTTTATAAACAGGTTCCAATGAAAACGTTTAAAACATCAAATACGAATCTAACACCTAACCAGATCCAAGCATCCTATAATTTCTATACAATTCATCATCAGCCCAAAACACTCCAAAAACCCTCAAAACCTATACATACTTCCCCACGGGTCGGTAAGCGTCGACTGCGCCAGCACACCACCGCAGCCATTCTCCGTCAACTGCGTCACTCTCCAGGTGGAGGGGTCTCGTCCTCACCTAAGCCAAGATCACCTACACCATACAGACACATATGAGATATTGAAATCTCAGTAAGCTACGTAAATGCAGATGCATGCGTGCAGTGCATATGAAGTTCAGAAAACATGCATATCAGACATATCAGGTCATTTCATACAGATTGCCACCGAGATATCAGCCCTCTAAATTGAAAGGATACATCCCGCGGTCGGACTACCACTTTCGATTTAGAGGAGGGGGGTACATGCTCACAAACCCTACAGCCATGCCTGAGCCCCATCCCGCGTGACCAGATACAGATTACGTATTTTTGTTCATTATTCATTTCATTTGAAAACTTGTGCAGAAATCCATTTTCATGCCATTTTGAAACACGTGATGCATGAACAGTTATAAGCATAATGTAACCATACAATAAACAAACACATGTATACCATCAAGACCGAAATAAACTAACCTATAAACAATTAAACCTAACTACCCAACCAAAAGCAAATTAAACAAACAACTCTTCAGGGATCCTCGATACGACATCGAAGTATGGTGTAGACCGATTGGTCAAAGTAAGTCACGAAAACTTACCTGACGTCCGTTGCAAGGCTAGCTCCGTCCACGAGCGTGGTTCACCTACGCAATTGTTATCAATTTGTCGTTAATACGAGCTTAAACAATAATATGTCCAAATTTAACAAAAACCTTAACTAATGAATTTCCTAAAATCTTCACCTAACTAATCGAAGTATTTAAACAACGATTAACGCTCGATAGTTTAAAATCACAATTAACGAGTTTTCCTAAAAACCTGAAAATTTTAACATTTCTCACAATTCACTCTAATTCCGTCCAATAACGTTCAATACGTCCTTTATATCGTTAATTACTATAAACCTATTAATTTCGGACTCTAATTTGGGTTCGGTAAAAACCGACCCGAAACTTCGAACGCGCGTAACTTTCGCGTCGGTTATCGGAATCGAACGATTCCAGCGGCCACGCGCTCCTCTAATAACCTATTTCAATATGCCAAAAGGAATTTAAAAACAAACAACTCTAGCTAGGTCAAAAATCCAAAAACCCAAATCTGCCCATTCCCGAAATTTTCACCCTTTTTGATTTTTCATCAATTCTCATCAATTTCCTCACCAATCAACTACCCTACCATCGAATTAACATAAACTAACCCAAAATCCCGAGGCTACACACAAAACCCAAAATTGCCCAAATCGGGCATTCACTGTTTTCGCTCAATTTGAGCTCCTCACTGCCTATCAACCATAGCCGACGTTAAGCTCGGCCATTTGACGCTAAAAACGGCCAAAAGTGGCCGGAAATCAGAGCTCAATCGAACTCGACCTTCACGGCCCTAAATCGAACCGAAAACAGGGCAAGAAAATTGCCTTACCTGTCGATTCGTGCGCGGCGAAAGGCCGGACTATGCTCGCCGCCGTCGTCTGGCCGGAGGACGTCGGAAAACGCCGGTGAACCGGCCGTCGGTCGCCGTCGTTCTCTCCCTCTCCCCTGTCTTCGCTCTCTCGGCGTCGGGCGCTCGTCGCTCGAACAGCAACCAAAAACAACAATTTTGTTGTTTTTGTTTTTATTTAATAATAATAATAATAATAATAATAATAATAATAATACTCTATTTTATTGAACATCACTACCTCTCGTGTTTTCAACTATTTCGAATTTCTTATTTCGCCAATAAATCCAACTTATTATCTGGGTTCTATTAAAACTGTCCGTTCGCAAATCGGACCTTGTTTACTATTTTTACCAAAACGTCATTTACGTTACGAAAAGCGTATTTACTCGGAATATAGCGTGATTATTCCAAAAATTCCCAAAATTTCCTTAAAATTCTAATTACTCGTTAGGATCGTAATGACGTTTCCTTTTCGTAAAACGGACCTGATTTGACATATTTACAAAAATGTCATCCAATAATATAATAATAATATTCTTAAAAATCCGTACGAGCCGGATATTACATTCTACCCTCCTTATTTAGAATTTTGTCCACAAAATTTGCCATAGCTTATAGTCCTTGATATTAACGTCTCTTGTCTTGTGGCATTTTCACTTCGGTTAATCGTCTGTACTTTCGGTCCTTCTTCGTGGTTCTAAACCAAAACCCTACTATATTCTCTAACATCGGCCCTAACTTAGTACTCCATACTTTCGATTTGATCGTACACGTCCTCTTTCACGTGTTAAGCACAATCCAAATTCTCAAATCTCAATCAATTGACTCAACAACGCGCTCGTCACTTTGACACTTGCGCATATACCAACTTTCTACTTTCACCTAATCACTCGTAGATTAAATCTCTTAACGATACTAACTTCAAAACCCACTCTTTATCGACGTCTTTCTTCCATTGTTCACTTAGGTCCGAGCTATAACTAAGCTTCCTAACGCTAGTTGAATTGAATGCCTACAATTTTATCCAATTTCTGGGCTGCAACCCATACCTCAACGCAATTCCCTCGATCCTATTTAGAATTGAGATGCACACCCACCGAATTTCTACCTTATCCTCCCTATCATATTCCTTACTTTTAATTGGCCTATATACGAGTTCGCGTTTACGACTCGAATCTTACCAATCTCCTAAGCCCTCAATCAACAATCTCTAACTGCGTACTTGACACCCAACAACCTTGGCATACATTGGTCTATATTTTTGTCACCAAAGCGTTAAACTCACTAATTTATCGATTGGTCTTTACTAAAATTGTCCCTTATCTTCGCTCCTCGAAACAACTTCAACTTCCCAACGTCATTGGGGTCAACTATCGCTCAAGGATTCCCAAACAACATCCATGTTGAAATTTAACTCCTCTATTTTCTTTAACTCTTTGAATTGAGTTCCGTTAGTTTCTAACTATCTGGGTTCACGTTTCTCTAGTACTGCCCCCGTATAACTTTGTCGTCCGTAGAATTCAAATCGTACACTTCTTCGGGCACCTAGCAGGTCCTAACAAAATTCTCAACAAATTTTGTGTTGATACACTTCACAACTATGTCATCAGAACACCTCCTGGTCTCGATGAGTCCAACCGGAAGTTAAAGTCGCTAACCACTCCGGATCTTTGTCCCCTTGTAGCGAAGATCCTATAAACATCACTTCTCACTCTGCGCTACTTTAATGAGGTCTATTGCTAAGTCCTTAATTAACTTTCTCTTTACTATATATTACACTCATTTGTTTAACTCGATTTCTTATTAACTCCACGTACAATTGAATCCCAAGGTTTTGCCATAGATTCTCTCCAACTATTTATTCTAACTTTATACCACCCACGTGTCTATTGGTCTCGACCTGATAACCATCAGTCTTTTGGAACCTTTTCTAACTTAATTTCACCCCAAGCCTACTTAAATGGGTTTATTACTCATCCTTATTCTTCCTATTCCATAACTCGCAAACTTCACGAATCGTTCAGCACTAACCACCGAGCTAAGCTTCTAATCTTAACTCCTCATTGAATCCAACAATCCCTCACACTTATCTCAAATGTCGCACGCGGACTCCTCTCAAGTACTCGATGATCTATATCCTTTTGTTCGCTCTAATCAGGTTCTAAATATTTGACTTGGCTCCTTTACAATGACTCATTCAACCGTCCTCTCGTTTGCAAACTTGTTGTGGATAAGTGTACACCTTCGATTCCAATCTCTTCAAATTCTCAAATCCAGGGATTCTACATTCCAAGGCGTGTTAGAAACACCTCATCATTAAGGTTCACCCCTCTTAGTTTCTCGAATGCTATTATCTCTATTTCTATACCAGAGGCAAGTCTCAGACTACGATCTTTAACTCGAACTGTATTTACTATAGGCCCGTCACTTAACTCTTATACCTTTAAACCAAAGAATTCAAAGTCTCTTACTTTCCAACATTATCAGTACTTGTTACTCGCCTTGATCAACCCACTATTTCTTCTACCCTCGCACAGTTACACTAACCTCTTAAACACGACTTTTAACTTATGGTGTTAAACTCCTTCTTATTCAGTCTATGCATCTTGGTTTTACTCCGTATGCCTTGATTGAGCAACATCCAATACCCAACGTGCATACTGCTGATCGATCGGCCCTATCTTCCCTAAGTCTTCTTCTATCCCTTGTCGGTCAAAGTCTTTTCGTGTATGGGTAATTGCTCCTTGTCGGTTAGATTCTCAAAACGGTACTTATTCCCTAGTGAGCGGTCAATTTCAATCACTTGAGTATCTCCATGCATACAACTTTGATTCACTAATGCCTTGAAATTTATTAATTTCCCATCTCCGAGTAATGTCACTATGCGTCGATACGAACACTCTTTTACAATCCCTCAGATCTTCCATTCACGTAAACCTTGTATCTTACATGTCGTATCCCCTTAATGGTAACTAAATCCTAAGCGTACAGGGTCTTGCGGTTACGTCCATCTAATCACATTAGTGCATAGCTCTTTTCTTATAGAGTCATCCTGTATTAACCTACAGTCCTCTCATCAAAGTTCACTTAAGAATTCTTCTTATCCTATTTCTAGTATTTTCTTACTCACGTGTACAAACTAATGATACCCCGACGATCTAACACATTCACTAGACTTTAAATTTCTCCTCAATTAATCACATTCTAAAATCCAAGGATCAGTCAATTAGGGTCTAGTCCTCATTTATTCAAATCTCGTATCCCTTCCATAAAAATTTGAATCTTAAGTGCTCAATTCTCACGGCAATACCGAGTCATGGACGTTAACGCATAACTCTCCTCCTCCTATATTCGAAGTCTATGTCCTTTTTTTTTTTTTTTTTTACACGAAGTCAACCTATCACTTAATTATCTTCCTAAAAAATTTAAATTCTAATATTCTTCATTCCATTACTTTTGAAATAAAGCTATACCTGGAGCAACTGATGGTTGGCCGTTATCCTCATCTTTGTTTTGGGCGATTATCCTTGGTGTAACCTTCTTCTGATTTCTGCCTCGTTGGCCTCTACTTGGTTGATCTCGGCCCGGCTTCAGGCAATCCCTGACGAAATGGCCATTCACTCCACATCGAAAGCATTTATCTGTGTCTCGTCTAAAGCTACCGTAGTGTTCCTTTTGACAGTCAGGACACAGGGGTCCTTGAGAAGTTCCAGGTGCCTGTCTTCCTTTGTTGTCGTCTTTTCTTCCGTCATGCGCCCTTTTTATGCCTCTTCTTCGTTCTTCCCCCACTGGGTGCGGTCGAAATCTCCTGAGGTACCCACCCATCCGTGGTTGCTGGGAGTAATCACTACTTGGGTTCTAGGGCCCCTCTCGATTTATTATGGTCTCCAGTTGACGGGATTGGATATCTATATGCCGAGCTTGT
This sequence comes from Begonia masoniana, assembly GCA_022432975.1. Lineage (NCBI taxonomy): Eukaryota > Viridiplantae > Streptophyta > Magnoliopsida > Cucurbitales > Begoniaceae > Begonia > Begonia masoniana. The sequence continues at coordinate 29,432,520 of CM039512.1, read as the reverse complement.
TGGTCCATGTGTCGGAATTGTTGGGCAATGAACCCCTTAAGATAGTCTATCGTATCATCTCGGTCATTTCTTTGACGCACCATAATTATAAATAACTCCTATAAAAGTTAAAAGCAAACATCTCTAAGAAACTGAAATCAAATAAAACTATAAGCATACTTACAGTTGATGAAGAGTGTCCGCGTAGTGGCTGTGCAGTCGAGCAGTCTACAGAACCGATTTTAAAACCCGGGGGCTCTGATACCATAAATGTAACGACCCTCAAACTATTCCTAATTTCCCGTACGAAATTTTTCTTTTTAAGCCTCTAAATCAATTAAAAACATCCTCGAAAACCTTTAAAGAAAAATTCATTTATCATACAAAAACAGTTTACATAAAACCACTCAACCTTCTATCATTCCTCAATTTATCAACTTATCACTTCTTCACAATATCATTTCTATCTCCATTTCAATTATACATTTTACATAAACTTTCCAAACATTCATACGTTCTCGTAACTCTGTCCAAAACCGACTCTAAACACGATTAAAATGAAGTACATTTTCATGAAAACGAACTGCATGGTTCCGTTTAAAAGTGTAACATATCCTCCTGTTTACAAAATCACCAAGCAGTTCATAACATTCAAATAACTAAATTAACAAAAACGCTTTATAAATAGTTTGCCTAATCCTCTGCACATCAATCTATCAAAATACCAACCTATCAACTATCATCAAACAATCCCATAAAACTTTACAAAAATAGTTTATAAACAGGTTCCAATGAAAACGTTTAAAACATCAAATACGAATCTAACACCTAACCAGATCCAAGCATCCTATAATTTCTATACAATTCATCATCAGCCCAAAACACTCCAAAAACCCTCAAAACCTATACATACTTCCCCACGGGTCGGTAAGCGTCGACTGCGCCAGCACACCACCGCAGCCATTCTCCGTCAACTGCGTCACTCTCCAAGTGGAGGGGTCTCGTCCTCACCTAAGCCAAGATCACCTACACTATACAGACACATATGAGATATTGAAATCTCAGTAAGCTACGTAAATGCAGATGCATGCGTGCAGTGCATATGAAGTTCAGAAAACATGTATATCAGACATATCAGGTCATTTCATACAGATTGCCACTGAGATATCACCCCTCTAAATGGAAAGGATACATCCCGCAGTCGGACTACCACTTTCGATTTAGAGGAGGGGGGTACATGCTCACAAACCCTACAGCAATGCCTGAGCCCCATCTCGTGTGACCAGATACAGATTACGTATTTTTGTTCATTATTCATTTCATTTGAAAACTTGTGCAGAAATCCATTTTCATGCCATTTTGAAACACGTGATGCATGAACAGTTATAAGCATAATGTAACCATACAATAAACAAACACATGTATACCATCAAGACCGAAATAAACTAACCTATAAACAATTAAACCTAACTACCCAACCAAAAGCAGATTAAACAAACAACTCTTCAGGGATCCTCGATACGACATCGAAGTATGGTGTAGACCGATTGGTCCAAGTAAGTCACGAAAACTTACCTGACGTCCGTTGCAAGGCTAGCTCCGTCCACGAGCGTGATTCACCTACGCAATTGTTATCAATTTGTCGTTAATATGAGCTTAAACAATAATATGTCCAAATTTAACAAAAACCTTAACTAATGAATTTCCTAAAATCTTCACCTAACTAATCGAAGTATTTAAACAACGATTAACGCTCGATAGTTTAAAATCACAATTAACGAGTTTTCCTAAAAACCCGAAAATTTTAACATTTCTCACAATTCACTCTAATTCCGTCCAATAACGTTCAATACGTCCTTTATATCGTTAATTACTATAAACCTATTAATTTCGGACTCTAATTTGGGTTCGGTAAAAACCGACCCGAAACTTCGAACGCGCGTAACTTTTGCGTCGGTTATCGGAATCGAACGATTCCAGCGGCCACGCGCTCCTCTAATAACCTATTTCAATATGCCAAAAGGAATTTAAAAACAAACAACTCTAGCTAGGTCAAAAATCCAAAAATCCGAATCTACCCATTCCCGAAATTTTCACCCTTTTTGATTTTTCATCAATTCTCATCAATTTCCTCACCAATCAACTACCCTACCATCGAATTAACATAAACTAACCCAAAATCCCGAGGCTACACACAAAACCCGAAATTGCCCAAATCGGGCATTCACTGTTTTCGCTCAATTTGAGCTCCTCACTGCCAATCAACCATAGCCGACGTTAAGCTCGGCCATTTGACGCTAAAAACGGCCAAAAGTGGCCGGAAATCAGAGCTCAATCGAGCTTGTCCTTCACGGCCCTAAATCGAACCGAAAACAGGGCAAGAAAATTGCCTTACCTGTCGATTCGTGCGCGGCGAAAGGCCGGACTATGCTCGCCGCCGTCGTCTGGCCGGAGGACGTCGGAAAACGCCGGTGAACCGGCCGTCGGTCGCCGTCGTTCTCTCCCTCTCCCCTGTCTTCGCTCTCTCGGCGTCGGGCGCTCGTCGCTCGAACAGCAACCAAAAACAACAATTTTGTTGTTTTTGTTTTTATTTAATAATAATAATAATACTCTATTTTATTGAACATCACTACCTCTCGTGTTTTCAACTATTTTGAATTTCTTATTTCGCCATTAAATCCAACTTATTATCTGGGTTCTATTAAAACTGTCCGTTCGCAAATCGGACCTTGTTTACTATTTTTACCAAAACGTCATTTACGTTACGAAAAGCGTATTTACTCGGAATATAGCGTGATTATTCCGAAAATTCTCAAAATTTCCTTAAAATTCTAATTACTCGTTAGGATCGTAATGACGTTTCCTTTTCGTAAAACGGACCTGATTTGACATATTTACAAAAATGTCATCCAATAATATAATAATAATATTCTTAAAAATCCGTACGAGCCGGATATTACACTAAGAACTACTTCTTTTCTACTTTACTATCTCACTCCTACTTATCACTCCTATCTCTTACACTTACTCATATCAGCCAATCAAGACAATTTATACCTCGAACAATCATGACATTTCATTACACAGCCCTTATACTCAACGCTCTCATTTCTTAAACCTATCAACTATTCCTCAACTTGTCTAACTTCTACTTTCAGTCATTACCAAATACTCAAATTCTTAGGTCTAAATAAACTTGTTTCCAACTTTACACTCAACACTCATCACCCGACTACCTTAATTGATCTCTAACCACTTTGACTTCAACCTCCTTAATTTGAAAATTGAAACTTCCTTAGCTTCACAGCCTTCCTAGCTTACCCTTTCTCCTAAATTTATTCGTAAACTTTCTGTGTGAACTTCTTTCCTTCTACTTGCTAACTACTGCAGTTTCACACGAAACTCTAAATAATCAATGCCTAACCCTTTTTTCTACTCTTCTATTAAAATTTACTTATCTCTTAGCTTACCTCTATCCTCTTAAATCCATCTAAAATTCATAATCTAACTTAGCACTTCTTCTATCTATATTGCATAATTCCAGCATTTGAGTTCTAACTTACATCCTATAATTAAACCTATCCCCTCTTACACTTTTGACTTTGACCTCAACGATTCTGACTTTGTGACATCTAAGTCGAACCTTTAAGCTTTTGGACTTAACATTATCTCTAAATCACTCACACACTAATTCTAACTTTTCTCTTGTTACATTATACCACTTCTAATCTCTTTCCTAAATCTCTCCAAACTTATACCTTTAAGCTTTTGGACTTAACATTATCTCTAAATCACTCACACACTAATTCTAACTTTTCTCTTGTTACATTATACCACTTCTAATCTCTTTCCTAAATCTCTCCAAACTTATACAAATGTTTAATTTCACTCAAGATTTTCTCTAAAGTTTCATAACTAAATCTACTCTATTTTACCCTTCCAACTCGCCCAGTCTCCTACCCGTTACATTTCTACAATGGTACTCACTCATTTTATCTATACCTCTTAGCACTCATAGTCTTTTCCATTGTTAACCTCACTTAATTTAACAATCAATCAAACTTATAACTTTATCTCACTTAGACTAGGCTCCCCTCTAGGTTTTTTTGCATAAAGTTCATCAAAATTTTCCCTTTAACAATTTACTTAAGCTAGGCACTCAAATACAATCTACATTTATATGGTTCTAATCTCCTACGACGGGCCACCAAATCTTTCAAAATGCCTAAATTTATAATCTGAGTTTCGTTTCTCCTCACAAATATACTCCAATCTTCTAACATCCCAATTCTGTTAGTTTCCTATCCTATCTCTACGTAAATCCCTATACTTCCATACTTGATCCTATTAAATTACTCAGTTCAGACCCCCAATCATTTACTTAAACTAAACCCTTGACTACAGTTTATATCTTTATACGTACGTAACTCTAAATATCACACCTTGCTATCTCGTCTTATCCACATAATGTACTAAGGGTCTCTCAATGATTTAAGACATCTCTTTAAAAAATTTGTTTCTACCCTTAAGCTCTCCTATAACTCATCGTACCTCAAAACTGCAAGGGTTTTCTAAAAACCCCAATTCTATCTATTCAAATCTTTTCTCACCTAAGATGTAACTTTTAAGGGAAACTCATCCTAAAATTTTCTAATCTCTCTATCCTCAATCCTACTTATATCTATTCTACGGATGTTACCTTGTCTGTTTCGCTTTTCAAATAAATTTTTAACTATTGAACTATAGGTTTACTGCGTCTATAAGTTGGCTAATGGAATCCACCGAGGTTGTCTCGGTACTCTCGGAATGTTCTAATCTATTACAGTTCCAAAACAAACAGGGTTAAACAATCTAATCTTAAATATAAACTAACTAAAAGTAAAGAAATACTTACAGTCGGTGAAACACGTTGCATGGCGGCCGGCATTGTCGGGTAATCCTTTGAACGACTCGACCATTTATGCTCTGATACCATCTTGTAACGCCCCCGAACCCACCCTGGCTCAGTGCGCTACTTTGCTAACTAATCCCACATTAAAACATAATTAAAATACAATTGACACAACAAAATTTAAAACTAAATCCCTCGAATCTCTCTTACGTCATACCTAGCTGCCTAGACTCATTAATTTCCTTTAATTCCGGAAAATTTTGACAAAGTAACGCCTGAAAATGGCGCCTCCAAAATGCTAAATACCTGCATAAAATGCAATCCCAACAAATCCAGAATATTCCTAACCATCTAACCAACCTACGAAATCTCCAACAGCAGTAAAGAGAGAAACTAAAATACTAACATCTGAAAATCCACAATATAGGCGATACATCACCCTTAAATATGACTAAAGACAACATTCCCCAAAAAGAGTTAAAAACTGAATACAATCCAATCCAACACATTTCCCCCGAAGATCATGGTCGAGACGCCTCGACAACTGCCTGCACCGGCGTGCTCCATGTGCCATCGACTGCCACCAAGTCCCGGGCTTCATCATCTAGCTCACCTGATCTTGTTTTCACCTACAACACAGAACACACACACGCACGTAAGCTTAAGCTTAGCAAGTAATGAATAACGAATATAAACATTCACAACGCACACCACACCCACACAGTACTCAAGCAACAACCAACAAACAAACAACACCGACAAGTGACAATACTCAAACACCAAACAATAAACAACTTCTAACACTCAATTTGCCTGCACCAAAGTGCCTTAATTGCCGTGCACCGAAGTGCCTTATTTTCCGTGCACCGAAGTGCCTTAGTTGCCGTGCATCGAAGTGCCTTATTTGCCGTGCACCGAAGTGCCTTATTTGCCGTGCACCGAAGTGCCTTATTTGCCGTGCACCGAAGTGCCTTATTTGCCGTGCACCGAAGTGCCTTATTTTTCACACACACACGACAAACACAACAACAACACAACAGCAAGGCCGAACAACACCACAACTCAATGCAAAACAAAACACTACACGAAGGAGAGCAGTAAAAAAATAAACCCTACCGTTCTGTGGTGTAGGCCCGAAAGCGACCAAACACACAATCCATTACTTACCTGGACTCTTGCACCGCACTTACTCGCATTGGCTATGTAAATTTCCCCACTCGGTAACCTATCACATTCACAAAATTCACTTAAGCATCACAATTCACTTCTAAAGAATATTTAAACTACCTCTAACTACAATTATTCAAACTTCCTTAAAATTAAGCCTACATTCACCAATTTACTCTCCAACTACTATTTCTAGCCTAATCCAACTAAAACCTAACTAAATGGGACACCAATTTGGGTTCGGTAAAAACTGACCCGAACTTCAAACGCACGTAACTATTGCGTCGGATATCGGAATCGAACGATTCCAGCGGCCACGTATTCCTCTAATAACCTATTTTAACATGCCAAAAGGAATTTGAAAACAAACAACCGTAGCTAGGTCAAAATGGCAAAAACCCGAACTGCCCCTTACCCGGAAAATCCCCTTTTTCGATTTTCCATCAATTCTCACTCAATTCCTCACTAATCAACCACAAATACCCTCAATTAGCATAATCTAACCAAAATCCCGAGGCTACACACCATAAAACCCGAAATGCCTAAATAGGGGTTCACTGTTTTTCGCCCAAATAGGGCTCCTCACGGCCAGGCGACTAAAACCAGACCAAGGGTCGGCAAACCCACGCTGGAAACAACCCAAAACCACCAGTGATCGGAGCCAAAACTGGCTCGTCGCTCACGGCCTCGAACAGAGAGAAAATCAGGGGAAATCGAACTCACCCGTCTGGTTGCGCGCGAAGATAGGCCGGAACTCGTTCGCTGCCGTTGCCTGACCAGAAAACCTCAGAAATCGACGGTGATTGGCTCGCTGAACGCTGCTCGCGTCTTCTCCCCTGCTCTCGGGTGCTCGGTGCACAAACGCAGAATGGCTTCTTCGAAGCCATTCTATGTTTTAACTTAAATTTTTTTATTTTAATTAATAATAATAATAATAATAATTATAAAACTAACCATTAATTAAATCCTCATTTACCGTTTTGCCCTCTCGTATTTCCGACCATTTCAAATTTCGTTAAATCTCATTCTTAAATTATAAACCCCGGCTTAATTTCACTAGGACCTGAACTTAAATTAAAAACTTCACTTTTCTTTTATACTAATTAAAATAACCTATTTATTAAACAATTTCCTTATCATTTTATTTTCTCTCCAATTTTTCCTTCTTAAAAAATCTCGGGTGTTACAAAATTAAACCCTAATTAACATTCAATCAAGTTGATTTCCTCAATTTGAACTCAATTAGCCCTAAATTGAGTGGATTCTAATGTAAGAAATTTAAATCAAAAATTAATTTCCTTCCATAAATACAAACAGAAAACCAGCAACTAAATCCCAATTAATATCCATAATTAGGACCAAATTACACAATCAATAATCTATGGAAATAATTCAGTCCTAATTTCAAGCCAATATTCTGTAAACATTAAGGAAATCAATTCTTTTATATTTCGTTTTTGGAATCTATTCAATTAGAGGGACAGAATCGTACTCCCGTATCTAAGGAAAATTTGGGGAAACAATCCCACAAATTGAGAAATCCCTTCTTCCAATTTCTTAAAGCAGAGAAGAAATGGGAGAAACTCATACCTTGCCAAAACCACCGTATCCGACTTTCGGCCACTGAAACTTGCTCCTACCACTACAAAATCCTTTGAGGGAGCTTCAACTTTGCCTCGTTCGACTAAGCAACTCCACCTACGAATTTTGTAGCACCCGACTTTATTTAAATCAAATGACTGATCAATCAATTAAGTGCATTTCGTGGTTGAGTTTGAGTGAAAGATTATTAGGTTAATGAGTGAGTAAGTAAGGGTAATATGGTAATTAGAATTTATTAGTGGATAACCTATTTAATGAAGAATTTATGGAAGTAGCCGCCACTATTCACTCTCACTCTCACTCTCGGATTTTAGCTCAAGTCACCAGAGCTCTCCCAGCGATTTCTCTCCGATCCCATTCGCGGATCTAGGTGAGTTTCTACCTCGATTTCTACTGATTTAGTATCTGAAGACAATAGCGTGGAGGATTGTAGTTGTGTATTTCGTATTTTATTCTGAATGTGAGTGGTTTCGAGTTTAGCATAGAACCATGAATGCCGAGCGATTAGAACTCCCAACTATCCCTTAGGTTTCTTTGAATGCCGTAGAATGAGGTGTGGAAAGGACTGGCTTAATGTTCTGTTTATGTTCTAGGTGAGAAAGGTCCCGAAGAAGCTCCTAGCCGAGCACCCGCCAAGAATCCAGGTAAGTAAAGTTTGTTTGTGCCTTCGGGCCTACATCACAAAACAATAGGTGTTATGCATGTTTGTATGCTTATTTTCAGTTGTCATGCATCATGTTTTTGAAAGACTACGAAAATGTATTTTCATGAAACGGTATGGCATGTGTGAGCAGGATGAACAGAACAACTGTTAAGGGGGATTAATCCGCCCCTTAACTGAGAACAGAGGATTGAGGTTTTGGGAAAAATGATCCACTTCCCAATCCTACAGGGGGATCAGATCAGTTAACTGTTAAGGGAATTAATCCGCCCCTTAATTGAGATCAAAGGATGTATGCTTTGGGGGATGACTGATCCACTTTCCCATCGTACAGAGGGATCAACAGAGAACAAATTTGAATGCAACTGAGATGAGAAAGTAGAAATTGCATGTTTAGGGAAAATTATTGTGTCATCGATTTATTTCATCCATTGCTTTACTTGCTTAGCATTAGGCTAATAGATGAGTTTTGTGATGTAGGTGAAGAAGTTACCGAAGGTGTGTTTACAGAACAGTTTGAAGACTAGGCTGGTTGGGGGAGCACATCCATGCATCGGTTGGGCAATCTGTTGAGGCGGTTTAATCAATGGTTGTATGTGTTAGGTTGAGAATACTGGTTTCAGATTAGCAATTTCTGAGTATTTTAGTGACTATGGTTTGAGTTTGGTTAAAAATGATTTTCTTAAGATTTTACTGGAAATGACGAATTGATGGTTTAACTGTGTTTTGCTGATTTGATTAGTGTTTTCATGAAAATTTGGTTGTCTGAAGGTTTTCAGTCGATTTTACGAGTCCTTCCGGTAAGCAGTGATGTTCCTTGTTTAGGGTGATTACTTTGAATCTACCGGTAGATGCTGCCTATCGGCAGATGTAGCGTGTTTTGTCATTCTGTTGGCAGATATAGTCCATCGGCAGATTAGTGTACATTTTAATTCTATCGGAAGGAGTCGTATTGTTGTTATCGGTAGATGTCGCGTGTTTGTCTATCGGAAGATGGAGACGCGTTATTTGTGTTGACCTCATCGGCAGATGAAGTTGTGTTGACTTCATCGGCAGATTGAGTCGTGTCGACGTCATCGGTAGATGCAGTCTACCGAGTGGAGTCCTTGTTTGCACACGTCATCGGTAGGAGCATGTTACTGCTCCTTCCGTTGACTTTATCCATCGACAGAAGCGTTTGACTTCGGCGACTGGCAGAAGCGTTTGACTTCGGCGACTTCTCCAGTATCCCATGGTTTGAAACTTTATTCCCTATTTGTCGATTGCCTTTTTACCCTCCAAACGATGATTTATAGTTTTGTTTTAACTCCATTGCTAATAAAATGATTTCCGCTGTAAGATTTAATTATTTTGAGATTTTAGTTTATGTCAAAAGTGAAGTTTTAAAATATACGAATGAGATTTTTTTAGTCTTGAGTAACGGACCGGGTTCAGATAACTTGGGGCGTTACAAGTTGGTATCAGAGCCTATTTGGTTAAACCGTTCAAAAGATCACTCAACAGTGTCAATCGTTGCATGGAAGTACTCCAACAACTGTAAGTATTTATGTTAGTTTTAGTTAGTAGATATTTATGGGAATAATTAACCTTTACAGGAATATAGCAAAATGTCTAGACGACCAGGGAGGCCAAGAGTTCAGAGAGAGACACCAACCCCGGGAGGTGCAGGGGATTCGGGTGTGATCAGGCAGCTGACCGATTTGGTGCGTCAGCAATCTGATATGATGCGCCAGCAGTCCGATCAGTTGGGACTGCTACTGAACCGAGAGGTACAAGGGAGTGCCAACTCGGGTTCTAACAATGATCAGGCAGGAGAGAGGTTTAGGAGGTTGCGACCACCCACTTTTGATGGAAAGTCAGCTAATCCAATCGTGGCCGAGGAATGGTTGAAAAAGATAGAAAGCATGTTTAGGTGTGCAAATGTGGGGGAAGGAGAAAAGGTCGTTTTGGCAACCTTCCACTTTGCCGGTGATGCTCAACTTTGGTGGGAAACGATGGAGACCACCCATGATGTTCTTGCGATGACTTGGACGCAATTTAAGGAGATTTTCTATGAGAAGTATTTTAACGGTACTGTACAGACCACAAAGAAGTTGGAGTTCATGAACTTGAAACAGACAGAGACCGTAGCTGAATACAGCAGACAGTTTGAATCCCTATCAAGGTTTGCCGGACACCTCGCACGCAGGGATGAGGATAAGGTGTTCCAATTTGTGCATGGGCTGAAACCTGAGATTTATAGGGGAGTCAAGTTCTCGGGTATAAAAGGATTGTCCTACAGTGAAGTGGTGTCCACGGCATTAGAAGTGGAAGAGGCAGAGATGAAGTGTGCCGAGTTTAGTGCAGCCCCACGAAAGTTTGTTCAACCACCACCGCAGAGAGGAGTGAAGAGGCACAATGAAGGTCAGTACAACCGAGGAAAGGTGAATAAGGTGCAAGACACTAGGAAGTTCCCTCAATGCCCGAAGTGTTCAAGATTTCACCCGGGAGAGTGTAGACTTAGCACGGGGAAGTGTTTCAACTGTGAGGAGACCGGACATCTGCTTAAGGATTGCCCAAAGCCCAGAGTCCTTCGCTGTTATAATTGTAGTAAAGTTGGCCACATGAGTAGGGATTGTCCAGCTCCGAAGAATGGCCCTGTGAATATAAAGCCAAGGATATACTCCATGGTGGAGTCAGGTGATGAAGACCAGCCCGCTGTTGTGTCAGGTACTATACTAGTCAATTCAATGCCTGCTTTTACTTTGTTAGACTCTGGTGCAACGCATTCCTTCATAGCATCTGCATTCGCTGCTAAGTTAGATGTTAAGTCCTCACCTACTATGCATGTGTTCGATGTTGCTTTACCTTCTGGTGAACGCATGCGCTCTAGCCGTGTGCTGCTAAATAGTGTAGTGACAGTAGAAGATGAGAACCTGCCTGCTGATCTCATTATTTTAGAAATCATGGGATTCGATGTAATCTTATGAATGGACTGGTTGTTTAAGCACTATGCTACAATAGATTGTAGAACTGGTTTAGTTAGTTTTCAACCCCCTGGTGGTTTAAGACACACTTTCCAAGCCTCGAAGAAGGATAAGAGGATGTCTATCTTAGCCGCTTTTAGTGCTAGATCTTCCTTATGCTGTGAGTATTCATGCTTTCTGGCCAGTGTTTTGGACACAAAACTGGTAGGAGGATTGAGTCTCCAAAATGTTCTAGTAGCTCAAGACTTCCCTGAAGTTTTCCTTGATGACCTGCCTGGTTTACCACCAGATAGGGAGATTGAATTCGTAGTAGATGTCTATCCTGGTGCTGAGCCTGTATCTAAGAATCCATACCGATTAGCACCGGCAGAACTCAAGGAATTAAAGAAACAGTTAGAGGAACTGACAGAAAAAGGATTCATACGACCGAGTTATTCACCGTGGGGTGCACCAGTTCTGTTTGTTAAAAAGAAGGATGGATCAATGCGTATGTGCATTGACTATAGAGAGTTGAATAAATTAACCGTCAAGAATAAGTACCCATTGCCTAGGATTGATGATTTGTTTGACCAACTACAGGGTGCACGGGTTTTCTCTAAGATTGATTTAAGATCCGGATACTACCAATTGAAGGTTAAATCGGAGGATATACCAAAGACTGCCTTCCGTACGAGATACGGACATTTTGAGTTTTTGGTTATGTCCTTTGGTTTGACAAATGCACCAGCAGCCTTTATGGATCTTATGAATAGGGTGTTTCACGAGTTTTTAGATAAGTTTGTCATTGTATTCATTGATGATATCCTGATTTACTCACGAAATAAGGATGACCATGTAAGGCATCTAACCTTAGTGCTAGAAACATTAAAACGGCATCAGCTTTTTGCCAAGTTTTCCAAGTGTGAATTTTGGCTGGACAGAGTCCACTTTCTAGGCTATGTGATCTCGAGTGATGGAATATCCGTGGATCCAGCGAAGGTTCAAGCAGTAAAGGACTAGCCTCAACCAAAGAATGCTTCTGATATTAGGAGTTTTCTCGGGTTAGCAGGGTATTACAGGAAGTTTATTGAAGGATTCTCGAAAGTTGCAACACCCCTCACTCGTTTAACTAGGAAAAACATAAAGTATGCCTGGACTAAGGAGTGTGAGTCCAGCTTCCAAACCTTAAAACAGAAATTGACCAATGCACCAATACTAACCCTTCCTGTTGATAATGGTAAGTTTAGTATTTATTGTGATGCTTCCAAAATTGGACTTGGCTGTGTTTTGATGCAAGACGGTAAGGTCATAGCCTATGCATCAAGACAGTTGAAAACTCATGAAAGGAATTACCCTACGCACGACTTAGAGTTAGCTGCTGTAGTTTTTGCATTGAAGATTTGGAGGCATTACTTGTTTGGACAGACCTGTGAAATATTTTCAGATCATAAAAGCCTGAAGTATATTTTCACACAAAAGGAATTAAACATGAGGCAACGTCGATGGTTGGAATTTGTCAAGGATTATGACTTTGAAATAAAATACCACCCTGGTAAGGCCAATGTGGTGGCTGATGCATTGAGTAGAGTAACACCATCAGCCTCAGCCTTGATTCTGGACATGCAGGTGGCCTTAGAATCAGAATTCCATAAGTTTAACCTAGAAGCTGTGACCAATATAGCAGCTATGCTTTCTGCCATCTCTTTGAAACCTACCATTCTGGATAAGATAAAGAAACCCAGAATAATGATGGAGAGTGTAAAAAGTTCAAGTCGGACATGGATACTACTGACAATTTGGACTTCAATTGTACTGATGATGGAATACTTAAGTTCAGGAATAGATATTTTGTACCAGCCAATAAGGAGCTTCGGGATGAAATCCTTTCTGAAGCTCATTCTTCTAGGTTCTCCGTTCATCCTGGAAGTACAAAAATGTACAGAGATCTTAAGCAGACCTATTGGTGGCCTGGTTTGAAGAGAAGTGTAGCTGAGCATGTAGGATCATGCTTGATCTGCCAACAAGTTAAGGCTGAACATCAGAGGCCTGCAGGGATGCTGCAGCCATTGCCACTTTCCGAATGGAAATGGGAACAGATAACCATGGATTTTGTTGTGGGATTTCCTAGAACCGTAAAAGGACACGATGCAATTTGGGTGATAGTGGACCGATTAACCAAAACTGCTCATTTCTTACCTATAAAAATGACTTACTCTATGGATCAACTAGCTGAATTGTATGTGCATGAGATTGTGAGATTACATGGGGTTCCAGCTACTATAGTTTCTGATCGGGACACTAGGTTTACATCAAATTTTGGAAAAGTTTACATAAAGCCATGGGTACACAACTAAATTTCAGCACAGCCTTCCATCCTCAAACCGATGGTCAGTCGGAAAGAACCATTCAAACGTTAGAGGATATGCTCCGGGCATGTGTTTTTAGATTTTCAAGGTTCTTTAGCAAGTATTTACCTCTGGTAAGTTTTGCTTACAATAACAGTTTTCCAAGCAAGAAAAAAACAATAGAATGGCACCTATGAGGCCTTGTATGGACGAAAATGTAGATCTCCTTTGTACTGGGCGAAGTTGGTGACGCACAGTTGCTTGGTCCTGACCTGTGCACCAAACGTTGAGAAGGTTTGCCCTCATCCGTCAGAGGAATCTAACAGTCAAAGCCGAAGAAGCTCGCTGACAGAAGACGCAGAGGAGATAGAGATTAGAGTTTGAAGTATGGCGAGAAGTCAGTTTTTCTTAAGGTATCACCATTCAAGGAGTTGTGAGGTTTGGAAGGAGCAAGGAGAGGCAAACGGACTCCTAGATTTGTTGGTCCTTTCTCAATTCTGAAAAGGATTGGCGAGGCAGACCTATCAGTTACACGCTACCAGTTTCTATGGGAGGGTAAATGGATGTGTCCATGTCTCTTTTAAGAAGTGAAGAGTGTATGCGGGATCCAACTCAAGTTGTCGAACAGCAGAACATTAAAATTCAACCTACACTTACCCACGAAGAAAAGCCAGTGAAGATTCTAGATTTTGCAGTAAAGGTGTTGCGCAACAAAGAAGTTCCATTGGTGAAAGTCTTATGCACAATCAGAATACAGAGGAGGCAACTTGGGAACGCCAGCAAGACATGAGGACCAGCATCCAGAACTTTTCAGGTACTGAATTTTGAGGACAAAATTCTTTTAAGGAGGGTAGATTGTAGCACCCGACTTTATTAAATCAAATGACTGATCAATCATTAAGTGCATTTCGTGGTTGAGTTTGAGTGAAAGATTATTAGGTTAATGAGTGAGTAAGTAAGGGTAATATGGTAATTAGAATTTATTAGTGGATAACCTATTTAATGAAGAATTTATGGAAGTAGCCGCCACTATTCACTCTCACTCTCACTCTCGGATTTTAGCTCAAGTCACTAGAGCTCTCCCAGCGATTAGGTTGCCCTCCTCCGTCAGAGGATCTAACAGCTCAAGCCGACAGAAAAGCTATGCTGACAGACGACGCAGAGAATTAGAGTTTTGAGTAGGCGATGAAGTTTTTCTTAAGGTATCACCATTCAAAGGAGTTGTGAGTTTGGAAGGAGAGGAAACTGAATCCTAGATTTGTTGGTCCTTCTCAATTCTGAAAGGATTGGGCAGGCAGCCTATCAGTTACAGCTACCGTTTTCTATGGGAGGGATACATGATGTGTTCCATGTCTCTATGTTAAAGAAGTGTATGCGGGGATCCAACTCAAGTTGTCGAACAGCAGAACATTTAAAATTCAACCCTACACTTACCCACGAAGGAAAAGCCAGTGAAGATTCTAGATTTTGCAGTAAAGGTGTTGCGCAACAAAGAAGTTCCATTGGTGAAAGTCTTATGGCACAATCAGAATACAGAGGAGGCAACTTGGGAACGCCAGCAAGACATGATGGACCAGCATCCAGAACTTTTCAGGTACTGAATTTTGAGGACAAAATTCTTTTAAGGAGGGTAGATTGTAGCACCGACTTTATTTAAATCAAATGACTGATCAATCAATTAAGTGCATTTCGTGGTTGAGTTTGAGGTGAAAGATTATTAGGTAATGAGTGAGTAAGTAAGGGTAATATGGTAATTAGAATTTATTAGTGGATAACCTATTTAATGAAGAATTTATGGAAGTAGCCGCCACTATTCACTCTCACTCTCACTCTCGGATTTTAGCTCAAGTCACTAGAGCTCTCCCAGCGATTTCTCTCCGATCCCATTCGCGGATCTAGGTGAGTTTCTACCTCGATTTCTACTGATTTAGTATCTGAAGATAATAGCGTGGAGGATTGTAGTTGTGTATTTCGTATTTTATTCTGAATGTGAGTGGTTTCGAGTTTAGCATAGAACCATGAATGCCGAGCTATTAGAACTCCCAACTATCCCTTAGGTTTCTTTGAATGCCGTAGAATGAGGTGTGGAAAGGACTGGCTTAATGTTCTGTTTATGTTCTAGGTGAGAAAGGTCCCGAAGAATCTCCTAGCCGAGCACCCGCCAAGAATCCAGGTAAGTAAAGTTTGTTTGTGCCTTCGGGCCTACATCACAAAACAATAGGTGTTATGCATGTTTGTATGCTTATTTTCAGTTGTCATGCATCATGTTTTTGAAAGACTACGAAAATGTATTTTCATGAAACGGTATGGCATGTGTGAGCAGGATGAACAGAACAACTGTTAAGGGGGATTAATCCGCCCCTTAACTGAGAACAGAGGATTGAGGTTTTGGGAAAAATGATCCACTTCCCAATCCTACAGGGGGATCAGATCAGTTAACTGTTAAGGGAATTAATCCGCCCCTTAATTGAGATCAGAGGATGTATGCTTTGGGGGATGACTGATCCACTTTCCCATCGTACAGAGGGATCAACTGTGATGACCCGAATGTGCACGTATGGTACGACTGCGGGGCAAACCTCGGGTTGCGGGGCAAACCTCGGGATCTAAGCCGAGTATAGGCGAATCCCGGACTCGAGTATAGGCGAATCCCGGGTCGTAAAAAGGGGGGTTGTCACAATCCCACATCGCTTGGGGAAGTATGTGGAAATGAAACATATGTAAAGAGACCCTCCCAACATAGCAAGACGCGTTTTGGAGCACGATTGGCGACGGATCCCATAAGAACTCCGAAGTTAAGCGTGCTTCGGCGAGAGCAATTCCAGGTTGGGTGACCTTCTGGGAAGTTCTCGCCAAACAAAGCCGTGAGGGGAGGATATTGGGCTGCGGCCCAATCCCCGGAGCGGACAATATCTTGCTGGGAACAGGGGTCGTTACAAATGGTATCAAAGCCTGTACCCAACCGGAAATGTGGCCAACGAGGACGTTGGGCCCCCGAGGGGGGGTGATTGTGATGACCCGAATGTGCACGTATGGTACGACTGCGGGGCAAACCTCGGGTTGCGGGGCAAACCTCGGGATCTAAGCCGAGTATAGGCGAATCCCAGACTCGAGTATAGGCGAATCCCGGGTCGTAAAAAGGGGGGTTGTCACAATCCCACATCGCTTGGGGAAGTATGTGGAAATGAAACATATGTAAAGAGACCCTCCCAACATAGCAAGACGCGTTTTGGAGCACGATTGGCGACGGATCCCATAAGAACTCTGAAGTTAAGCGTGCTTCGGCGAGAGCAATTCCAGGTTGGGTGACCTTCTGGGAAGTTCTCGCCAAACAAAGCCGTGAGGGGAGGATATTGGGCTGCGGCCCAATCCCCGGAGCGGACAATATCTTGCTGGGAACAGGGGTCGTTACATCAACAGAGAACAAATTTGAATGCAACTGAGATGAGAAAGTAGAAATTGCATGTTTAGGGAAAATTATTGTGTCATCGATTTATTTCATCCATTGCTTTACTTGCTTAGCATTAGGCTAATAGATGAGTTTTGTGATGTAGGTGAAGAAGTTACCGAAGGTGTGTTTACAGAACAGTTTGAAGACTAGGCTGGTTGGGGGAGCACATCCATGCATCGGTTGGGCAATCTGTTGAGGCGGTTTAATCAATGGTTGTATGTGTTAGGTTGAGAATACTGGTTTCAGATTAGCAATTTCTGAGTATTTTAGTGACTATGGTTTGAGTTTGGTTAAAAATGATTTTCTTAAGATTTTACTGGAAATGACGAATTGATGGTTTAACTGTGTTTTGCTGATTTGATTAGTGTTTTCATGAAAATTTGGTTGTCTGAAGGTTTTCAGTCGATTTTACGAGTCCTTCCGGTAAGCAGTGATGTTCCTTGTTTAGGGTGATTACTTTGAATCTACCGGTAGATGCTGCCTATCGGCAGATGTAGCGTGTTTTGTCATTCTGTTGGCAGATATAGTCCATCGGCAGATTAGTGTACATTTTAATTCTATCGGAAGGAGTCGTATTGTTGTTATCGGTAGATGTCGCGTGTTTGTCTATCGGAAGATGGAGACGCGTTATTTGTGTTGACCTCATCGGCAGATGAAGTTGTGTTGACTTCATCGGCAGATTGAGTCGTGTCGACGTATCGGTAGATGCAGTCTACCGAGTGGAGTCCTTGTTTGCACACGTCATCGGTAGGAGCATGTTACTGCTCCTTCCGTTGACTTTATCCATCGGCAGAAGCGTTTGACTTCGGCGACTGGCAGAAGCGTTTGACTTCGGCGACTTCTCCAGTATCCCATGGTTTGAAACTTTATTCCCTATTTGTCGATTGCCTTTTTACCCTCCAAACGATGATTTATAGTTTTGTTTTAACTCCATTGCTAATAAAATGATTTCCGCTGTAAGATTTAATTATTTTGAGATTTTAGTTTATGTCAAAAGTGAAGTTTTAAAATATACGAATGAGATTTTTTTAGTCTTGAGTAACGGACCGGGTTCAGATAACTTGGGGCGTTACAAATTTCCACTCTCGATCGAGCTCCATCCTGATACTGTGAACTGCTCCTTCTGACCGAGCACGTGAAACCTCCCTTAGGGGCATAAGTTTTTTTTTTTCTCTCTCTCTCTCTCTGGTTTCCTCTTTTCGTGAAGGTGAAGAATGAAGAGGACAATTTTCTTAAAAGCCAAACCAAACTAGTTCATTCAGCAAATTGAACCGGGCAGCGTGAGAACCAAACCAGCCCAAACCCAAAATTGTTCCTATCAACCGAATATTTTTGGACTGTTAAGGACGCCTAAATCGATCCAAAAATCCAACTCTAGGATTTTATTGGAAATGAATTTCCTACCCTTATTACTTTCAAAAAAAGATTATTTTAAGATGAATGAAGAAGCTTAAATCTCTCTAATCTCTAGGCAAAGACGATCAATCTAACGCTCGGGAAAATATCTCAAATCATATTCCTTCTCTCTCTCGGAATCCAAGTAAGTAAAACACTAGGTTGTTTAATGTTTTGGCTGTAAGCACTACATCATGAAACATTTATTAATTATTTTCTTTAAAGTATTTTATTATTCAATTATGTTATTACTTGGACACGTATGTATAGGCATTGACTTAGTAACGTAGAAAGATAAAAATGATAAGTCATAATGTATGCGAGATGAAATGCATGAAAACGAATGGAATTGACGAAAAACATAAAAGGCTAATGAGAGCCTGAACACATAAGATGGCTACGAAAAGCTTGAACACATGGTTATAAATTGAGATAACTGATGAAACTTTATAAGGGTTAGAAACTGCTAGTTTTCTAAAAACCTGAATGCATGGTAAGGATTTGAAAATGAGTTTCGTCCAATATGTAACTTTTAAAGCATGGATTGGATAAAGAATGCAATTAAATTCACATGCACGTATTTTTACTTACTGAGTTTATTTCACTTACTGAGTTTATTTCACGCATTATTTTTGTGGTGTGAATTTTTATCTGAGGATGAACTGGCACTGTTCGACAAATTTTCCAGAGGCGGGCGAGCATACAGAGGAGGATGCCGTCGTTGGCTCCGAATAGTAATTTTAAGTCACGATTTTTATATCATTTAAAAGGATATTTCACATTTATTTGTATTTAATTTTAACTAATTTCAGTTGAATAATTTATTTCATCAGATGTTGAATTTTCAATTAACGAAGTTATTTTTTTTGGGGTAATTATCGATTTGAACCCTGTACTATACACTTTTTTTCAATTTGCCCCCTGTACTAAAAAAATCGACAAACTGGACCTTGTACTGTCATTCCGTTATCAATTTGAACATTTTAAAAATTTCCATTAAACCCCTACGTTAATGCACGTGCAGACTCAAAATTTGCCTAAAAAATCTAAGTCCCTGCTGAATCCCTAAATCTCCAATTTTCCATTCAATTTTCCATTTTCCAGACGAAATCGGGGATCCATATCGATTTCCTCGATTCTCCAGCCCGACACTTCATCTTCTAGAAGTGCTCTTTTTGACCGATTTGCAAGCACCCGAACTTCATCTTACAAGAGCTACCGATTGTCAAGCACCCAATTTTTGAAGTACGAAGCTTGCTTTCGCTTCCAACTAAAGTACCATTTACTCTATTTTGCTCCACTCGGTTCTGTCTCTTTTGTTTCCATTCTGTGATAAAACCATGGAAAGAGATAAAAGCTTAAGACAATGGTGTGTTTTAGGCATGCAATTTTTGTAATATCATAAATCTTTGCGGATTTGTGTCCTTGCTCCATTACCTTTCGTCATCTATTCCAATTTTATATATCTCTTAATTCTAGAACATTACTTCCTGTATTCCTTCCCTGTACTGGCAAGATTCCTGACACGCTTGTCAGACTCTTGCCATACCTATATTGCTTTGATAACTTAGCCTGCTGTACTACTTCACGCCACTGATCCTTCCGCCTTATGTGCACATCTATTAGTAGTCTGGTCGCTATTCTCCATCTCCGTCTATCTGCTACATTATGGTTTCAAGACTCGCCCTTCTGTCACTATGCAATATGTCAAATCACACTTCCACTCTCGACGACTTTGCACACCAAACCAAATTATCCACTTTATTGCCACTCGACATGGTTTTACCGCCCCGGTACCAGCTGTTCTGCGTAAGTAGCAGCTCGTCGGGCGTAGTCGTCGTGGAGAGCTACACCTCCTGAGCAGCGCTCATTCGCATGCACAGAAACAGGAATGAATGGTACTCCTACCTCACTCCGTCATCGCGTGTCCCCTATATTCTTCGTTATAAAATATAGTGGTGGTGTGAAACATTTTTTCTTCCTTCCCCTTTCCAGGTATTTAAGACAACCAAAAAATTTCACCATTTTGGGCGTCTCCGTGCGAGGTCGACGCTGCGCCTTGCTATGCTAAAAATTGAGTTATGAAGTTACTATCGGTATCGTTTCCATTATTCCTTTAACTAAGTGGTGTTTGTATTTATACAATATTCATTGTGTACTTTTGTAGATGATTCGGAGGTGTTGGTCAACTGTTAAATGTTTTTGCAATGCAAGAGACTTCCTTTCGTACATCATGGGACACTGAAGAATCTGGTAGCAGATTTTTGGTTGTCAATAATATGCGGTAATATAATATTAATTTATCAATTATACAATATAATTGCGATTTATTACAGGTGGATTAGGAGTATGCAATTTTTTTCATGATACGATGGCAGCCATGGGATTGAAGGAGAAATATATATTTAATGGGTTACGATCAAAAATAGAAAGTATGGAGCACATCCAAGAAGCTATATTGAATAAGTGGATGGAAAAAACTACAATGTATTTACGGTTGTGGCACTTACAATTGTATGTTTGTAGCTTATGTTTATATGACTATGTAATTTAGTGTATGTTTGTTAGTAGCTTATGTTTAACAATCAAGGAAATGACGATGAAGACTTGCAACACAAAATACTTGCAGTAGATGATGAGATTCATGTTTTGGTGTTTTTATTTCATTTTTATTTGTTGATGGTAGATATATTGGCTAAAGATTTCCATTTTTATTTAAACTCTTCCTTATTATCTTGTTTGTAATTTTTCAGATAAAATTAAAGAACATGATTCAAATTCCACAAGAGGGCAGAAGATTTCCATCATATAGTTAAAATTCAAATGCTCAGTCCCTCACAAAAATAAAAATGCATTTTCCAGATAAAATTGAAGAAAATGATTCAAATTCCTCAAGAGGGTAGAAGATTTCCATCATATAGTTAAAATTCAAATGCTCAGTCCCTCATAAAATTGAAAATACATTTAAACCCCTCGGCCTCATCCTCTTTCTCTTCTAGCTCCACGAGTAGTTGGTGCAGATGTATTCGAATTAACTCCTTCGCACCTCCTGACATTATGTCTCACCCCATTGCACTTAGAGCATCTCATCATTCTATTTTTTTTAGAGACATTGGTACTAATTTCAGGCTCATCGGCGTCTCTAATTCTCTTCTTCCGTGGTCTACCTGGCTGTTTTTTTTTTTTTTGTAATGGTGGGATGATTGTAGGTGAAACAATGTGTGGCCACATACCCATCCCATTAACCGGAGCAATGTAGTGGGAATACATATGTAAGAAGGTTGGTCTATGGTAATGTTCGTGCATATACTCAACATCTCATCTCAAATACCTGATGCAAGAAATTGAATGGACACAAGGAATTCTCGTCAGAGTCCACGCAAAGCAACTGCAACATAGAATATTCAAGTCCACGGTATATTGCTCACTGCCGTCTAAGACCTCAAACCGACTCCCTCCTGTAGCTATATAGGACCAGTTTTGTGAAGCATATTCTAACTTTGTAAGCTTAGTTTTTAGGCGAGGACATACTAATATCGTACACTCTTGCATCTCTTTTTGCTTCTCTAGTATTTTTGTCATTAGAATATTTCGTATCTTCTCAAATAAAGTCAAAATAGGCTTGTCCCGAGCAGGCAAAATCAAAGCGTTACACTCACTTCAGTTGTTCAGCCTCATATCAAATTTTGAAATCGGATTAAAGCATTCTTCGACCAATACTTTTGATCTGTTCTACTCCAAGTTGTGTAGGCTGCCTTGTCCATTGCTTCTAATTTCTTCATTTCGAGCTTGAATGCTGGTTCCGTGGTCACCATTGAAGCTTTCCATATAACTTCCTTATACATCTTCCCAGGAAACTTGTTCTTGAAATTACTGTGTAAGTGCCTCAGGCAAAATCGATACTCATGATGGGGTGCTAACTCCTCCAAAGCAGGAACCAACCCCTGCAAAATGAAAAGGGAATAGTCATAAAATGAAAAGCAAATATGGTCCAAATGTAAAATGGAAATTTTGTAATACTTTTTGTTGATCACAAATGAAAGTCCATGTTAAATCGTCGGCCCTTATTATGTCATTCAACAATTTGTTGTAGAAACCATTTCCACTAGTATTTGCATTCACTCTCCACGACGGCAACTGCTATTGGATATAATCCATCATTCTCGTCGATCGATACAGCTGTAAGTAGTTGTCTTGTATAGGGTCCTTTCAAATGACATCCATCCAAACATGTCACGCGTCTTCTTGCAGCTAATAATCCGTCTCTACATACACGTAAACACGTGTAAGCTCTCTAGAATCTACGCGATTGTGACTGAGGCACCTCCTATAATTCAACGATGAATGTGCTCCCAAGATTGGATCTGCAAATCTCAGCTGCATAACGCCATAAAAGTTTGTATTGCCCCTCTGCATTACCATCATTCATCAGTCGTGCTTTGCGTCGGGCTCTGTAAGCCAAGATCGGTGTAATGGTTACGCCTAATTCCCTCTGCACAGTTTCAATAATGGAAGAAATGTTCCAATCTGGTTCGCTCTTCAACTTCGGTAAGTACTCCTGAGCAATCAACTTTGATGAAGCCATCCTATTCTGCATGATCCGTGCACAATTGTGATCATGATTGAGGGTCCTTATTTGGAAACTTTCTTCGCTGTTTAATTTGGATGCATGCAGCACCCAATTACAACCATCCATACATACTGCTCTTATTCTCATCTTCTCACTTTTCGCAAATCGGATCCCATAACCATGATTCACAGCATATTTCTTCACAATATCTTTTATCTTTGCCAATGAACTAAAAGTCATGCCAAGATCCAAAGGTATTTTACGATCTCTTGAATCAACATCATTGTCCAAGCTATCTTCACTTCCTTCTTCTTCATAACTATTGACATTAACATGTATATGCTCTACATCATCATCTTCCTCATCCTCATCATCATCATCCTTCTCATCATCAACTTCCTCTTCTTCATCCTCATCCTCATCCTCATCCTCATCCTCACCATCATCCTCATACTCATCATCTTTTCTTCCTTTTCGAAGTCATTGTACTCAAAATTTTCAGCATCCTCCTCATTATAAGCATCCCCATCATAAACAACCATAGCTAAATTACCTAGAATTTCATCCTCATCACAGACACTACTACTCCCTTCACCAACTTGGTCCCTGGTGTAACGCCCCCGAACCCACCCTGGCTCGGAGCGCTACTTTACTAACCAATCCCACGTTAAAGCTTAATTTAAAATAACATTGACACATAAGAATTTAAAGCTAAATCTCCCGACTCCCACTTATATAATACCTAGCTATCTAGACTTCGTAATTTCCCTTAATCCTAACCTTTAAGCACCACGGCGTCCTTCCGAGATTTCGGCAAAGTAACGCCTAAAAATGGCGCCTCCAAAATGCTAGGTACCTGCAAACGAATAAATTCTCAACCAGTCCAGAATATTCCTAACTATCTAACCAACCTACGAAATTTCCAACAACCAACATATCATCGAGAAATGCTATCTACCAAAATAAAGAAAATCCCCCAATATAGGGTAACATATCACCCTGACCTATGACTATATACAACAATTACAATTAGCTATAGAAAACATAAACCAAAAGACAAACTCTACAAACTACCAAAATAAATGTAAATTATACACGACCCAAAATACTGTTCCACCCACATCTTTCCGAAGACCATGGTCGAGACGCCCCGACAACTGCCCGCACCGGCATACATCGTACATCAACGACTGCGTCCCAATCCTAGCTTTCCTCGTAGCTCTAATCTGTACTCCTGTCGTCACCTACACCACAGAACACACACACACGTAAGCTTAAGCTTAGCAAGTAATGAAGAACGAATATAAACATTCACAACGCACACCACACTCACACAATACTCAAGCAATAACCAACAAACAAACAACACCGACAACCAATATTTGCCGTGCACCGAAGTGCCATATTTGTCGTGCACCGAAGTGCCAATTTTGTAACGCCCCGAGTTATCTGAACCCGGTTCGCTACTCATTACTTGATCATAACTAAGGAATTTCGAATAAATTTAAAACTTCATTCGACATTCAAAATTTGACATTTTCTAAACGTTCAAAACATTTGAAAACTTTGCAGCGGAAAATTATTTAAAACTACAATGGGGATTTAACTAGCTGTGAAAATATTGTTGGAAAGATTAATGGAAATATTTAAAGTATTCGGTCAAGAGAAAATAAGGTTTTAAATGATGGACTACTCAAGGAATTACAAAAGTCGAATTCATCTGCCGACGACAAGTCAACGGAAGGAAACGGAACGAGGTTCCTACCGATGACGTCACGAGTTGAACTCGTCTGCCGACGACTAGTCAACGGAAGGAGCAGAAGCAGAAAACCAAAGGCTTCTGCCGATGACGTCTACACAACTTCACCCACAACTTCATCTGCCGATGAAATCATGGTAACTTCACACACCACTTCATCTGCCGATGAAGTTAACATAACTTCATCTGCCGATGAAGCGCAATTTCATCTCTCAATAGACAAACACACGTCATCTTCCGATAACAACAATATGACTCCCCGCCTTCCGATTCGCTAAACGACAAACGGGTTACTCTACACCTTCCGATTCGCTAAACGACAAACGGGTTACTCTACACCTTCCGATTCGCTAAACGACAAACGGGTTTCTCCCTCTTCCGATGGAATGGACTACATCTGCCGACACGTGCTACTCACGTAACTCCTTAAAGCATCTACTGATAGACTTTAAAATTTACATCTTCCGATGGCTTTTCTGAAGACATCTTCCGATAGAATTTAAAATTTACTCAACATCTACCGACAGATATCATCTGTCGATAGAGAGCAAAACAACAACTCTAATTGCTTCACTTGCAAATCCAGTAATAAACCAACAGAATACTAAATTCAGAGAAAACTAAGAATACTTTTGAAAACTTCAAGTAACTCATTCTTGCTAAAACTAACCAGAGACAATCCAAACCTTTGTGTCACTAGAAACTCATAAGTACTATCTTGAAATCCCAACAGAATATCGTTATCAGAAAAGAAACTCAAAAGCGAATTCCAAAACATTAGAATTTCTACTGTCATGAAAGCTCAGTATAATAAATTTGAAATACTGTCAATTAATCTTTGTTAGTCAATGACACCAGTCAAACCGCCCCAACAGATGCCTGACCGTTGCACAGCCGTGCTCCACCAACCTCATCTACTCGGTTATGCTCTCAGGGAAATCACCTGCTGTATCCTCAACACCTACATCACAAAACTCATCTATTAGCCTAATGCTAAGCAAGTAAAGCATTAATGAAATGTATGCTGAAACATAAACCCTGATCATGCAGTTTCTAATTTTCTCAACTCAGTTGTGCATCGTTCATAAACTGGTCTGATCCCTAAGTTCCCTTGGGAGTGGGATCGGTTCTCCCAATGTAATAAATCCTCTACTCAGTTAAGGGGCGGATTACTTCCCTTAACAGCTAATACAGATCCCTTAATTCCCTTGGGAGTGGGATCGGTTCTCCCAATGTAATAAATCCTCTACTCAGTTAAGGGGCGGATTACTTCCCTTAACAACTACTCTGTTTCATTCAATTCATACTCATCATAACCTTGCACATAAATTCATTTTCGTAATTCTTCAAAACTTAATGCATGACATAAAGAAAAGAAACACTCAAGCATGCATAAACCTACTGTTTTGTGATGTAGGCCCGAAGGCTCACACATTACTTTACTTACCTGGCTCCTGGAAATCGCTCGGCTATATGCTACTCCAAAAATCTGCTCACCTAAAACCATTGACAGATTATGGATTAGATCTCCACTAAACTTTATCTAACTACTGAAGTCTAAGGAAGCCAGTTTGGGGCTCTACTGATTAAGCATTCCCGATACATCACTAAACCCCAAAGCCCAAATCTCTCACCCGCAGCTTATCGAAGATACATACATTGCAATCCTTCAGCTACCCTAGCACTAGAACGGCAAGTAGTTGATTCAAAACTCACCTTGGTTGGGGAAAACCGGAGGGGAAAATCGCCCAGAGGTAGTCTGCTTGAGCTGAGAGGTAAGAGTAATAAAACAGTGGCGGCTAAACCTCACTAAACCTTTCCTTAAATACCTTATCCACAATATAAATTCGCAATTACCATTTTGCCCCTGCCTAGTCATTTACAACCTAATCAACATTTCACTAAATTTTAACCATAAAAATTATATACCACCGTTTAATAACTTATTTTGATTTATTGAAACCGGGTGCTACAAATTTGCCGTGCACCGAAGTGCCATATTTGCCGTGCACCGAAGTGCCATATTTGCCGTGTAATGACCTGGACCCCGTTCCCGCAGGCCCAGGCGCACTACTCAAGATTTCCGTGTAATGACCTGGACCCCGTTCCCGCAGGCCCAGGCGCACTACTCAAGATTGCCGTGTAATGACCTGGACCCCGTTCCCGCAGGCCCAGGCGCACTACTCAAGATTGCCGTGTAATGACCTGGACCCCGTTCCCGCAGGCCCAGGCGCACTACTCAAGATTGCCGTGTAATGACCTGGACCCCGTTCCCGCAGGCCCGGCGCACTACACAACCACTCACACAACTCTTAGCAACGCAACAACTCAACGCAACCAACACGACAACAACAAAGCAATTCATTACTCAAACACCAAACATTTAAAACCATGCTTAACCAAACAAACTAAGCAAAGCAACCAAACCCAACAACAACCAATATTTAAACACCAACAACAACCAAAAATTTCATTGCCACACTACTTAATACCAAACAACACCCGGTATTCAATAAAACACAACAATCAAACAAAACCAAACAAAACAACTAACCAAATAATACAAGGCAACCACACCACCCAAAACAATACAAGGCAACCAAACAAACAACAACAAACTTACCGTTCCGTGGTGTAGGCCCGAAGGCAAAACAAATAATCTCCACTACTTACCTGGCGTTCTAGCTCGCTGAGGTTACTCGGTTACCTGTCCATCTACTGCTCGACCTACGACAATAATTCAAACTTTATTAAAATCAAGCCTACCACATTACTTACCTGAATGCTCGGCTTCCACTTGCTTACTTTTACCGTCCAATTCACACGCTCGACGACCTAAAACAACGTAAACTTAGTTTGATAAGCTATCAATAAATTCTAAAAGATTTTCTAACTAAAACTTAACAATACCTAAAACACACTTCACACTTAAAATACTAAACTCGATTTCTATACAAATTACTGACGTCCAACTTTAAACGGCCATAACTTTCTCGTTTTTCAACAGATTTCGACGTGCCACCCCATCTCGGAAAGCTCTACACGTCTACTTGTAACACCCGAGTTTTCGGGTTTCCGCTCCATGGCTATTTTCGTAAATAAGTAAATTAGGTCCGTTTTGCGAGCGGATAGTTTTATTAGGACCCTAGGAATTTATGGGGATTTGTGGAAGAATAAGTGAAATTTTAGAAACCCAAGTCGAGAAGAGTAATGCTAGAATTCCCGTTTTAGTCTTTTAGTATATTAATTCGTAAAAATAGCAAAATAAGTCCGTTTTGGAAACGGTGAGTTTTGTTAGAACTCTAAGATTAAATTGGAATTTGTGGAGATATACGGGATTTAACGGGATTTAAGGAAGAGCAAAACGGTATATTAATGTTTAATAGGAATTGATATTAGAAATTAGTATTATTATTATTATTATTATTATTAATAATAACATAAAAATAAACGAAACAACAGAATCGGTTCTGTTGTTTCGTCGAGCCCGCCGCCGAGAGCACGCGAGCGAAGAGCAGCGGCGACGATCGACGAACGCCGGCGCCCAACCTCGGCGTTTTTCGGCCAGAAGACGTCGGCGGCTCCTGGGCTGCCGTCTCCGGCCATCTCCGCGCAAAACCCGACCGGTATGGCTCGTTTTTCTCCTCTTTCGGTTCGGTTTAGGGTTGTGCGTGTCGAGCTCGATTGAGCTCCGATCGCCGGCCGTTTTTGGTCGCCTCCGGCGAGGGTTTGCCGACCCTTGCTCCGGTTTTCATCGCCTGGACGTAATGGTTCTCGTTTGTGCGAATTTCAGTGAATGCCCGAGTTAGGGCAATTCGGGTTTGTGGTTTGGAAGTTCGATTTTTGATTAGTTTATGCTAATTGAGGGTTAGGGTGATCGATTGGTGAGGAATTAGACGAGAATTGATGAAAATTGAAAAAGTGAAATTTTGGGAAAAAGGGGCAGTTCGGGTTTTTGATAAATTGACCCAGCTCCGGTCGTTAGTTTTGAAATTCCTCTGGGCAGATTAAAATAGGTTATTAGAGGAGTACGTGGCCGCTGGAATCGTTCGATTCCGATAACCGACGCGAAAGTTACGCGCGTTCGAAGTTTTAGGTCGGTTTTTACCGAACCCAAATTAGTGGCCCATTTAATTAGGTTTTAATTGGATTAGGCTAGAAATAGTAATTAGAGATGTTTTCACGAAAGTAAGAGTTTAGTTATGCCCGAATGAGAAAATGGAAATTTTAGGAAAGAATTTCCTTAATTAGGAGATTAGTTTAAGTTTGAAATTAGTTTGATTAGAATTGATTTTAATGTCTTTTATTTATGAAATGCTTATGGTGAAGACGACTTTTGGACGGTGCTCGGCTTACTACGGACGCTAGGTAAGTGAGCGTTAGGCTTTCCGGCCACTAAGGCCCTATGTCGTACAATGTTGAAAATGTTGAATGTATGAAGAAAGTGGTCATACGGGTAGCTAAGGAACGACGGGTAGTTAAGTAGTGCTTTAGTTATGTTAGTGTTCATGTGATAGGTTTTCCTTACGTGTATGTTAGTGTTCATGTGATAGGCTTTCCTTACGTGTATGTCTCCTCATGCATCATGTTTTCTTAAAGTGCATACGACTTGTTTATGAGCATGTTTTTATGACGATTGAATGAAAATGATTTAAAGATGATATGTGTTCTTACGGGAAAATGAATGATGTATGTTCTCACGGGAAAATGAAAGATGATATGTGTTCTCACGGGAGTATGTTTCTCACGGGACTATGTTTCTCACGGGACTATGTTTCTCACGGGAGTATGTTTCTCACGGGACTATGTTTCTTACGGGACTATATGAATGTTTCTCACGGGACTACGTTTTTCACTGAACAAGAAAAATGTTTTATGAAATGAAACGAAACGAAACTGTTTTATAAATGTCATGCATATAGGTAATGTTATGTTTAGCACGCTCCTTACTAAGCATTAGGCTTAATGTAGTTATTGTATGATGTAGGTGACAGGTGTGAAGGTGAGAGCTTCTCTTGATGGCAAAGAATAGGTGGTCGACGGATGGTGCTCGTGGCGACGGGGTGTGTTTTGGCTTGATGATCTGATGGCTTGAATGATGTATGTCGTATGGTTGTGAGTTAGCCTTGTTGGTTAGTAGGTCTTCATGTCGGTTTGTTTATAAAAATGTTTAAGTATATGGATTAGAGGTTTTGATAGAAAATTGTATGAAAGTCGAGTGTTGATGTATATGTATGAAAATGTTTAAGTATATGGATTAGATGCTTTGATAGAAAATGTATGAATAGTCGAGTTTTGATGTATATGTAGTGGTAGTAGATTGTTTAGAATGTAGAGTCTTAATTTTAGAAACATACTGGAACTGTTTGGGTTATTTTTTTTACAGGTAAGGATATGCTCGATTTTTAGAGCGATCCACGCAGTTCGATTTCTCGAATTTGTCCGAAATTGTAGGTTAGATTAGTGTCATGTTTTGATGATCGAGGAATGAGTGATTTTAAGGGATTTCAACAATCCGAGACTTCAATTTAATGGTTTAGAAGTCGAAACGTTATGAGTGATATAAAAAGAAAAATTTACGTGGTTACGAGAGTTTAAAGTTAAGGTTACGTTAGGGTTAGTTTGTTTAAGGGTTTTGGGTTATGTTTAAAGTAAGAATGAAAAAGTTTATGTGAAAATACGAGGGCTTAGGTAATGATTATGTCACGGGAAGTCCGTGGCGGCCCTGATCGGGTTGGGGTCGTCACAGTTATGGTATCAGAGAGACGGAGTTTTAAAAGCGAGTTCTGTGATATGCCTGCCAAAAAAAAAACACACCGCCGCACGAGGACTCTCCATCGACTGTAAGTGTTTAAGTTTATGTATGATTCTAAATTGTTTATTTTGCATATGTTTCTTAATGTGTCTAGGAACAAGAAAATGCCGAAAGCACCTAGAAAACTCGAGGAGAAATCCATTTGTCAGCTTATGGATATAGTGCACCAATGGTCAAAACAAATAGAGATCTTACTCAACCGAGATGGAAATGGTAATAGACAAGATAGTACTTCATGGAACCAGGGTAGTGAACAAATTAGGCAGTTCGACCTCCGATATTTGATGGATGTGCTATAGATCCGATACAGGCCAAGGTTTAGGTTCGAGCAATGGAAAGATTGGTTGACCTTATTAAGGTGAAGGAGGATAGTGAATAGAGAAAGTTACGCATTGAAATGAATAACCTGGGATAGTTGTCCGAGTGTGCACATACCTAGAATTTATTACCGTTGGAGGGATACAACTTAAGAGATATAACGGTTGAATAAATGTAAATTGGACTTTAGTTGACGAACCTCCTAAGTATTTAAATGGAGGTAGTAATCAAAAGTCTAGCTTAGGTAAATTGTCGAATAAGAGTATTGGACTTAGTAAATATCGGTGAGGAGAACAAAGATATTGAGGTAAAGTTGTTAGGTTAACAAATTTAGAGATGTTAGAAAATAGGGAATCTTATATAAGGTGGTAATTAAGTTACGAGAATTAAACGTTTGCTAGGAGGTATGTACCACTTTAGAAGGTTAGTCGATAAAGGGAGATTCGTTTCTCTTTTTGGACGTGTGAGGTTTACGACCAACGCGATAGGGGAGAAAACTTAATTAAGCTAAGGGCGGTCTGTGCATAATAGACGCGTCAAGTCATGAGTGCGTGTAGTTCGACAGAGTGAGTACCAATTAGGAAGGGTAACGAGTAATTGATTTCGAACTTTTGGTTTAGAAAGATAAGAGAAAAGTGGTAAGTCTAAAGCTGATACCGTTCGGGTTAAACACCGTAACCGAGACTTACCCCTAAGATGGAAGTAGGAACTTAAGTGTTTAAAAGACCCGAGAGGTAGATTGTAATGAAGAGTCACTTCCGGATTTTAGGGAAAAGACTTGACTGGAGAGTTTAGCATTGAATTTAGAATTATGCTTGGTGACTTAGGAAGGGAGGTGTTAAATTACATACAACAAGTTTGCAAACAAAAAGGTTGTAGGGATGAGATGTTATAAAAGAATTTAGAAGAATGCTTAGGACCTAATTTTGGAGGAAGGATGAAATTAATATTGTAAAGTTAAAGAGATAGGAAGAAGAGGATAGTTAGATAAGAAGGGAAGGCCGAAAGTTGAGGTTTAATTCACTAGAATCTAGTGGTGTGCAAATTGGAAAAATATAGGAAATTTGAATGAGAAAAATATGAACTATGCAAAGTAAGGTAAAAAGGATGGTTGGATAGATTTAGAATTGTGTATAGATTTATAAGAGTAAGTGTAAAGGCCTTTAAGTTTAGTTGAGAGTTAAAATAAGAAGGTTAGCATTTAAGTATTTAGTGGTGTGAGAGTTTAAGGAAGTGAACTCGACCACTTTGGTGTTTGCCTAGAGACTTGAGAATAAATAGAGCTTGTAGTATGAGTCATGGCATGCTTAGCTCCATTAAAGGTTATGGATGCTTCTAAATTTTGGGGAAAATAGAAGAATAAGATTTAAGAACTTTAGAAGATATAGATTAAGGTTGTAGGTCTACCTACAACAAGTTTGCTAACAAGAAAATTGTTAGATGAATTATTGTGAAGAAGCTAAAGAGAACATTATGAACCTGACTAGAAGAAATGACCAAGTAGTAGATTAGTTCGTAACTTTCGAGGAAGTCTTAGTGTGATACTAAGAATAAGTATAGGGCATTATCTAAATTAAATAAAGGGTTTAGGTTTGAAATTTTGATCGAATGTTAGTGTTGTGCGGATTTATAGATTAATGGGTCACCGGACGAGGAGGACGAGAAATTGCACAAATAATGTTCAAGTGCATCGAGATAAGATTAAATTAGGAAAATCTCAAAGGCTCGACCCTTATGTACCGAAGTCGGAGCCAATGATTTTGTAAATGGCTAAGGTTGAGAATGATAAGCTAAGCTTAAGTGTGTGAAGAAGATCGCAACTTGAGGAAATAGAGAATGTGTGATGTGAGATAAAATGACCGGTTAGGTAGATATTTGGATTTCGAATAGTGTAGTACGAGTAAGTAAGAAGTTTTACTAGATCGAACGGAAACTCGAAATAAGAGTTAAGTAGTTAAGGTAGGGAAATTTGGAGCATGTTGGATGAAATGAAGGGAGAATTGTATGAAGGCTATCCAAGTGAACTTAGAGGTGAGAGTAGATTTTGAGGTTTAGTAAAGTTGACTTGTAAGTTACGTCGAAGTGCTTATGCACATTTTCTTTTAGGTGTTGGGTGGATAGTTTAACGAATTGGTTTAGACTTAAGAATTTGTTAGTAATTGATGATGTTAGTGATTAATGACGACCGAGATAAAAGTTGGACAAAACGACCATAGAGGAAATAATTATAGAAACCTAGTGGATACCGTGAAAGCGTAAAGAAATAGATTTAATAATTACAGTCCTGTATACAGGAATGACATTAGAGTAGCTAAGGAAATGTTATGATTGCCCAAGGTAAGTAGGTTTAAAAAGTGAAAGTGATGATTTGGGAAAGATATAATAGTGTGGAGAAGAGTTCGAAACAGAGGATTAGGATGAGAAATCTACGTATCAGGTCCTTAGTGTCGTATAATTGAAGAAGCTTCGAGGAGTTAGAAACCGAATGAACTTAGCTCGAAGTTAAGTTAGAGGAAGTTCGAGGTTCTAAGTGACAAAGGATTAAGTCAAAGTCGATGAGTGAATGAGCGATTGAATTTACGAAGTGCATAGTTAGAAGGATTTAGAGTATTGGAGATAAAGGAAGCTATCATGACCCAAATGGTGAGTAAGACCATAAGGGTTTCAAGATTTGTATTACGAGCATCGTACTTAGATAATGTGAGGGTGAGTAATTAGAAGGTTAACCAAGCAATAATTTTGGGGACAAAATTCCAATTAAGGAGGGAAGGATGTAACACCCGAGTTTTCGGGTTTCCGCTCCATGGCTATTTTCGTAAATAAGTAAATTAGGTCCGTTTTGCGAGCGGATAGTTTTATTAGGACCCTAGGAATTTATGGGGATTTGTGGAAGAATAAGTGAAATTTTAGAAACCCAAGTCGAGAAGAGTAATGCTAGAATTCCCGTTTTAGTCTTTTAGTATATTAATTCGTAAAAATAGCAAAATAAGTCCGTTTTGGAAACGGTGAGTTTTGTTAGAACTCTAAGATTAAATTGGAATTTGTGGAGATATACGGGATTTAACGGGATTTACGGAAGAGCAAAACGGTATATTAATGTTTAATAGGAATTGATATTAGAAATTAGTATTATTATTATTATTATTATTATTAATAATAATAACATAAAAATAAACGAAACAACAGAATCGGTTCTGTTGTTTCGTCGAGCCCGACGCCGAGAGCACGCGAGCGAAGAGCAGCGGCGACGATCGACGAACGCCGGCGCCCAACCTCGGCGTTTTCCGGCCAGAAGACGTCGGCGGCTCCTGGGCTGCCGTCTCCGGCCATCTCCGCGCAAAACCCGACCGGTATGGCTCGTTTTTCTCCTCTTTTCGGTTCGGTTTAGGGTTGTGCGTGTCGAGCTCGATTGAGCTCCGATCGCCGGCCGTTTTTGGTCGCCTCCGGCGAGGGTTTGCCGACCCTTGCTCCGGTTTTCATCGCCTGGCCGTAATGGTTCTCGTTTGTGCGAATTTCAGTGAATGCCCGAGTTAGGGCAATTCGGGTTTGTGGTTTGGAAGTTCGATTTTTGATTATTTATGCTAATTGAGGGTTAGGGTGATCGATTGGTGAGGAATTAGACGAGAATTGATGAAAAATTGAAAAAGTGAAATTTTGGGAAAAAGGGGCAGTTCGGGTTTTTGATAAATTGACCCAGCTCCAGTCGTTAGTTTTGAAATTCCTCTTGGCAGATTAAAATAGGTTATTAGAGGAGTACGTGGCCGCTGGAATCGTTCGATTCCGATAACCGACGCGAAAGTTACGTGCATTCGAAGTTTTAGGTCGGTTTTTACCGAACCCAAATTAGTGGCCCATTTAATTAGGTTTTAATTGGATTAGGCTAGAAATAGTAATTAGAGATGTTTTCACGAAAGTAAGAGTTTAGTTATGCCCGAATGAGAAAATGGAAATTTTAGGAAAGAATTTCCTTAATTAGGAGATTAGTTTAAGTTTGAAATTAGTTTGATTAGAATTGATTTTAATGTCTTTTATTTATGAAATGCTTTAGGTGAAGACGACTTTTGGACGGTGCTCGGCTTACTACGGACGCCAGGTAAGTGAGCGTTAGGCTTTCCGGCCACTAAGGCCCTATGTCGTACAATGTTGAAAATGTTGAATGTATGAAGAAAGTGGTCATACGGGTAGCTAAGGAACGACGGGTAGTTAAGTAGTGCTTTAGTTATGTTAGTGTTCATGTGATAGGTTTTCCTTACGTGTATGTTAGTGTTCATGTGATAGGCTTTCCTTACGTGTATGTCTCCTCATGCATCATGTTTTCTTAAAGTGCATACGACTTGTTTATGAGCATGTTTTTATGACGATTGAATGAAAATGATTTAAAGATGATATGTGTTCTTACGGGAAAATGAATGATGTATGTTCTCACGGGAAAATGAAAGATGATATGTGTTCTCACGGGAGTATGTTTCTCACGGGACTATGTTTCTCACGGGACTATGTTTCTCACGGGAGTATGTTTCTCACGGGAGTATGTTTCTCACGGGACTATGTTTCTCACGGGACTATGTTTCTCACGGGACTATGTTTCTTACGGGACTATATGAATGTTTCTCACGGGACTACGTTTTTCACTGAACAAGAAAAATGTTTTATGAAATGAAACGAAACGAAACTGTTTTATAAATGTCATGCATATAGGTAATGTTATGTTTAGCACGCTCCTTACTAAGCATTAGGCTTAATGTAGTTATTGTATGATGTAGGTGACAGGTGTGAAGGTGAGAGCTTCTCTTGATGGCAAAGAATAGGTGGTCGACGGATGGTGCTCGTGGCGACGGGGTGTGTTTTGGCTTGATGATCTGATGGCTTGAATGATGTATGTCGTATGGTTGTGAGTTAGCCTTGTTGGTTAGTAGGTCTTCATGTCGGTTTGTTTATAAAAATGTTTAAGTATATGGATTAGAGGTTTTGATAGAAAATTGTATGAAAGTCGAGTGTTGATGTATATGTATGAAAATGTTTAAGTATATGGATTAGATGTTTTGATAGAAAATGTATGAATAGTCGAGTTTTGATGTATATGTAGTGGTAGTAGATTGTTTAGAATGTAGAGTCTTAATTTTAGAAACATACTGGAACTGTTTGGGTTATTTTTTTTACAGGTAAGGATATGCTCGATTTTTAAAGCGATCCACGCAGTTCGATTTCTCGAATTTGTCCGAAATTGTAGGTTAGATTAGTGTCATGTTTTGATGATCGAGGAATGAGTGATTTTAAGGGATTTCAACAATCCGAGACTTCAATTTAATGGTTTAGAAGTCGAAACGTTATGAGTGATATAAAAAGAAAAATTTACGTGGTTACGAGAGTTTAAAGTTAAGGTTACGTTAGGGTTAGTTTGTTTAAGGGTTTTGGGTTATGTTTAAAGTAAGAATGAAAAAGTTTATGTGAAAATACGAGGGATTAGGTAATGATTATGTCACGGGAAGTCCGTGGCGGCCCTGATCGGGTTGGGGTCGTCACACTACTATCCATTGAAATGCTTAAATTAACCAAATACACTACTTAGCCAACTCGAATTCCCTAAAAACAGAATCGGCCCTTTGATGCACAATTCCGGTTTTTGTGTAACTTCCATCCAATCTTCAATCTAAACACTTAATTAACCTAAACTAACATATTTAACAATTAACTAACCAATTTGGAAAGAAAACCAACTTTAGAAACCAAAATTCGGAATTCATGGTTAGGGTTTTCCAAACCCTAACCAAATCTATCACAACCACCCTAAAAACACTACAAATCAACTCCTTAGTGTAATAAACTAAAAACCCATGAGAAATTACCTTGAAATGCCTTGAGAAAATGAAGAAAGAAGGAGAGGAAACGTCGGCTATGGAGGAAAAGAGAGAGACACGATGGAGGAGAAGAAGATGAATGAAAAAACCCATTTCTTTTCTTTTTAATTCATTCATTTAATTCACCAAATGAAATTACCACAAAGCCCTCACTTTACTCACTTTAATCCAACGCCAAACCACAACCAAAACACCATTTCTTTCATCAATTAAATTCACACAATTTTATTAAATTTTTATTGGTTGAAAGAATTAGACTTTTAAAATAAAATTATCCACCAATCACATTTGAGTTTGACTTGTCAAACTCTCACTTCTCATTTCTCTTCTAATACACTTCAATGTACTCAAATCTTGAATCTAGACTAGGGTTACACGTTCTGGGAAAATTCCGGGTGTTACACCTGGTGTCAATGTCCTCCACATACACTTTCACATATCTCTTATAATTTACCGATTTTACCATTGCAAGTACATCTTTGTCGGTTCTTAGATTCCTCAACCCCTTTGTCGGCCCATACCCGGGCACACAATAATGCAACCCCTTCCATTTATATAGTCCTATCTCTTTCAGCATATCGTGGATCTCAATTATGGACACTAAGTCTCCATCACAATTGTCAATAATTTCCTTTTTGCCTCCCACATACTGTGTGCCCTTCCTTACCACAAATTTACCACCAAAATTGATTTTCAGTGAAAATTCAGCCATTGGAATTTCTTGTTAGACAAAATGACAATCAATTAATGTAACACCTGGCTCTATCAAACCGATTCTTTTTTTTTTTTAAATTAATGGCACACTTTATATGATAATAATAAAGGTAGAGTTAATGAATGTCTAGGTAAGGGCATAAGGGTAATTGGAAATTGGAAAGTTGATAACGTATTTAAGGAAAGGGGTTTTGGGTTTAATGCATTGTAGCCGCCACTATTTCCTATTTTTCCTCTCGGCCTTCAGCTCTCCAGCAGGAACCTCTGGGCGATTTCTTTCTTGCTCGACTCTCTTTCAACTTAGGTACGTTTTTCCTCATTCTCTTGCGTTTTAGCAGTTAGATAACTGAGGGAGTACAATGTGAGGATTTCAAGGATGCTGTAGATGAGAGTAGGTTCAGGTTTTTGGGGATAAATGGAAATGTGCAAGCAGTAGAGTTCCAAACTGGTTCCTTCTTCTTCTGGTTAATTTTTGGTAAAGTTTAGTGAAGGTTTGATTGATTTTCTGTTATGAACTTAGGTAAGCGAGCTTCTAAAGTAGCTTACAGCCGAGCGATTTCCAGGAGAGCCAGGTAAGTAGAGTATGGTTGTGCCTTCGGGCCTACATCACAAAACAGTAGGGTTGTGCATGCTTGAATGTGTTTGTATGTCATGCATCATATTTTGAAAATTATGCGAAAATGAATTTACATGAAATGGCATGATAAGGAATGAACAGACTGTAACAGTTGTTAAGGGAACTAATCCGCCCCTTAACCAAGAGAGAGGATGTATGACTTTGGGGGAAGTGATCCAAACCCCAATTTCACAAGGGGATCTGAACAGTTAATAAGGGAACAAATCCGCCCCTTAATCAAGAGAGAGGATGTATGACTTTGGGAGAAGTGATCCAACTCCCAATTTCACAGGGGGATCAGATCAGAACGAATGCATATGCAACTGAGATGAGAAAGTAGAAACTGCATGATTAGGAATTTATATTTCAGCATTCCATTTCATTATTGCTTTACTTACTTAGCATTAAGCTAATAGACGAGTTTTGTGATGTAGGTGAAGAAGCAACAGAAGGTGTGTTCTCTGAACATGTTGAGGATTAGGATGTTGAGGGAGCACTTCAATGCCACAGATTGGTGATTTTGATGAGGCGGTTTAACTGATGTTAGTAGATGTGAAGGTTTAGTGAACCATGATTTATTTTAAGTTTTGTTGAGTTTTCTAATAACAGAAGTGGTTTTAATGTTTTTGAATACGTTGCTGAGACTTTTCTAATAATGATACTCTGTTGGATTTAATAGTGGAGTTTACTAAAGTTTGGAGTAATATACGAATTTAAATAGTTTGAACGATTTTTAGTAAAATGCTCAAATTCTTTTGGTAGTCGAAGTTTTCTTTGTTAGAGTGAAAATGTTGCTATGCTGTTTCGTTGAGTATTTTTGATCTATCGGTAGATGAAGTCTATCGGCAGATGTAGGGTTGTTGTTCTGTTGTCGGAAGATGTCTTCAGTGAAGTCATCGGATGATGTCTTCAGTAGAAGCCATCGGAAGATATAAGTAGAAAATTTGTCGTTTTGTAACCGGATGATGTCGAGTATTTTATCCATCAGATGATGAAGGTAAAAGTCTTTTGTCGTTTAGTGATCGGTGGATGTCGGGTATTGAACCTATCGGATGATGTAGTAGAAGTTTGGTCGTTTAGTGATCGGTATACACAGTTTGTTCTTTCAGAAGACGTGAGTAAAAGATTTGTCGTCTTGTGATCGGCAGAGGCTGGATGAATGAATCATCCGGCTAACGTCATCGGTAGATGCGAGTAGCAAAACTTGTTGTTTTGCGATCGGCAGAGTTTGGATGAATGATTCATCCGGCTGACGTCATCGGTGGAAACCTTCGGTTTTATTTCTGCCTTTTTGTTGACTTCGTTCAGCGGATGATGTGTTTGACTTTTATGAACTTTAAGTATTTCATGCGTAAGCCTTCATCTCTTTCGACCAAATTCTTTTCCTAATATTTTAACTGATTATTCGAACACTATTTTATAGTTTTGTTTAACTTTGCTTTGCTCAAAGATTTTTCGCTGCAAGTATTTTGTGTTTTTTTTAGCAAACGTTCAAATTTGACTTTCGAGCGAAGTTTTAAATTTTGTCCGAAATTTCCTAGTTATGTTCGGGTTTATGAGTAACGAACTGAGTTTGGAAAAAACTCGGGGCGTTACAGTATGGTATCAGAGACATTCAGTTAAACCGTTCAAAAGATTACTCATCAGTGCCGATCGTCACATGGGAGTACTCCAACAACTGTAAGTGTTCATGTTAACCTTAGTTATTAGATGTTTATGAGAGTAGTTAACCTTGAACAGGAGTATAGAAAATGGCTAGACGGCCAGGAAGACCAAGAGTACCAAGAGAGATGCCCAACTTGAGAACTGAAAAAGATCCTAGCATGATCAGGCAGCTGACAGAATTGGTGCGTCAGCAGACAGACCTAGTGCGTCAGCAGTCTGATCAGTTAGGAGTGCTGTTGAACCGAAAGGTACAAGGAAGTGCCAACTCGAGTTTTAGCAATGAACATTCTGGAGATAGATTCAGGAGGCTACGACCACCTACGTTTGATGGACAGTCATCTGATTCGGTTATTGCTGAAGGCTGGCTTAGAAAGATTGAGAGTATGTTTAGGTGCGCCAACATTGGGGAAGGAGACAAGGTCACGTTGGCAACGTTTCATTTGGCTGGTGATGCTCAACTCTGGTGGGAAACAATAGAGACCACCACTGATGTCTTGGCGATGCCTTGGTCACAATTCAAATACATTTTCTACGAGAAGTATTTCAACAGAACTGTCCAAACTGCAAAGAAGTTGGAATTTCTAAACTTGAAGCAGACAGGGTCTGTGGCCGAGTACAGTAGGCAGTTCGAGTCCCTGTCCAGGTTTGCTGGACATTTTGCTCACAGGGACGAAGATAAGGTGTTCAGATTTGTGCATGGACTGAAGCCAGAAATTTACCGAGGAGTTAAATTTTGTAGTATTAAAGGCTTGTCATTCAGTGAAGTTGTGTCTACTGCTCTGGAAGTGGAAGAAGCTGAAAAGAAGTGTGCTATACCAAAAGAGGTCCCACAAAAGTTGGTCCAGCCACACCATCAAAGGGGAATGAAGAGGCCTAGTGAAGGCCAGAGTAGCCATGGAACAGGGGGGAAGGTACAGAATGTCAGGAAATTCCCACAGTGTCCCAAGTGCTTGAAGTACCACCCAGGCAAGTGCGGATTGGGCTTTGGGAAGTGTTTCAACTGTGAGGAGGTTGGACACACGATCAAAGAGTGCCCGAAGCCTAGAATCACCAGATGCTACAATTGTAACAAGATCGACCATATTAGCAGAGACTGCCCAGCTCCTAAGAGTGGCCCTGCTATGGTTAAACTGAGGATATTCTCCATGATGGAGTCGGGCGATGATGAACAGCCAGCTGTCGTGTCAGGTACTATACTGGTCAACTCTTTACCCGCTTTTACATTGATAGATTCTAGTGCAACACATTCATTCATAGCATCTGCATTTGCTGATAAGTTAGTAAAGCTTACCCCTACTGAGCATGTGTTTAATGTCGCATTACCCTCGGGTGAACGCATGCACTCTAACCGAGTGATGCTTGATAGTGCTGTATTAGTAGGAAACATGAACCTACCAGCTAACCTCATTATTATGGATATAATGAGATTTGATGTAATCCTAGGAATGGACTGGTTGTTTAAGCACCACGCCACAATTGATTGTAGGACAAGAATAGTTAGTTTTCAACCCCTGGTAGTTCGAGACATACCTTTCAAGCTTTAAGGAAGAGTAAGGAAATGTCCGTGATGACTTCTATTAATGCTAGACCTTCCCTATATGGAGAGTACCTGTGCTTCTTAGCTAGCGTTTTAGACACACAACTTGTAGGAAAAGCAAGTCCTCAGAATGTCTTAGTTGTCCAAGATTTCCTAGAAGTATTCCTAGATGACCTTCCTGGCTTGCCACCAAATAGGGAAATTGAATTTGTTGTAGATGTTTATCCCGGCGCTGAGCCTGTGTTTAAAAATCCATATAGATTAGCACCAACTGAACTTAAGGAATTAAAGAAGCAGTTAGAGGATTTGTTGGAGAAAGGGTTCATACGCCCTAGCTTTTCACCGTGGGGTGCACCTGTTCTTTTTGTCAAAAAGAAAGATGGATCGATGCGTATGTGCATTGATTATAGGGAATTGAATAAGTTAACTGTCAAGAACAAGTATCCATTACCGAGGATTAATGACCTATTTGACCAACTCCGTGGTGCACGAGTTTTCTCTAAGATTGATTTGAGGTCAGGTTACTACCAACTAAAAGTCAAAACCAAAGATATTCTAAAGACTGTCTTTCGCACAAGGTATGGATATTATGAGTTTCTAGTTATGTCCTTTGGATTGACAAATGCACCGGCAGCCTTCATGAATCTTATGCATAGAGTGTTTCACGAGTATTTAGACAAGTTTGTTATTGTGTTTATAGATGATATTTTAATCTATTCACGTTCTAGTGAAGAACATGCAGAACATTTGAACTTAGTATTGGAGGTGCTAAGGCAGCACCAACTCTATGCCAAGTTTCCCAAATGTGAGTTTTGGCTGGACAGAGTTCACTTCCTTGGTCATGTGATCTCTGGTGATGGAATATCTGTCGACCCAGCCAAGGTTCAAGCAGTCAAGGAATGGCCCCAACCGAAGAATGCTGCAGATATTCAGAGTTTCCTTGGACTTGCAGGATATTACAGGAAGTTTATTGAAGGATTCTCAAAGATTGCAACACCCCTCACTCGGTTAACTAGGAAAAATATGAAGTATGTGTCGACTGAGGATTGTGAGCATAGTTTTCAGACCTTGAAAAAGAAACTGACCAATGCTCCAATTTTGACTCTTCCCGTTGATGATGGTAAATTTAGCATTTACTGTGATGCATCCAAGATTGGACTTGGCTGTGTCTTGATGCAAGAGGGAAAGGTAATAGCTTATGCCTCTAGGCAGTTGAAAATACATGAGAAGAATTACCTTACACATGACTTGGAATTAGCTGCAGTTGTATTCGCACTTAAGATTTGGAGGCACTACTTGTATGGACAAACTTGTGATATATTCTCGGACCATAAAAGTCTGAAATATCTTCACATAGAAGGAATTAAACATGAGGCAACGTCGATGGTTGGAATTTGTAAAGGATTATGATTTTGAGATTAAATATCATCCCGGCAAAGCAAATGTTGTGGCAGATGCCTTGAGTAGAGTGACAACTTCAGCCTCAGCCTTGATTCTTGATGTACCATTAACCTTAGAGTCTAAATTCCAAAGGTTTAATCTTGAAGCAGTGCATAGTGTGTCAGCCATGCTTACTGCAATATCCTTAAGACCTACCATTCTTGAAAAAATAAAGGAAGCCCAGGTAAGTGACGTAGAGTGCAACAAGTACAAGTTAAGCATGGATTCTACGGACAAATCAGATTTTAACTATTCTGCTGACGGGATCCTTAAGTTTAGAAATAGATGGTTTGTTTCTGCCATAAAAGAACTTCGTGATGAGATTCTTTCTGAAGCACACTCTTCCAGGTTCTCTGTTCACCCTGGGAGTACAAAGATGTACAAGGATCTTAAACAGCATTATTGGTGGCCAGGTATGAAACGAGGTGTGGCAGAATATGTAGGATTGTGTTTGTGTTGTCAACAGATTAAAGCCGAACATCAGAGACCCTCAGGAACAATGCAACCTTTACCAGTTCCTGAATGGAAATGGGAACAATTAACGATGGACTTTGTTGTGGGGTTGCCTAGAACAACAAAAGGACACGATGCAATTTGGGTGGTAGTTGACCGTCTAACCAAATCAGCTCATTTCCTACCAATAAAGGTGACTTACTCGATGGATCAACTTGCTGAATTGTATGTGCAAGAAATCGTTAGGTTACATGGAGTTCCAAATACCATAGTTTCAGACCGCGATTCTAGATTTACATCTAAGTTTTGGAAGAGTTTGCATCAGGCTATGGGTACGCAGCTCAACTTTAGCACAGCCTTTCACCCTCAAACAGATGGATAGTCCGAAAGAACCATCCAAATATTAGAGAATATGCTTCGTGCATGCATATTGGATTTTCAAGGTTCCTGGAGCAAGTAGCTATCCTTAGTAGAATTCTCTTATAATAACAGTTTTCAGGCAACTATCGGTATGGCACCGTATGAAGCACTGTATGGACGAAAGTGTAGATCTCTTTTGTACTGGGATGAAGTTGGTGGAGCACAGTTTCTTGGTCCTGACATTGTGCAACAAACTGTTGAGAAGGTTGCCCTCATCCGCCAGAGGATCTTAACAGCTCAAAGCCGGCAGAAAAGTTATGCCAACAGAAGACGCAGAGAACTAGAGTTTGAAGTAGGTGATGAAGTTTTTCTTAAGGTGTCACCATTTAAAGGAGTTGTGAGATTCGGGAAGAGAGGCAAGTTGAACCCCAGATATATTGGACCATTCACTATTCTGAAGAGAGTTGGGAGAGCAGCCTATCAGTTGCAGCTACCGGCTTCTATGGAGGGGATACACAATGTGTTC
Organism: Begonia masoniana; assembly: GCA_022432975.1. Taxonomy (NCBI): domain Eukaryota; kingdom Viridiplantae; phylum Streptophyta; class Magnoliopsida; order Cucurbitales; family Begoniaceae; genus Begonia; species Begonia masoniana. Next base: position 29,388,453 of record CM039512.1, on the reverse strand, counting down.
CATGTTTCCATGTTGAAAAAGTGTGTACGGGATCCATCTCAGATTATGGAACAACAAAGTATTGAAGTTCATCCTACTCTTGCATATGAGGAGAAACCAGTAAGGATCTTAGACTATGCTGTGAAAGTGTTGCGCAACAAAGAGGTTCCACTAGTGAAAGTCTTATGGCACAACCAGAACATAGAGGAGACAACTTGGGAGCGCCAGCAAGACATGATGGACCAACATCCAGAATTATTCAGGTACTGAATTTTGAGGACAAAATTCTTTTAAGGAGGGTAAATTGTAACACCGGTTCTATCAAACCAATTCTTATTTTTTTTTAATTAATGGTACACTTTATATGATAATAATAAAGGTAGGGTTAATGGATGTCTAGGCAAGGACATAAGGGTAATTGGAAATTTGAAAGTGGATAACGTATTTAAGGAAAGGGGTTTTGGGTTTAATGCATTGTAGCTGCCACTATTTCCTATTTTCCCTCTCGGCCTTCAGCTCTCCAGCAGGAATCTCTGGGCGATTTCTTTCTTGCTCGACTCTCTTTCAACTTAGGTACGTTTTTCCTCATTCTCTAGCATTTTAGCAGTTAGATAACTGAGGGAGTACGATGTGAGGATTTCAAGGATGCTGTAGATGAGAGTAGGTTCGGGTTTTTGGGGATAAATGGAAATGTGCAAGCAGTAAAGTTCCAAACTGGTTTCCTTGTTCTTCTGGTTAATTTTTGGTAAAATTTAGTGAAGGTTTGATTGATGTTCTGTTATGAACTTAGGTGAGCGAGCTTCTAAAGTAGCTTACAGCCGAGCGATTTCCAGGGGAGCCAGGTAAGTAGAGTATGCTTGTGCCTTCGGGCCAACATCACAAAACAGTAGGGTTGTGCATGCTTGAATGTGTTTGTATGTCATGCATCATATTTTGAAAATTATGCGAAAATGAATTTACATGAAATGGCATGGTAAGGAATGAACAGACTGTAACAGTTGTTAAGGGAACTAATCCGCCCCTTCACCAAGAGAGAGGATGTATGACTTTGGGAGAAGTGATCCAAACCCCAATTTCACAGGGGGATCTGAACAATTGTTAAGGGAACTAATCCGCCCCTTAATCAAGAGAGAGGATGTATGACTTTGGAAGAAGTTATCCAACTCCCAATTTCATAGGGGGATCAGATCAGAACGAATGCATATGCAACTGAGATGAGAAAGTAGAAACTGCATGATTAGGAATTTATGTTTCAGCATTCCATTTTATTATTGCTTTACTTACTTAGCATTAGGCTAATAGATGAGTTTTGTGATGTAGGTGAATAAGCAACAGAAGGTGTGTTCTCTGAATATGTTGAGGATTAGGCTGTTAAGGGAGCACTTCAATGCCACGGATTGGTGATTTTGATGAGGCGGTTTAACTGATGTCAGTAGATATGAAGGTTTAGTGAACCATGATTTATTTTAAGTTTTGTTGAGTTTTCTAATAACAGAAGTGGTTTTAATGTTTTTGAATACGTTGGTGAGACTTTTCTGATAATGATACTCTGTTGGATTTAATAGTGGAGTTTACTAAAGTTTGGAGTAATATACGGATTTAAATAGTTTTAACGATTTTTAGTAAAATGCTCAAATTCTTTTGGTAGTCGAAGTTTTCTTTGTTAGAGTGAAAATGTTGCTATGCTGTTTCGTTGAGTATTTTTGATCTATCGGTAAATGAAGTGTAACGCCCCGAGTTTTCTGAACTCGGTTTGTTACTCATAAACCCTTACATAACTAAGAAAATTTCGGACCAAATTTAAAACTTGTAGCGGAAAATCTTTGAACAAAGCAAGGTCAAGCAAAATTGTAAAATAGTGTTTGATTAATCAATCAGAATATTAAAGGAATGATTCAGCCGGAAGGGATGAAGGCTTAGACATGAAATGTTTAAAGTTTAAAAAGTCAAACACAACATCCGCTGAACAAAGTCAACAAAAGGGGGTGGAAATCAACGGAAGGCTTCCACCGGTGACGTCAGCCAGATGAATCACTCATCCAACCTCTGCCAACCACAACATGACAAATCATTTGCTCACGCCTTCCGGTTAAACAAACTACATACACTGGTCACAAAACGACAAGATTTCTACTGTAACGACCCCATTTCCAAGCAAGATATTGTCCGCTCTGGGGATTGGGCCGCAGCACAATATCCTCCCCTCACGGCTTTGTTTGGTGAGAACTTCCCAGAAGGTCACCCAACCTGGAATTGCTCTCGCTGAAGCACTTTTAACTTCGGAGTTCTTATGGGATCCGTTGCCAATTGTGCTCCAAAACGCGTCTTGCTATGATGGGAGGGTCTCTTTACATATGTTTCATTTCCACATATTTTCCCAAACGATGTGGGATTGTGACGACCCCCTTTTTACGACCTGTCACCTTCCGGCTCGCCCGCGCGGACGTACCGCCATCCGGGTTCCGGTTCGTGCAGCCATCGTACACATACTTACACATCCGAGTCATCACAATCACCCCCCCTCGGGGGCCCAACGTCCTCGTTGGCCACATTTCCGGTTGGGTACAGGCTCTGATACCATTTGTAACGACCCCATTTCCAAGCAAGATATTGTCCGCTCTGGGGATTGGGCCGCAGCACAATATCCTCCCCTCACGGCTTTGTTTGGTGAGAACTTCCCAGAAGGTCACCCAACCTGGAATTGCTCTCGCTGAAGCACTTTTAACTTCGGAGTTCTTATGGGATCCGTTGCCAATTGTGCTCCAAAACGCGTCTTGCTATGATGGGAGGGTCTCTTTACATATGTTTCATTTCCACACATTTTCCCAAACGATGTGGGATTGTGACGACCCCCTTTTTACGACCTGTCACCTTCCGGCTCGCCGCGCGGACGTACCGCCATCCGGGTTCCGGTTCGTGCAGCCATCGTACACATACTTACACATCCGGGTCATCACATCTACTACATCATCTGGTTGGTTTAATACACCATATCCACCGGTCACTAAACGACAAAATTTTCACTACATCATCCGGTTTGTTTAATACACGACATCCACCGGTCACTAAACGATAAAACTTCTACTACATCATCCTGTTGGTTTAATACACCACATCCACCGGTCACTAAACGACAAAATTTCCACTACATCATCTGGTTGGTTTAATACACGACATCCACCGGTCACTAAACGACAAAACTTCTACTTATATCTTCTGATAGACCAAAAACACACATTTACTACACACACCATCCGATGACGTCAGCCGGATGATTCAATTCGCCAACAACAATTGGTGGACAAAACACAACATCCACCAGTGAATTTCATTCACCGATGGTTGAACTTACACATTTTACCCAAAACATTCAAAACCACCTGATCCTAAGTAACTTCAGAAATCCAACAAATAACCATTTGAAACCAATATATAAACATATATTCTTATCCAGTAAAAATCCCAAAGCTTGCAATTTATAACAAAACCAAATCAAATTCTTCACAGCAGAAGGAACTCAAATATTCTAATCCCTCAACCATTACTATTACAAATTCTTTGCACTCTCAACATGACATTAGGAAATTGGGCTCCACATACAGACAAATGTTAAACCGCCTCATCAAATAACAAACCGTGGCATGAACATGCTTCAGCAACTTCACCTATTCCTCAGCAATTTCAGAAAATTCTTCAGCAGTTACCTCAGCACCTACATCACAAAACTCATCTATTAGCCTAATGCTAAGCAAGTAAAGTAATAATGAAATGAAATACTGAAACATAAATCCTAATCATGCAGTTTCTACTTTCACATCTCAGTTGCAATTTCGTTCATTCACTGATATGATCCCTCGGTTCCATTGGGAAGTGGATCAATTTTTCCAAAGTCATACATCCTCTTCTCGATTAAGGGGCGGATTAGTTCCCTTAACAGCTGATCTGATCCCTCCATTCCATTGTGAGTGGGATCGGTTCTCCCAAATTAATAAATCCTCTACTTGATTAAGGGGCGGATTAGTTCCCTTAATAACTAATCTGTTTCAACCTGTTCATACCTTGCTATAACATTACATATGAAAATCATTTTCGTATTTCTTCGAAAACATGATGCATGACATACAGAAAACACACAAACATGCATAAACCTACTGTTTTGTGATGTAGGCCCAAAGGCACACACAATACTTCACTTACCTGGTTTTTCCCCGATAGATTCCTGGTTAAAAGCTATCTCTAGAGTTGGCTCACCTAAAACATAAGCACAACATTACTTAACTTCATTCTAAACCATTCAGAAATTTTAGGGGAACTAGTTGGAAGCTCGGTTCCTCGAGCATTCCCGATTCATCACCGAAACTTGAACTCAGCTCACACACACGGCATACCTAGAACACTCATTCTACCAGAAGCAAATCGCCAAATGTATAACCTACATTTATCCTAAACCATCAGCAGAAAGGGCTCAAAGAAGAACTTACCTACGCTGATGAAGAATCAGGCAAGAAAATCGCCGAGAGAGAGTCTGTTGAGTGAGCCGAATACCAAACAAGGAAATGAAACAGTGGCGGCTAAAACCCTTAGCTAGCCGCTTTTAATACTATCCTTTGCAAATTTACGCATTTGCCCTTGACCAACCAACTTTAACCTAATTGATCAACCAATTAAATTCACTTAGTTCCACACAAATAAACCTCAAAAGTGCAGCTATAAGAATATCAAGTTAGACAATTACCGAATGCTACATGAAGTCTATCGGCAGATGTAGAGCTGTTGTTCTGTTGTCTATCGGAAGATGTCTTCAGTGAAGTCATCGGATGATGTCTTCAGTAGAAGCCATCGGAAGATACAAGTAGAAAATTTGTCATTTTGTAACCGGATGATGTCGAGTATTTTTTTCATCGGATGATGAAGGTAAAAGTCTTTTGTCGTTTAGTGATCGGTGGATGTCGGGTATTGAACCTATCGGATGATGTAGTAGAAGTTTTGTCGTTTAGTGATCGGTATACACAGTTTGTTCTTTCGGAAGACGTGAGTAAAAGATTTGTCGTCTTGTGATCGGCAGAGGCTGGATGAACGAATCATCCGGCTGACGTCATCGGTAGATGCGAGTAGCAAAACTTGTCGTTTTGCGATCAGCAAAGGTTGGATGAACGATTCATCCGGCTGACGTCATCGGTGGAAACCTTCGGTTTTATTTCTGCCTTTTTGTTGACTTCGTTCAGCGTATGATGTGTTTGACTTTTATGAACTTTAAGTATTTCACGCGTAAGCCTTCATCTCTTCCGACCAAATTCTTTTCCTAATATTTTAACTGATTATTCGAATACTATTTTATAGTTTTGTTTAACTTTGCTTTGCTCAAAGATTTTCCGCTGCAAGTATTTTGTGTTTTTTTTAGCAAACGTTCAAATTTGACTTTCGAGCGAAGTTTTAAATTTGGTCCGAAATTTCCTAGTTATGTTCGGGTTTATGAGTAACGAACTGAGTTTGGAAAAAACTCGGGGCATTACAATTAATTCATACTGTGCAAAAGCAAGCAAGCAATTAATTCATCCAGTCCAAATGGAAAAACAAAAATCAATCGATGTCGTTCTTAACAAAATATGTTATTAACAACAAAGGTTAAACCATAAAGCTCTAGTCTTGGTTAGTATATCCATGGAAATGTGGCTTTATGCAAAACGAATATTGGCCAGACGTGGATTTGTCCTTTAAATCACTCTAAGGAACTAGCAACCAAAAGGGGCAGAACCGAGAATAACATCAAAAAGAGACAGAACCGAGAATAGCAATATCAAACCGAGAATAACAATTTCTAACATCAATATCTAATAACATAAAAAATGGGCATAATTGAGAATAGTATCAAAGAGAGACAGAACCAATAATAGCAATTTCTAGTAGCAATATCAAATCAATAATAGCATCAAAAGAGACAAAACCGATAATAGCATAAAAAAGAGACAGAACCAAAGAGAAAATCAACGAGGTAAATGGAAAATAGAAATGGAAAATAGAAAACAAAAGTAAATGGTACCTGAGCTTCGAGTGCTTCAAAAAATTTGGGTGCTAGCTTCGAGTGCTTGAAAATCGGGAGCTTCTAGAAGATGAAGTTCGGGTGCTTGAAAATCGGGTGCAAAAAGATGAACTTTTGGAAGATGAAGTTTGGGCTGAAGAAATATGGAAAAATCATAGAGGAGCTCACGATTTCGTCTGAAAAATGGTAAAATCGAAAAGGAAAATTGAGAATTTAGGGATTCGGCAGGGACTTAGAATTTTTAGGCGAATTTTGAGTCTGCACGTGCATTAACGTAGGTGTTTAATGGAAATTTTCAAATGGTTCAAATTGTTAACAGAATGACAGTACAAAGTCCAGTTTGCCAGTTTTTTTAGTACAGGGGGCGAATTGAAAAAAAAAATGTATAGTACAGGGTTCAAATCGATAATTACCCTTTTTTTTATTTAAAATTTATAAATAAAGTTTTATTTAATGTTTGTTTAGTATTAAATCTTTTGAAATATTTATTGAGAGATGTTTCAAAGCTTCCGCCTAATAAATAATTTCCGCTATTTTTAAAGATTTCGAATTAAAAAAATTAGTATTTTATAATGATTCAATTTAACGTAATTTGCAAATCGATTTGGAGAAAATTTTAGTGTCAAATTGGGAAAAAAAAAACAAAAATAAATTTTGAGGTCGTTACAAAATTTTATATTGGGTAAGATTTAATGAGATTTTAATCTAAAAATATACACAACCAATTGAGGTGAATTTCGAAGATTCATTTACTCTTAATTAATTAGACCTTTTGATTCTATTAATATTATATGATATTTTAGAAGATTTGTATTTTGACTAATTTAAAAATTAAAATTATATCTGATTCAAATTTTAAATTTATTTTGATGTTTGAGAACACAATGCTTCGACATGTCGTGAAGCTCTTGTTTTGAGTAACTGATGGTGGTGGGGGGAGGGAGAGAGAATAAAACATGTCCTACAATCCTCAATTTCAACACAAGTCAGAGATTGGTTTTCAAATTAATATCCTCAACCATTATTTTCCATACTTACATGGTCATAATCACTGTAGAGAGAATTAATCATCAATGAGACTATACATATACTCGGGATAGAGCACGATGTAGTGAAATCCATTTTCAGGCAAGGGTTTTTAATTATAGTATCTCCTCCGCTTTGACCTCTGTTTCTCTGGGGCGACGACGGGGATGGGGCCACTTCTGGGGAATTCCCACTTGGCAATAGAACCATCCCAAGAAGAGCTTATAAGCATTGGATAATAAGGATGCCAACTACAGTCTCTCACTGAATCTTGGTGATGGTCGAGTTTGGCCACAAGATTACCACTCCCCTGCAAACACCCTCCTAATTATTTCTACTGAAGCAGCTATAAAAGAATTCTATAAAGTAAGAAAAAATGTAATAAATATGTACCAGATCATAAATGTAAACAGACGAATCGCTTGATCCAGAGTAGATGTACTTTTGCCCAGTGCTGCAAAATGAAAATACAGCTTTAGAACACTTCACTGCAGCATTTGAGATTTACATAATGATATATTTACAACCTATACGCGGGGGAGAAATAGCATCGAATGAGAGTGCGCAAGACCGAATGACCGCTGTATGTAGCCACAGACTGATCATTGGGATGTTTCAGAGTTCTAGCATGCTGTGGGTACTCCATCCATCTATAGTCCCAATCACGATCTCTAAGACTTGGACCACTACAAAATGCATTGATAACTAGTGGGAGTTAAATCTGTGAATCTCATCAGGCCATTATATATTAAAAAAACAAAAGAACCAAACAGATAACCGAATATATATATATATATATATATATATAGTACATGGCATTGGAAGACATCTTTCTTATGTCCCAGAGCTTGGTAACCTGATCTTTTCCATTCGATATAAAGTAGCGTCCATCTCCATGACTATCGATAAATGTAATGCCTTCAAGATGGCCCATCAAGATCCCAGCTGCTTTTCCCTTGGTCGCCCAACAGCGGCGGTCCCAAACCTGCACAAAAAAAAAAAAATTGAAAAAACTGTGCAATAATATGATTCAGCTTGCAAGCAGGAGAAACCTCTTTCCTATAAATCGACAAATCTTTATAACTGCTAAAAACATCATTTCTACAGAGATGGGCCACTGAGTGCAGAATTCTAAGCAACCACAAAACATGATTTATACAGAAATGACTATCCAATGAAGTTCAATGCATATCCTTCAGAGATCGCTCTGTTTGAAGGCAGTTCGGTCTGTACGAAATCAGTTGACTAAATACAAGTAGAATTTTGAAAATTCTTGTCAGTGAAGCTATACAAATGAAATGACTACAGAAGAAGTGGTATCTTGTTCTCACTAAGAAGAAGTGGCAGAAAAGTACCTTGCAAAGATTATCATCACTTCCTGAATATATGAGATGTCCAGATTCATCTGCAAAGCATACGCTGTTAACATCCGACTGCAACAAAAATGATAATTAGATATTGTTGAAATAATCGTTGCACACAGATATGAACACCACTGAACATCTTCAATCTCAATTCAGTAAAAGCCAACTAAAAAAGGATCGATGAAGAAATAAACTAACATTATACTTATATGAACAGTTAAAGATTTTTTTATAGAACTAGGCGAAACAATACAACTTCAAAGTCCAAATTAAATATCAGAAACAGCAGAACTAAACAGCTCAAAAAACTGCAAATCATAGACCACAAATTATATCATGTCCTACCGAGTGCGCCGGAATTTTGAGACTAAGCTTATTTGCCTTAAGATCATAAACATAAATAGATTGATCACTGCTTGAAGCTACAAGCTCCTGGCCGTCATTTGAAAATTTTACGGAAAAAATATTAAACTCGTCATCATCAACTGAAAAATCAAGACCTTCATGAATTTCCTGCACAAATGCACTGTCAAGAGTCAATTAAAAATTGTAATAACCAGCACTTACTTTCTGAAGCATGAATATGACAAATAATTTTGAGGATAATAAGAGCCATCAATAAATGACAAAGTAATAAGTATACTGAGTAGTAGGGCAATTCATTGAAGCGGGATAATAGAGAAGTCCTAGTACATGCTATTATAGTGTGATTTTACATTTTTGCACAGACCGTAACATTGGCAAGTGATTCTGCTGCAGCAGATCCAACATTCACTATATGTACAATAGGTGACAAACTGGCATAGACCTGCGTTTTTCAGATTGAGGTGTAATATAAAAGTTAGACAGACAGCAAACATAACCTAAATAATAACATTGAAAATAACTAACATAATCATCATAATTAATCAAGAAGCGGTAAAACTTACAAGATGATTCTGATCAGGTGAAAGCGACGTGTCTGAGATTGTCCATATCAAGCTTTTTGCTAGAATGTCCTTCTGAACTTTCCAACCTTTCTCAACATTATATATCCTAATGTGGCTCTCCTACACCAAACACAACCAATGTTGATGTACAACATGTTTCTAAACAAGATGTATATTTTTTTTCCATCAACCTATTACCAGTTGAAATCGAGCTAGAATCCAATCTGTACCTGAAAACCAGCAACAAAAAGCGAGCCATCAGCTGAAAACTGAGAAACATAAGCAGAGCTTCTCATTTGGTCCACTGTTTGAGGGCCATTAACTGGCAGGTACCGGCTTAAAACATGACAACCATCAGCCGATGAGAATCTCCCTCTTCCTGAATAATTACTCTCTCGTCCAATCAACATTTTCACGGTTGAAACAGGTAAAACTGACCAGCCAGGCATTATCCGTCTCAACCTTTCATGGGGTTGTGATCTAAGCTTTGTAAGATGGGCAACATCATGATTGAGAAAACTTGATAGTTCATCAGGTTTCCTCATAATATAGGATCTATGTGAAGCACCTCCAAGATCACAGCTCCTGGCTGCTTTGTAAGACCTACTCATTATAGAAGTTATTGTGAAAGTAGCATGGAGAATTTTATTTTACTGGATCAATCTGCAGCAACTTTAGTGTCATCACCATATTGACCCTCATGTTACCTAACAGCAAGTCTCAACATGAGTTATCACTTTACATACAGCCAATACCTAAATATAGCCTGCACAAAAGTACCATAGGATAACTCCCAATAAGTAATTGTGAAGATTAAAACCCCGGAGAGCATACCCTAGCAGTTAATAATTTAAAACTGATAAAAGTGATAGAGCTGCGTAGCGTGATATGCCTACTCAGGAAATTATGAAATTAAAGAAGAATGAAAACAAAAGTGACAAATGCACCAAACTTACCAATATTACTGCATCAAAGTAAGAATATCTATTTAGGAAGGAGAACTCTATTTCTGGAGAATTAGGTAGGAAATAGAACTTTATTTATAAACCAGATTGTACAGTCCCACTAGTATGGGTTGGGTCATCACACTGAACTCTCATTGACATAACATGACAGACTGTCATAGTTTCTGAAGCAGTCATAGATTTTCGTTCGTCCTTTTTTTTTTTGCGAATTTGTTTGTCCCTTTTTTTTATTTGGAAGAGCTGTAAGTGTTAATACAACTTGTATTGAAAAAGATTGTATGAAAAAATTAGATCTTAATTTTGGGGTAACACGTTTATGAGTTCCATTAAAAAAGTGTCTAATTTCTGTTAAAATTATAAAAGGGGTCTAGTTTTCGTTATTAATAAAAAAGGTGGTATCCTTTTTTTACTATCCTCAAATCTGGAATACTAGAGAAAATTTTAACATGTTCAAGGAAATGAAAAAAATCGAGAGAAAAGCTTTAAGAAAACTAAATAATAACCCAGAATTTGACCTTAAGATCGCCTCTCGAACAGTATAAAAAATTAACATTTATGTTTGGATGATAACAGAAGAAACGAGAACAAACTCTCAGCCAAAATCTTCTTGCAATTGCTGCAAATCAATACATTTGAGCTTAATCGTACACTCCGACCCTCTAAAACTACACTTAATTCAAAGAATTAGAAAACCATCCTCAAGCTATTCTAATATACAAAACCAGAAAGATTGAGATAGAAAAAAAACAACTAGAAGATTTTACCTCCGTTCTACAAATGTAAGCAACTCATTTCAACAATTAAACTCCTAGTAGATGAAAGATTTTACACCACCGAAGAAGCTCGAATTTTACACCACCGAAGAAGCTTTGTCTCAAAGGATAATCACCCTCTCTCTATCTCTCTGAAATTTCAATCTACAAGAAAATAAAGAAGAAATGGAGATATTGACGATCAGGAAGTGAAGCGGCGAGGTCTGCCAAATTTGTAACCATAATTTCCTCTCTCAGAATTATTAATAAATTAATTATTTACTCATTTACTATAATAATTATTATTTGTTAAATTTAATTAGGGAAATTACGATTTGAACCCTGTACTATACACGTTTTTTCAATTCGGCGCCCCTTGTACTAAAAAAACCGGCAAACCGAACCCTGTACTTTGATTCTGGTTATCAGTTTTGACCATCTATCAACAATTTTATTAAATCCTCATTGAAAAAACTACCAAACGATCGTAGATTCAGTTGAAAGTTTTACCACATGTTCATTACTTAATGAGAAGATAATCTGAGAATTGTCGTGATTTTTTAACACATCTACGATTTATTGTAATTTTATTTTAGTATTTTTTAAAAATATTATAATAAATCATACAAGGTTTTAACAAATTATAACAAATTTTCTAGTGTCTACCCATAATATGATGAACATTTGAAAAAAGTTTCAAATAAATCCAATATCGTTTGATATTTATTTAAATTAATCTCAGTTCTTCTTTACTTTATAAATTAATTTTTTTAAAAAATACCAAACAATATTTTATTTATTTGAAAACTTTTTCACATGTTCAACTTATCATGTGTAGATAATAAAGAAATTTTCGTGATTTTTTAAAATTGGTATGATTTATTATAATATTTTTATAAAATGATAAAATAAAATTCTAATAAATCAGTAATGTGATTAAAAAATCACGAAACAGGTTTCGTAGATCTTCTCATTAAGTAGTGACAGGTGAATAAAAAATTTAAACAGAATCCAAGATTGTTTGTTAGTTTTTGCAATGAGGGTTTTAATGAAATTATGATGAAGGGTCAACAACTGATAACCGAATCAAAGGGCAAGGTCGGTTTGCGGTTTTTTTAGGATACCAAGAGCGAATTGAAAAAACGTGACAGTACATGGGTCAAATGATATTACCCATTTAATATGTAGAAATGTAATGTTGATGTATGTTGTTTAATATCCGATGTCCGTTTAGCTGCACGAGCAGATTCGGTTTGGTTTTACTTTAAAGTATAACTGAACTAGCCGCGGGTTCCTAAAATTCAGCGACCCAGATTGAACTATTGGCTCCGAAGACGAATTCTTTGTTTTTTTTGAAAAACAAGGTTTTTGCAGCTCAAAATTAAGATAAAATATTTTTTTCAAAAGTATTTATAATTATGATGTGATTTTGAATCCTTTCTGTGTTTTGTACTGAATTATGAATTGAGGTCAGGTTTTGAGTTGGGTTCAAACTGGATTTCGGTCATTTTTTGACCCGAAGTTCGTTCCAATTTTATGGTCTTTCGTATTTCAAAATCGCGCATCGACCGTAATCTAGGTTTCTACCACATCAAATCGTGTTCGGTCCTAACAGAGAGTGAGTAATTGCCCAGTTTTGCCTGGCCCTATTTGAAAGATATGGCTCGCTACAGGTAACGAGTTAGGCATGACCCAGTCTCAGCGATAGGCCAGAGTCGAGCTTGAGTGTCAGGCTTGCGAGCCGTCAGGGAGAGGAGAGTGGAGAAAAAAAAGTGAATGTAAGAAAAACGAGAGATTAAAAGTGTGATGTTAGCGAAGCAATAAATAATTGTACTTTTGTACAAGGAAGTTTATCTTGCGACTAATAAACTATCCAATTCTCTTCCGAGTGTTGTTTCTTCTCTTTTATAAAAATTTGAGAATTGTGTTCTCGAATAGGATTGTCTCTTTTGAGGGGGATTGAGCATGAAATAGATTTCATATCGAGAGCATCAATTCCTAATCGACCGACTTACCGAGCTAATCCCAAAGAAACCAAGGAGATCGAAAGGCAAGTGGATGAGCTAGTTAAGAAGGATTTTTGAAAGAAAACTTTAGTCCATGCTCGGTTCCCTTAATCTTAGTCTCAAGAAGAGGAACTTTGCGAATGTGTGTGGATTGTCAACTATCAACAAGATCATGGTAAAATATTGACACCCCTATTCCAAGATTGATATGAATATGCTTGATGAGTTACATAATGCATGCTGACTTTCTAAAATTGATTTAAGAATGAATATTACCAAATTCATAAGAAAAATGAGATGAATAGAAACCGTTTTTAAAACTAAGTATGGTCTTTATGAGTGGTTAGTAATGTCATTTGGTTTATCTGATTCACCAATTACTTTCATGAGATTGATATATCACATGCTAAGATCTTTTATTTGAAAATTTGTTGTCGTTGTAGCACCTGGTTCCATCGAACCGATTTTACCTTGTCATCTAATAGTGTACACTTTATGGATGAAATTGGGAGAATTACTGATTAGGTTAATGAGAGACTAAGCACGGGCATATGTGTAAATAGAGATTTATAGTGATAACCTATTTAAGGAAAGAGGTTTTGCGATTAATGCACTGTAGCTGCCACTATTTTATATACTTCCTCTTTCGGTATTCAGCTCAAGCTCAGCAGAGCTCTCCAGGCGATTTCCTCTCCGATTTCCATTTCTCAACCTAGGTGAGTTTTTCTTGAGTTTTAGTGGCTAGATAGCAGAGAGAGTACAATGTGTGTTTTGGGAATGCTGTGAATGAGAGTAGGTTCGGGTTTAGGTGATAAACCGAGAATGCACGATTAATAGAGTTCCAAGTTAGCTTCCTTAGGTTTCTGAATGGTTAGAATGAGTTACAGTGAAGATTGAATTAACGCTCTGTTATGATTTAGGTGAGCAAAATCCTGAAATAGCTTGCAACCTAACTTTTCCCAAGAAGTCAGGTAAGGTAGAGTATGTGTATGCTTTGGGTCTACATCACAAAACAATAGGTTAATGCTTGTTTGAATGTTTCTGTATGTCATGAATCTGTTTTGGAAAGAACACGAAATGAATTTACATGTAATGACATGGCAAGGTATGAACAGAATGTAAGAGATCAGCTGTTAAGGGGAACTAATGCGCCCCTTAATCGATGAAGAGGATTTATAACTTTGGGAAAATGGATCCGCTTCCCAATGGAATTTAGGATCAGATCAGCTGTTAAAGGAACTAATCCGCCCCTTAATTTATGAAGAAGGATGTATGACTTGGGAAAAATGATCCAACTCCCAATGGAACTGAGGATTCAGATCAGGTAAAGAACGTGAATGCAACTGAGATGTGAAAGGTAGAAACTGCATGACTAGGATTTATGTTTCAGCATATCATTTCATTATTGCTTACTTACTTAGCAATAGGTAATAGATAGTTTTGTGATGTAGGTGAATAAGCCTCAGATAGGGTGTGTTCTCTGAGCATGTTGATGAGACTAGACTGATTGGGGAGCACTTCAATGCCACGGTTTGGTGTTCTAATGAAGCGGTTTAACTATTGTCTATAATGAAGGTTTCAGTGGTTAGTGTTTTGTGGAAGTGTGCAGAGGGTTTTAATAATACTAGTAGTTTTGATGGTTTTAAACAACTTTTTATGTTTTCTGGTTTGAACTATGAAAAAAATACAATTAATTCAAACGCATAGAAACAACATCCTCAAGCTTTTCTAATATACCAAAAACCAGAAAGATGAGATAGAAAAAAAACACTATAAGATTTTACCTACGTTCTACAAATTAAGCAACTCATTTCAACAATGAAAACTCCAGAGATGCAAGATTTTACACCACCGAAGAAGCTTCGAATTTACACCACCTGAGAAGCCTTTGTCTCAAAGGAATAATCCACCCTCTCTCTATCCTCTGAAATTTCAATCTTACAAGGAAACTAAAGAAGAAATGGAGATATTTTGACGATCAGGAAGGGCCGGGGGGGGGGGGAACCGCGGCGAGAGGTCTGACAAATTTGTAACCCAATTTCCTCTCTCAGAATTATTTAATAAATTTTAATTATTTATCATTTACTATAATTACTTATTATTGTTAAAATTTAATTAGGGAAATTATCGATTTTGAACCCTGTATATACACGTTTTTTCAATTCGGCCCATGTACTAAAAAAACCGGCAAACAGAACCCTGTACTTTGATTCTGTTATCAGTTTTGACCTCTATCAACAATTTTATTAAATCCTCATTGAAAAACTACCAAACGATCGTAGATTCAGTTGAAAGTTTTACCACATGTCATTACTTAATGAGAAGATATCTGAGAATTGTCGTGATTTTTTTAACACATCTACGATTATTGTAATTTTATTTAGTATTTTTTAAAAAATTATAATAAATCATACAAGTTTTAACAAATTATAACAAATTTCTATGTCTACCCCATAATATGATGAACATTTGAAAAAAGTTTCAAATAATCCCAATAGCGTTTTGATATTTATTTAAATTAATCTCAGTTGTCTTCTACTTTATAAATTAATTTTTAAAAATACCAACAATATTTTATTTATTTGAAAACTTTTTCACATGTTCAAACTTATCATGTGTAGATAATAAAGAAATTTTCGTGATTTTTTTAAAATTTGTATGCATTTATATAATATTTTTTATAAAAGATAAATAAATTCTAATAAATCGTACTGTGTTAAAAATCACGAAAAGTTTCGTATTATCTTCTCATTAAGTAGTGAACATGTGATAAAAAATTTCAACAGAATCCAAGATTGTTTGTTAGTTTTTTTCATGAGGGTTTAATGAAATTATTGATAGAAGGTCAAAACTGATAACAGAATCAAAGTGCAGGTCGGTTCTGCCGGTTTTTTAGTATAAGAGCCGAATTGAAAAAACGTGTACAGTACATGGTTCAAATGATAATACCCATTTAATTATTTAGAAATTAATGTTGATTGTTATTGTTGTTTTAATATCCGCTGTCCTTTTAGTGCACGAGCAGATTCGGTTGGTTTTACTTTAAAGTCTAATGAACCTTAGCCTCGGGTTCCTAAAATTCAGGACCCAGATGAACTATTAGGCTCCTGAGCGAACTCTACAGTTCAGCTTCAAAATAAGATAAAATATTTTTTCAAAAGTATTTATAATTATGATTGATTTGAATCCATTTCTGTGTTTTGTACTGAATTATGAATTGAGGTCAGGTTTGAGTTGGGTTCAAACTGGATTTCGGTCATTTTTTGACCCGAAGTTCGTTCAATTTTTATGGTCTTTCGTATTTCAAAATCGCGCATCGAACCGTAATCTAGGTTCTACCACATCTAAAATCGTGTTCAGGTCCTAACAGAGAGTGAGTAATTGCCCAGTTTTGCCTGGCCCTATTTGAAAGATATTGGCTCGCTACAGTAACGAGTTAGGCATGACCCAGTCTCAAGCGATTAGGCCGAGTCGAGCTTGGAGTGTCAGGCTTGCGAGCCGTCAGGGAGAGGAGAGTGGAGAAAAAAGTGGAATGATAAGAAAAAGAGAGATTAAAGTGTGATGTTAGCGAAGCAATAAATAATTGTACTTTTGTACAAGGAAGTTTATCTTGGACTAATAAACTATCCAATTCTCTTCCGAGTGTGTTTCTTTCTCTTTTATAAAAATTTGAGAATGTGTTTCTCGAATAGGATTGTCTCTTTTGAGGGGGATTGAGCATGAAATAGATTTCATATCGAGAGCATCAATTCCTAATCGACCGACTTACCGAGCTAATCCCAAAGAAACCAAGGAGATCGAAAGGCAAGTGGATGAGCTAGTTAAGAAAGGATTTTTGAAAGAAACTTTAGTCCATGCTCGGTTCCCGTAATCTTAGTCTCAAAGAAAGATGGAACTTTGCGAATGTGTGTGGATTGTCAAACTATCAACAAGATCATGGTAAAATATTGACACCCTATTCCAAGATTGAATGAATATGCTTGATGAGTTACATAATGCCTGCTGACTTTCTAAAATTGATTTAAAGAATGAATTTACAAATTCATAAGAAAAAATGAGATGAATAGAAAAACCGTTTTTAAACTAAGTATGGTCTTTATGAGTGGTTAGTAATGTCATTTGGTTTATCTGATTCACCAATACTTTCATGAGATTGAATATCACATGCTAAGATCTTTTATTTGAAAATTTGTTGTCGTTGTAGCACCTGGTTCCATCGAACCGATTTTACCTTGTCATCTAATAGTGTACACTTTATGGATGAAATTGGGAGAATTACTGATTAGGTTAATGAGAGACTAAGCACGGGCATATGTGTAAATAGAGATTTATAGTGATAACCTATTTAAGGAAAGAGGTTTTGCGATTAATGCACTGTAGCTGCACTATTTTATATAACTTCCTCTTTCGGTATTCAGCTCAAGCTCAGCAGAGCTCTCCAGGCGATTTCCTCTCCGATTTCCATTTCTCAACCTAGGTGAGTTTTCTTGAGTTTTAGTGGCTAGATAGCAGAGAGAGTACAATGTGTGTTTTGGGAATGCTGTGAATGAGAGTAGGTTCGGGTTTAGGTGATAAACCGAGAATGCACGATTAATAGAGTTCCAAGTTAGCTTCCTTAGGTTTCTGAATGGTTTAGAATGAGTTACAGTGAAGATTGAATTAACGCTCTGTTTATGATTTTAGGTGAGCAAAATCCTGAAATAGCTTGCAACCTAACTTTTCCCAAGAAGTCAGGTAAGTAGAGTATGTGTATGCCTTTGGGTCTACATCACAAAACAATAGGTTTATGCTTGTTTGAATGTTTTCTGTATGTCATGAATCATGTTTTGGAAAGAACACGAAAATGAATTTACATGTAATGACATGGCAAGGTATGAACAGAATGTAAGAGATCAGCTGTTAAGGGAACTAATTCGCCCCTTAATCGATGAAGAGGATTTATAACTTTGGGAAAATTGATCCGCTTCCCAATGGAATTTAGGATCAGATCAGCTGTTAAAGGAACTAATCCGCCCCTTAATTTATGAAGAAGATGTATGACTTTGGGAAAAATGATCCAACTCCCAATGGAACTGAGGGATCAGATCAGGTAAAGAACGTGAATGCAACTGAGATGTGAAAGTAGAAACTGCATGACTAGGATTTATGTTTCAGCATATCATTTCATTATTGCTTTACTTACTTAGCATTAGGCTAATAGATGAGTTTTGTGATGTAGGTGAATAAGCCTCAGAAGGTGTGTTCTCTGAGCATGTTGAGGACTAGACTGATTGGGGGAGCACTTCAATGCCACGGTTTGGTGTTCTAATGAAGCGGTTTAACTATTGTCTATAAATGAAGTTTCAGTGGTTAAGTGTTTTGTGGAAGTGTGCAGAGGGTTTTAATAATACTAGTAGTTTTGATGTTTTTAACAACTTTATGGTTTTCTTGTTCTGAGTATGAAAAAAAAAACATGATTTGGTTTAGAGGTAGTTGCTTTGCTGGGTATTTTTAGAAAGTTGTGGACTTATGTTGTTTTGAATAGCTGCTGTTAAAATTTACAAGTTCTTTTAGTTGGCAGAGTTGTCTATTTGTTTAGAGTATTACTGTTCACCGGTGGATGTAGTCTATCGATGGATGTAATCTATTGGTTGATGTAGTCTATCGGTGGATGTAGTTTATCGGTGGATGTTGCCGAACGGTAGACGTGAGTAATGGGTTTTGTCGTTTTATGATCAGTGAATGTGAGTATTAGGTTTTTGTCGTTTATGACCGGTGGATGTGAGCGTAGATGTGAGTAATAGAGTTTGTCGTTTTGTGACCAGTAGACGAGTGTAGTTGACGCGTCGTTCGACTGACTTGACCGGTGGACGTGTGTAGTCGACGCGTCGTTTGACTGACTTGACCGGTGGACGTGTGTAGTCGACGTGTCGTTCAACTGATGTGAGCGGTGGGTGTTCGTTGTAGTAGACGTATTCTATCTCCACGTCCACCGCCGAGATTATTTGTTTCTGCTTCTGCCACTAACACTGTTTAGCGGTGGATGCCTTTTGTTTCTATTTCTATCGCTGGAACTGTCCAGCGGTGGACGTGTTCTGTTTGGTTTTGTTTTCTTTCAACCAATTGTCTTTAATATTTTAATTAATTAACAAATGTTGTTTCACACAAATGAATTTCCACTGCAAGTTTTTAACATTTTAAGGGTCAAACTTTGACCGTTGAGTGAAATTTTGAAATTTTCTCAGAATGTCATAGTGTTGTTCAGTATTATGAGTAGCGAACTAGGTTTATATAATTCGGGGCGTTACAGTATGGTATCAGAGACATTCAGTTAAACCGTTTAAAAGATTACTCATCAGTGCCACTCGTTGCATGGAAGTACTTCAACAACTGTAAGTGTTTATGTTAACCTTAACTATTAGATATTTATGATAGTAATTAACCTTGTCCAGGAATATAGCAAATGGCTAGACGACCAGGAAGACCAAGAGTACCGAGAGAGATGCCAAATTTGAGAAGTGAGGAGGACCCTAGTGTTGTAACGACCCCGTTTCCCAGCAAGATATTGTCCACTCTGGGGATTGGGCTGTAGTACAATATCCTCCCCTCACGGCTTTGTTTGGCGAGAACTTCTCGGAAGGTCACCCAAACAAAGCCGTGAGGGGAGGATATTGTGTTATAGCCCAATCCCCAGAGCGGACAATATCTTGCTAGGAAACAGGGTCGTTACAAATGGTATCAGAGCCTGTACCCAACAGGAAATGTGGCTAACGAGGACGTTGGGCCCCTGAGAGGGGGTGATTGTGATGACCCGAATATGCACGTAAGGGTACGATGGTTGCACGAACCGGAACCCGGATGGCAGTACGTCCGCGCGGGTGAACCGGAAGGTGACAGGTCATAAAAAGGGGGTTGTCACAATCCCACATCACTTGGGAAAGTATGTGGAAATGAAACATATGTAAAGAGACCCTCCCAACATAGTAAGACGCGTTTTGGAGCACAATTGGCAACGGATCCTATAAGAACTCTGAAGTTAAAAGTGCTTCGGTGAGAGCAATTCCAGGTTGGGTGACCTTCCGGGAAGTTCTCGCCAAACAAATCCATGAGGGGAGGATATTGGGTAACGACCCAATCCCCTAGAGCGGACAATATCTTGCTGGGATAAGGGGTCGTTAGGCGATCGGTCGCCAAGTGATCGCCACGCTCTGGAATTTTTCCAGAGCGTGTGGCGATCGATCGCGAGGCAATCATTCACCACAACAAGAGGCGATCGTGATCGCCCCTCCATGTTATAGCTGGCGATCGATCGCCCGAAATGGGCGATCGATCGCCTCTCATTTTTTGGGACAAACGTCCCATTTTTCCCTCTGCCGATTGTTATTTAGTTTTTATTGTTTTAAATTATTTTATAATTGTTTTAAGTTTTGTTTTAAATAGTTTATAAACATAGACTCCATCGATTTCAATTCCGATTTCGATTCTGACATTTAAAATTTTATTTCCGTTAAAACGCTAGGTTTAAAGTTTTAAGTATAAAAAAAAATAATACGGGAAAAATTAGGTACAGTGTTAGGGTCGTCACAAGTGTAATTAGGAAGCTGACAGACTTGGTGCGCCAACAAACAGACTTGGTTTGTCAGTAGTCCGATTAGTTGTGTGACGACCCCAACCCGGTCAGGGCCGCCACGGTAATACCATGACGTAATCTTAACTTTAATCCCTCGTAATTTCACGTAAAATTTTTCTTTTCGCTCAATACTCTAAAATAACACGAACTTAGACGATTAACCATCTCAGACGACTCAATCAAAAATCTAACTTGGACTTACGCGTGTTATAAGTATCGTGAGGGGTCGGGTTTAAAATATGTTTCGAAAAGTCAAAAAAATCAAACACACGCCGACCACGATCGATCGTGCCTCAAGCTCGACCGATCGGGCTGGCTCGGGATTCCCGATTAAAAACGAAACTTCACCCACGATCGATCGCGCCTCAAGCCTGACCGATCAGGCCGTCTCAGGTCTCCCGATTAAAATCAACCTTCAATCACGATCGATCGCGCCTCAAGCCCGATCGATCGTGATGGCACATTCAGGCATGCCCCGCGCGCGCAGCCAGCGCGCACCAGCGCCTGGCCGAGCGCCCACCAGCGCCCTACTCCCTCCCGTTCTACACTTAATCAAATTCTCTCATTTTTATCATCTCCTTTTTACATTAAACCTTTCAAAAACATTCCCAGCCATATTAAACACACCATACTTCAATCTCTCAAAAAAAAAACCCGACGCAAAACGAACCCAAATCCGTGTTAAAATTCATGAAAATAAACTGCGTGGATCTCTCTGAAAACCGAACTAATCCATACGACTTAAAATACCTAATGTCATCGAATATCATCCAACCTAATTCATAATACCAAAATTAAACATAAAAGTAGAAATTCCTTAAACATCATCAAGACGATAACGTTTCTCGAATCATTCTAAACAACACCACTCCAAGCCTAAATCCACTATACAATTACCAAAATAGTGAACCTCTCTATACGTCCTACAATTATCATCCAATTCACATCTATTTACCACTAAACACTTGGAGCATACCCACAAATCAACCAGCCTAGCCACAACACGTCCCGCCGCCACGAGCTCCGTCCACCGGCCGCCTATGCCTGATCATCAGGAGGGAGTTCCTCACCTTCGTTTTCGTCACCTACATCATACGATAAATACATTAAGCCTAATCCTTAGTAAGGAAGTGCACTAAAACATGAGAATACATAATGCATGATCTTTCAAAACATGTTCATTTTTCATTGGTTTACTTTACATAACTCATACATATATATCATTAGGCATGAGTAGGCACGGGCACCTCTCGTCTACCCAGTAGACCAAACACTTGCCATGAGTTGCCATTATCATATTTTCGTGCCCTGAGTTGCCATTATCATATTTTCGTGCCCTGAGTTGCCATTTACGTGCTCCGTGCCCTACTCATCCTCCAACTTTATTCAACATCATTTACTTCACTTAGTTTACTTAAAAACATGCATGCAAAACATTTCGTTAAAGCATAAGGGAAAACATAGTGCATGAAGAAAGAGACTCCAATAATCATTAAACCGTTCATGGCACACATAAACGAATCTTACTCATATACGAACCTAGCTGAGTACCACTAGGAAACATCCTGGACTACCCAACTGGTTTAAATCCCACAATCAGAAAACATCATAAAACCTAACATCGATACAATGTAGGGCCTGAAGGGCCGGAAACCTAACACCCACTTACCTGGAGTCCTAGCTATGCCGAGCACCATCCTTTGAGAGATTGGGTCACCTAAGGCATTTCCGTAACATGTCATTAGTATCGATTCTAAATCGTCAATTTCAAAACTAAACCAAAAACCTGAGCTAACACATTTTTTCCTAAAACTCATATTCACTTCTTTCGGGCATTTCGTCGAGCACATTGTGCTCACCAATTACTTAACTCCATTAATTGTGTTTTATTAACCTCCAACCACCAAAACCTAACCATTAATATTCACCCAAACCATCAATTCACACCAACTACCACAACAAATCATAAATACAACACTATTGGGCATTAATATTGTCAAACTATCGATTTCTACCAAAACCAACGATTTCACCACAAACCCTAATTCGACTAACACCCTAAAACGACGATTAAACTAGTCCAAAGTATCAAACTTACCTAGAATGTCGATTAAGGGAAGAAAACTCGAAGGAAGATGACCGGAAGTCGGAGGAGTCAGTGGCGTTGGAGAATCGGCGAAGGAGGAGAAAAGAAATCACAAGGGAGAGGGAGTCGCGTAGAGAGAAGAGGGAAATGAGGGAAAATGAGGGATTTTTTATAATTTATAACTATTTTGACTTGAGAATTACCTAAATGCCCTCCCTTTATATTCTTGTCTAAACTCATAATTAACCTATCGATATGGTTTCTCCAAAAATTTCTTATTTCACCAATTATTCGTATTTATTCCTAGGGTTCTAACGAAACATTCCGTTTGCTAAACGGACCTAATTTACTATTTTTACGCAAATAACCTTGGAGCGGGAACCTGAAAAACTTGGGTGTTACATTCTACCCTCCTTATTTAGAATTTTGTCCCCAAAATTTCGTACCTAAACAACTCTGGATATCTATCCATCATGTCCTGTTGGCGCTCCCACGTTGCTTCTTCTACATTTTGGTTCCTCCATAACACACCTTAACCAGTGGAATCGACTTATTGCGTAAAACCTTCACAGCGTACTCCATAATTTGCACTGGCCTCTCTTCGTAAGTTAAGGTCGGCTGTATTTCAAGACTGATCGATTCTACCACGTGCGTCGGATCTCGTACACATTTCCTCAACATCGACACGTGGAAGACATTATGAACACCCTCCATAAACAGCGGCAACTGAAGCTTGTAAGCTGTAGCTCCAATCCTTTCTGTAATCGGGAACGGTCCAACAAACCGTGGATTCAACTTCCCTCTCTTACCAAAACGAACCACGCCCTTGAACGGTGAAACCTTCAAAAACACCTCATCACCAACTAAGAACTCCAAATTTCGTCTTCTTCGGTCGGCGTAGCTCTTTTGGCGACTCTGTGCAGTTTCCATTCTTTGTCTGATCAGAGCAACCTTCTCAGATAGCTGTTGTAAAATTTCTGGTCCAATCAACTTAGCTTCACCCACTTCATCCCAATATAGTGGCGACCTACACTTTCTGCCATACAGTGCTTCGTACGGGGCCATACCAATCGTGGACTGATAACTGTTATTATACGCAAATTCAACCAACGGCAAATACTGGCTCCAAGATGCTTGAAACTCTAGTACGCACGCTCTCAGCATATCCTCAAGTATCTGAATCGTCCTTTCAGACTGTCCGTCAGTCTGTGGGTGGAATGCCATGCTAAAAGCTAACTTAGTACCCATAGCGCTTTGTAAACCTTTCCAAAACCTCGAAATAAATCTTGGATCCCTGTCCGAAACAATTGAAACCGGAATCCCGTGCAACCTTATTATCTCCTGAACATACAGCTCTGCGAACTGATTCATCGTGTAAGTCATTTTTACTGGAAGGAAATGAGCTGTCTTTGTCAATCTATCAACTACTACCCATATACTGTCATGTCTTTTATTGTCCTCGGTAATCCAACTACAAAGTCCATTGCAATATGATCCCACTTCCACTCGGGAATCGGTAGAGGTTGTAACATTCCACCTGGTCTCTGGTGTTCTGCCTTAACTTGTTGACAGACAAGGCAGGACTGTACATAACTGGCCACATCACGCTTCATATTCGGCCACCAATAAAGCACCTTCAGATCTCGGTACATCTTGGTGTTACCCGGATGAACTGAGAACGACGATGAGTGTGCCTCTGCCAAAATCAATTTCCTCAACTCTTCATCCTTTGGAACATACCAACGGTCCCGAAATTTTAGAATGCCATCCTCCGAGTAACTGAATTCGGAAGGCGTATCGGTCAACCTAGTCACAATAGCTTCCTTTTCTTCTGAATCCATCTGCTGAGCCTCTTTAATTTTGTCCAGAAGAGTAGGCCGTATAGTCAAGTCAGTAAGTAGGGCCGAAAGCTCCGAAACTACTTCGAGTTCATGCCTCTGAATCTCAATTCTCAATGAAGCTGGCATACAGCAAAAAACTGACTCCTTGGTCTTAGGCATCCTACTCAACGCATCTGCCACCGTATTTGCCTTTCCAGGATGACACTTGATTTCAAAGTCGTAATCCTTCACAAATTCTAACCATCTCCTTTGCCTCATGTTTAAATCTTTCTGCGTAAAGAGATACTTTAAACTCTTGTGGTCTGAAAATACTTCACACTTTTGACCGTAAAGATAGTGTGTAACGGCCCTAATACTGTACCCGTATTTCCCGTACTATTTTTATATCCTTTACACTTTTAACTTTAACTATACTTAAGACGGAATCGAAATTGAAATAAAAATCAATTATCAAACTAAAAGAAAACGTTAAATAAAACAATTTAAAATCAATTAAATAAATGAATGAAAACAATTACAAAACAATTATTTAAACCAATACCTACCCAAACACCTACAAAATACAACCTCACCATTTCACTAACACAATTCTATCTACATCACAAATACTATCCACGTCACAATCATACACTTCAAAATACAACTTAATTTCAAACCACCAATACTCCTACATCTCCATAATCTCGCTCAAAACAACTCGTGACATATTTAAACAAAAACACATTTCCATGAAAACGAACTACATGGTTCAGTTTAAAAGTATAACATTTCCTCTTGTTTCAAAGAAAATACCAAGCAGTTCCATATCATTCAAATAACTGATTTAACAAAACGCTTTATAAAATAGTTTGCCAAAACATTTGTATATCAATCTATCAGCTAACCAGAACCAAGCATCCTATAATTTCTATACAACCATCAGCCCAAAACATCCCAATAATCCCAAAATCTATACATACTTCCCCACGGGTCAGTTAAGAATCGACTGCGCCAACACACTCCCGCGAGCATTCCCCGTCAACTGCATCATGCCTCAGGAGGAGGGACATCGTCCTCACTTGTTTCCTCGAAATCACCTACACCATACAATGCACTATGAGATAAAAATCTCAGCAAGCCCTCATAAATGCAACTATATGCTATGCGGGTGAGTTCAGAAATCATGCAGCATTTTCTTTACTTTACTCTGTGGGTGTCACCGAGATCTCAGCCTCCTAACCGGAGAGAGCACATCCAGCGGTCGGACTACTCTTTCCAGCTAGAAGAGGGGGGTACACGCTTACAACACGTACAGCCGTGCCTGAGTCCCATCTCGCGTGACCTATAACTGTATGAGTATGTGTTAAATGCGGTATTGTGACAGACCCCTTCGTGCCTACACAATAGATCAATAGCCCATCTCCAGCCCGCATTACCATTTTCTTAAAAACATCGTGTAGAAATTCATTTTCATGCTCTTTCTTTAAAACACGTGATGCATGAACAGTTTATAATAGAATTTAAACACTCAGCATAAATACCATCAAGACGATAAAACATAAACTATAAAACAATTAAACCTAACTACCCAACCAAAGCAATATAAACTAGTGCGTCACCAAACTCCTCGAAACGACTTCGATGTACGGTATAGGCCAATCGGCCAGAAAAGAATACAACAAATATTCAAACTTCATTACAATTAAACCCACATTCACCAATTTACTCTCAAACTACTATTTCTAACCTAAGCCAATTAAAATCTAACTAAACGGGCCATTAATTTGGTTCGGTAAAACCGACCCGAAACTTTGAACGCGCGTAACTTTCGCGTCGGTTATCGGAATCGAACGATTCTAGCGGCCACGTACTCCTCTAATAACCTATTTCAACCTGCCAAAAGGAATTTTAAAACAATCGACCGTAGCTAGGTCAAATGCAGCAAAACCCGAACTGCCCTAACCCGATTTTTTTCATCAATTCACACCAATTTCTTCACCAATCTATCCTCCTCATACCTAATTAACATAAACTAATCAAAATTCCGTGGCATCAAGCAAAACCCGAAATCCCTCAATTCGGGATTCACTGATTTTCGCTCAAATTGAGCACCACACGGATCAATGGCCATCGCCGGTTCGAGGGTCGGCAAACCCATGCCGGAAACACCTAAAATTGGCCGGTGATCGGAGCTCAATCGAGCTCGTCACCCACGACCTAAACTGAACCGAAAACAGGGAGAAAACCAGGCCTTACCGTCGGTTCGTGCACGGAGACAGGCCGGACCTTGCTCGCCACCGTCGTCTGGCCGGAGACCGTCGAGAATCGCCGGTGAACGGCGCCGCGTCGCATCCCCCTCGTCTCCCTTGTTCTTCGCTCGCGGGGCTCGGGCTCGAGCTCGACAGAATAGCCTCGGCTATTCTGTTGATTTTTATTTTATTTATTTTTAATAATAATAATAATAGTAATAACCATTAATTAATCAAATCCTCATTTACCGTTTTGCCCTCCCGTGTTTCCGACCATTTCGACTTTCGTTAAATCTCGTTATTAATTATAACTCACGGCTTAATTTCATGAACCTAATTTAATAAACATTTTAGTTCAACCAATTTATTCACTTTTAATTACTTTACCTTGTTATTATTTTCTCTCCAATTATTTCGATTAATTTAACTGAGGAAAAATTCTCGGGTGTTACAATCCACCCACCTTAATTAAAATTTTGTCCTCAAAATTTGACTTAGCTGCAGCCCTTGGCATTACTATCTCATGTCTTGCGGCCTTATACTATGATTTACAATCGCTCCATTTTTTTCAAGTCACCTTTCTCCATCCCTCCAAAATTCTGAACTCTCACACAAGGGCTTCGATTCTAGCCCATACTTAGGGTCAACCTCTATGGTTCTAAACTAGAATCCCTAAAATCAAATGACGCACCGTTAACCTCCTAACCACGTCTACTGTGTTTGATTTGATTAACCAAGTCTTTGGTTGTGCACCACGTGCTAGTAACCCTCACGTCTCAAATTTTAATAACCCACTACGTTAATACGCATGTAGATAATTTACACACACGTTAGTTTCCATTTAGTCGTCTTATCAATAATTTAAACTTCCTTACTCTTCTGACTTGTCCTTATGTTAAAGCTTCCCTGATCTAAGCCTAATTCAAGTCCTCAATCGAGCAATCTCTAACCGGGTACTCGACACTTAACGTCTCGAGCACGTGTTGGTTTGCATTTAGTCACCCAAAACGTCAATCTCACTCTAACTTACTAATTGGTCTCTACTAAAGATTGTCTCTTATCCTCAATCCTCGAAATAACATCAACTTCCAATGTCATTTGGGTTGACTACCATTCAAGGATTCCTATCAACATCCAGCTTGTAATCCAAACTCCCATTTATTTAACTTAAATTCCTCGAATTGAGTTCCTTTAGTTCCTAACTTTCTTAATCCTGTGTTTATCGAATACATGCCTAACCCCTTCACGCCCTCAAAGCTTTCTCAACTAGAATTCTATTCTCTATGTTTCGCAAGGTATCCCATCAATGATATCCTACGTCACCTTCTTCCTCGAGTAACTCACCAACCCCGATCCCTTTTCTGATGCGGTTCTCACAACTTAACTCTTTCCATCGTTATTATTATATTATTATTTTTATTTTATTTTTATTTTTGCTAACTATATCCCCGAAATACATTCAAGGCCTCAACAGGCTTAACTGAGAGCTTAAGTTGCTGCAATTTTAAGACCAATGCTCACTTGTAAATTAGATCCTATAATTATCAGATTTCATTCCAAACCACATTAGTGAGTTCTCTCGTCATGTCCTAACCGAAACGCTTATACTATCTACAATATGTTCATTCGTTTAACTTAAATTTCCATTAACTTCAAGCACAGTCAAATCCCTAAGTCTTGCCATGGATTTGCTCTAAACTATTCCTTCTAACCGTAGGTCATTTATGTATCCATTGGTCCTAACTTGTCAAATACGAGTCAAACCTCTGAAATTGCGAACTTCACAATTCGTACGGCACTAACCACTGAGTTAAACTTCTAATCTTAACTCTTCATTGAATCTAACAATCCCCCGCACTTAACTCAAATGTCGCACATGGACTTCTCTCAAGTTACCTGATGGTCTACATCCCTTTGTTCCCTTTAGTCAGGTTCTAAATATCCCACTTTGTTCCCTTGCAACATTTATTCCACGATTTTCTTGTTAGCAAACTTGTTGTAGACAAGTTTACGCCTTTATTCCAATACTCCTTATGTTCTCAAATCCTACCATTTTTATTCTCCAATAATTTGAAACATCTCTTCTTTAATGATAACCTTCCGAGTTCCTCAAACACTAATGCTTCAACCTTCATCCTGGAGGTAGCCTCATGTTTGTGGCTCCTAACTTAAATTGTACCTACTATAGATTCACAACTTAACTCCTATATCTTTGCTTCATAATCTAATCAAGCAACACCAATTGTCTGACGTGTCCCCGACTCGTCGATTATTTTTAACTTCTCCAAGTCTCCCCCTTACAGTGTGTCGATCAAAGTCTTTTCACGAGCCAACAATTGTTCTTTATTTGTCAGACTCCTAGTACGGCACTTATTTCCTAGAAAATGACCAATTTCAGTAACCTGAGCATCACTTGCATATTACTTTTCATATAACTCTAACCCTTATTGTCTCGAATTCGTTAACCTTCCAACTCCGCGTAACTACCTTTATTATTATTATCATTGATATAGGTTGATATGCATACCCCAATGCTATCGCTTAGATCTCACATCACGATCTTGCATTGATTCATTACGTCCTCCAAATCACCGTGGAAATAGCCTCTCCCCATATCCCCTCATCAATTAATCTATGTTTTAATTCTTGAATATCAGTTTCATCTAGATACTTCCAGCTTCACATAGATCTACGATCTACAAGGCTCGACTACATTTTCTTATCTGCTTATGCGCACTATTTACACCTTTGCAATTCAGAGCATCCCTCAATATGTTTATACCTAAGTTTCAAAACAACTAAGTTTCAAACCCCTCTCTGATTCGTCATACTCTAAAGCTCCAAAGGTTCGTCAACTAGGGTAAGTTTCCATTTCTCTAAATCTTAGGTCTCATAAAATGCACCCCTCTAATAGTAACTTGAATTCTAAGTGCACCATTTTCGTGATTAAGTCAAGCTAGTCCTATTAACGCACAATTCCCTTTCTATGAGGTCCACATCGTTCTATATTCAGCCTATTGTCCTCTCTTACTAGTTTGCCTAGTAACCCTTCTTACTCACCTTCTATTATATTTTTAGCTTTCTATTTTTCAACCTACTTTGATCTATCGCATAATTATTATAGTCAAATCCTTACTCTATCCTACATCTTCACTATAACGTTCTAACTCCAATAACTGTTGAGATAAAGCTCTACCTAAAACAGCTGAATATTGGGCAGTTTTTCTCTTCTCCAGTCAGGGCAAGTATCCTCGGTGTAACATTTTCCTGATCCATGCCCGATTGGACTTTGTCTGGCTTTGGGCAATCCTTGACATAGTGGCCAACCACTCCACATCGAAAGCACTTACCTGTGTCCAATCTACAATTGCCATAGTGTTCCTTCTGGCATTCAGGACACAGAGGTCTACGAGAAGTTCCTTGTACACGCTTTTGTTGGCTTTGTTTAATTTCTTCCTTGCCCACCCCCCTTTCGTGCCGTAGTCATTGGGAGTGACTAGCCCTTGGGTCCTAGATTTTTCTCGGTTCGTCAACATCTCAAGCTGACGAGATTGTCTATCTATAAACTGCGCTTGTCGGTCAATGAGTTGGAATTGTTGGGCAATGAAATCCTTAAAGTGATCTATCGTATCGTCTCGGTCGTCTCGGTCATTTCCTCGACGCACCATTTTTATAAATAGCTCCTATAAAAGTTAAATGCAAACATCTCTAAGAAACTGAAATCAAATAAAACTATAAACATACTTACAGTTGATGAAGGATGTCCGCGTAGTGGCTGTGCAGTCGAGCAGTCTACAGAACCGATTTTAAAACCCGGAGGCTCTGATACCATAATTGTAACGGCCCTAATACTGTACCCGTATTTCCCGTACTATTTTTATATCCTTTACACTTTTAACTTTAACTATACTTAAGACGGAATCGAAATTGAAATAAAAATCAATTATCAAACTAAAAGAAAACGTTAAATAAAACAATTTAAAATCAATTAAATAAATGAATTAAAACAATTACAAAACAATTATTTAAACCAATACCTACCCAAACACCTACAAAATACAACCTCACCATTTCACTAACACAATTCTATCTACATCACAAATACTATCCACGTCACAATCATACACTTCAAAATACAACTTAATTTCAAACCACCAATACTCCTACATCTCCATAATCTCGCTCAAAACAACTCTGACATATTTAAACAAAAACACATTTCCATGAAAACGAACTGCATGGTTCCGTTTAAAAGTATAACATTTCCTCCTGTTTCAAAGAAAATACCAAGCAGTTCCATATCATTCAAATAACTGATTTAACAAAACGCTTTATAAAACAGTTTGCCAAAACATTTGTATATCAATCTATCAGCTAACCAGAACCAAGCATCCTATAATTTCTATACAACCATCAGCCCAAAACATCCCAATAATCCCAAAATCTATACATACTTCCCCACGGGTCGGTTAAGAATCGACTGCGTCAACACACTCCCGCGAGCATTCCCCGTCAACTGCATCATGCCTCAGGAGGAGGGACATCGTCCTCACCTGTTTCCTCGAAATCACCTACACCATACAATACACTATGAGATAAAAATCTCAGCAAGCCCTCATAAATGCAACTATATGCTATGCGAGTGAGTTCAGAAATCATGCAGCATTTTCTTTACTTTACTCTGTGGGTGTCACCGAGATCTCAGCCTCCTAACCGGAGAGAGCACATCCAGCGGTCGGACTACTCTTTCCAGCTAGAAGAGGGGGGTACACGCTTACAACACGTACAGCCGTGCCTGAGCCCCATCTCGCGTGACCTATAACT
Organism: Begonia masoniana; assembly: GCA_022432975.1. Taxonomy (NCBI): domain Eukaryota; kingdom Viridiplantae; phylum Streptophyta; class Magnoliopsida; order Cucurbitales; family Begoniaceae; genus Begonia; species Begonia masoniana. The sequence continues at coordinate 29,356,804 of CM039512.1, read as the reverse complement.
GTATGAGTATGTGTTAAATGCGGTATTGTGACAGACCCCTTCGTGCCCACACAATAGATCAATAGCCCCTCTCCAGGCCGCATTACCATTTTCTTAAAAACATCGTGTAGAAATTCATTTTAATGCTCTTTCTTTAAAACACGTGATGCATGAACAGTTTATAACAGAATTTAAACACTCAGCATACATACCATCAAGACGGTAAAATATAAACTACAAAACAATTAAACCTAACTACCCAACCAAAGCAATATAAACTAGTGCGTCACCAAACTCCTCGAAACGACTTCGATGTACGGTGTAGGTCAATTGGCCAAAAAAGAATCACGAGAACTTACCTGTCTTCTGTAGCTCGCTGGGGCTACACGGTTACCTGCCCGCCTACGGCTCGGCCTACAACAAATATTCAAACTTCATTACAATTAAACCCACATTCACCAATTTACTCTCAAACTACTATTTCTAACCTAATCCAATTAAAATCTAACTAAACGGGCCATTAATTTGGGTTCGGTAAAACCGACCCGAAACTTTGAACGCGCGTAACTTTCGCGTCGGTTATCGGAATTGAACGATTCCAGCGGCCACGTACTCCTCTAATAACCTATTTCAACCTGCCAAAAGGAATTTTAAAACAATCGACCGTAGCTAGGTCAAATGCAGCAAAACCCGAACTGCCCTAACCCTAGAAATTTCCCATTTCGATTTTTTTCATCAATTCACACCAATTTCTTCACCAATCTATCATCCTCATACCTAATTAACATAAACTAATCAAAATTCCGCCGCATCAAGCAAAACCCGAAATCCCTCAATTTGGGATTCACTGATTTTCGCTCAAATTGAGCACCACACGGATCAATGGCCATCGCCGGTTCGAGGGTCGGCAAACCCACGCCGGAAACACCCAAAATCGGCCGGTGATCGGAGCTCAATCGAGCTCGTCACCCACGACCTAAATTGAACCGAAAACAGGGAGAAAATCAGGCCTTACCGTCGGTTCGTGCACGGAGACAGGCCGGACCTTGCTCGCCGCCGCCGTCTGGCCGGAGACCGTCGAGAATCGCTGGTGAACGGCGCCGCGTCGCCTCCCCCTCGTCTCCCCTGTTCTTCGCTCGCGGGGCTCGGGCTCGAGCTCGAGAGAATAGCCTCGACTATTCTGTTGATTTTTATTTTATTTTTTTTAATAATAATAATAATAATAACCATTAATTAATCAAATCCTCATTTACTGTTTTGCCCTCCCGTGTTTCCGACCATTTCGACTTTCGTTAAATCTCGTTCTTAATTATAACTCACGGCTTAATTTCACCAACCTAATTTAATAAACATTTTAGTTCAACCAATTTATTCACTTTTAATTACTTTACCTTGTTATTATTTTCTCTCCAATTCTTTCGATTAATTTAACTAAGGAAAAATTTTCGGGTGTTACATAGTGCCTCCATATTTTCAACGCAAATACTACCGTTGCCAATTCTAAGTCATGCGTCGGATAGTTTTGCTCATAAGTCTTCAACTGCCTAGAGGCATAGGCAATCACCTTTCCGTCCTGCATCAATACGCACCCCAATCCTACTTTGGATGCGTCACAATAGATACTGAATGTTCCATTCTCCACAAGTAGAATTAATAATGGTGCTGTGGTCAACTTTTGTTTTAAGGTCCGAAAACTTTCTTCGCAGTCCTCCGACCACTGGTATTTCACTTCTTTCTTCGTTAAGTTCGTCAGAGGTTTGGCTATGATTGAAAACCCTTCGATAAACTTCCGATAATACCCAGCCAGGCCAATGAAACTTCGTACTTCACTTGCATTTCTCGGCTGAGGCCACTCTTTCACAGCTTGAACCTTAATCGGATCTACTGAAACTCCTTCTTTCGAAATCACGTGGCCTAGGAAATTCACCTGATTCAGCCAAAATCCGCACTTAGAAAACTTAGCATACAATTGGTGCTGCTTCAATGTATCCAAAACAGCCCTTAAGTGCTTCGCGTGTTCTTCATCATTTCGGGAATATATCAGAATGTCATTTATGAACACTATCACAAACTTGTCCAGGAACTCCCGAAACACTCTGTTCATGAGGTCCATAAAAGCTGCCGGGGCATTCGTCAAACCGAAGGACATAACTCTAAATTCATAGTGCCCATAGCGCATTCTAAATGCGGTTTTTGGTATATCCTCGGCCTTAATCTTCAGTTGGTGGTACCCGGACCGCAAATCAATCTTCGAGAACACACTGGCCCCCTGCAACTGGTCAAACAAATCATCAATCCTCGGTAGCGGATACTTATTTCTGATGGTTAATTTGTTCAGCTCTCGGTAATCCACGCACATCCTCAAAGAGCCATCTTTCTTCTTTACGAACAAGACCGCAGCGCCCCAAGGAGAAACGCTCGGCCGTACAAAACCCTTGTCTGTTAGTTCCTTCAGCTGAACATGCAACTCCTTCAGTTCAACCGGTGCCATTCTATAAGGATTCTTAGATACTGGCGCCGAACCAGGCATAATCTCAATCGTGAACTCTATTTCTCGATCTGGAGGCAAGCCGGGCAACTCGTCCAGAAACACTTCTGTAAAGTCCTTAACTACCGGGATATCACATAACTTCAACTCACTTTTCAGTTCACTTCCTCAACGCTTGCTATAAATCCAAAACATCCATGCTTCATCGAATATAGGGCATTCACAGGCAAGCTAGGCAACTCTTCTAAGAACACTTCCCCAAGGTTGTCAACTGCCGAAATGTCACATAGCTTTAACTCATTTTGCATTCTCACATCCACTATACTCGCTACAAAACTGAAACATCTAGGTTTTACAGAGTATAGAGCACACATCGACGTTACTAGAGGCATCCTACTTGAACGGAGGGTTGCTCGAAAGAAATAATCCTCTACACCTGGAGGTCTAAAATCTACCACACCCGACCGACAATTGATTGTGGCATAATGCCAAAATAACCAATCCATGCCCAAAATCACATCGTACCCCTTCATACATATGACGATCAGGTTCGCATAAAGCTGCCGACCAGCAATAGATATAACCTCCCCTTGTATTGCTTGGTCGGAATCTAAAAGTTCCCCGGAGGGCAACATGACACTATAACTACGATCAGCCAGGGCGGAATGTAGTTTCCACTTAGATACATAATACTGTGCTATGAATGAGTGGGTTGCCCCCGTGTCAATTAAAACGTGAGCTGAATGTCCACAAACCACAACAATACCTGAAACAACAGAAGGCTGAGCAGCTTCCTCATCTTCAATAAGAGCAAAGATTCTAGGAGGACCACCCGGGGGTCTCTTGGCCGATCCAGGACAATCTACGGCCTTATGTCCCACCTTATCACACCTAAAGCATCGACCCGTATATAACTTACAATCACCCAAATGATATTTCTGACAGACCGGGCACAAAGGAGCCTGTGGTGCCCCTTGAGGGCGTTTGCCCTTGTCTTGAGCTCTAGGCGTCTCATTCGCCCGTTTGACACCACGTTGTGGCTGTGGCTGCCATCCTCTGTTCTGCTGCGGTTGCACCTCTCTAATGAACCTCCTCGGCACTTCTCTTTGTCGCTGCAGTTTCATTTCAATGTCATCAAGCTCGAGGGCCTTAGCTACAACTCGATGATACGGCATATCTTCAACTTCTGCCGTCTTCACCCCCTTCAAAATCTCCAATTTCAAACCTTGAACAAACTGGTATATTTTGTCTTCTTCATCACTGACCATCGTACCTGCGTATCTGGACAATGACTCAAACCTGCGTACATACTCAGCCACAGATCCTGTCTGGCGTAGCTGAGAAAACTCGGCCCTCTTATTGGCACGAAGGGCACGGTTGAAATACTTGTTGTAGAATATTGTTTTGAACCTCTGCCATGTCATGACCCCTACATCGGTAGTGACCATCACAGAATCCCACCAGAACACAGCATCCTTCTCTAGATTGAACACTGCACATGTTGCCTTGTCCGCTTCCTGTACTTTCGCATAAGCGAACATACCTTCAATTTTACGGATCCACTCTTCAGCACTAGTAGGATCCGAGAACTGTCCGTCAAAAATTGGGGGCCTAAGCCATCTGAACCTCTCTCCACTTAGTTCACGGGAATTACTACCCTGTCCTCCACCATTTCCATCCCTATTGAGTAAGATTCCTATTTGTTCAGACTGTTGACGCACAATTTCCATTAGTTGGCTATTAGGAATCTCATCGTCTTGTCTGGGTGCTCTCGGCATTTTCCCCTTCCTAGACACATTAGACCACACTACAATATAAATATCTAGGAATCATACTTAAATTTAAACACTTACAGTCGATGGATAGTTCCCGTGCGGTGGTGTGTTTTGGCAGGCAATCCTCAGAATTGCTTTTAAAACTCAATCGCTCTGATATCATAGTTGTGACGACCCAACTCGGTCAGGGCCGCCACGGTAATACCATGACGTAATCTTAACTTTAATCCCTCGTAATTTTACGTAAAATTTTTCTTTTCGCTCAATACTTTAAAATAACACGAACTTAGACGATTAACCATCTCAGACGACTCAATCAAAAATCTAACTTGGACTTACGCGTGTTATAAGTATCGTGAGGGGTCGGGTTTAAAATATGTTTCGAAAAGTCAAAAAAATCAAACACACGCCGACCACGATCGATTGCGCCTCAAGCTCGACCGATCGGGCTTGCTCGGGATTCCCGATTAAAAACAAAACTTCACCCACGATCGATCGCGCCTCAAGCCCGACCGATCGGGCCGTCTCGGGTCTCCCGATTAAAATCAACCTTCAATCACGATCGATCGCGCCTCAAGCCCGATCGATCGTGATGGCATATTCAGGCATGCCCCGCGCGCGCAGCCAGCACGCACCAGCGCCTGGCCGAGTGCCCACCAGCGCCCTACTCCCTCCCGTTCTACACTTAATCAAATTCTCTCATTTTTATCATCTTCTTTTTACATTAAACCTTTCAAAAACATTCCCAGCCATATCAAACACACCATACTTCAATCTCTCAAAAAAAACCCGACGCAAAACGTACCCAAATCCGTGTTAAAATTCATGAAAATAAACTGCGTGGATCGCTCTGAAAACCGAACTAATCCATACGACTTAAAATACCTAATGTCATCGAATATCATCCAACCTAATTCATAATACCAAAATTAAACATAAAAGTAGAAATTCCTTAAACATCATCAAGACGATAACGTTTCTCGAATCATTCTAAACAACACTACTCCAAGCCTAAATCCACTATACAATTACCAAAATAGTGAACCTCTCTATACGTCCTACAATTATCATCCAATTCACATCTATTTACCACTAAACACATGAAGCATACCCACAAATAAACCAGCTAGCCAAAACACGTCCCGCCGCCACGAGCTCCGTCCACCGGCCGCCTATGCCTGATCATCAGGAGGGAGTTCCTCACCTTCGTTTTCGTCACCTACATCATACGATAAATACATTAAGCCTAATCCTTAGTAAGGAAGTGCACTAAAACATGAGAATACATAATGCATGATCTTTCAAAACATGTTCATTTTTCATTGGTTTACTTTACATAACTCATACATATATATCATTAGGCATGAGTAGGCACGGGCACCTCTCGTCTACCCAGTAGACCAAACACTTGCCATGAGTTGCCATTATCATATTTTCGTGCCCTGAATTTCCATTATCATATTTTCGTGCCCTGAGTTGCCATTATCATATTTTCGTGCCCTGAGTTGCCATTTACGTGCTCCGTGCCCTACTCATCCTCCAACTTTATTTAACATCATTTACTTCACTTAGTTTACTTAAAAACATGCATGCCAAACATTTCGTTAAAGCATAAGGGAAAACATAGTGCATGAAGAAAGAGACTCCAATAATCATTAAACCGTTCATGGCACACATAAACGAATCTTACTCATATACGAACCTAGCTGAGTACCACTAGGAAACATCCTGGACTACCCGACTGGTTTAAATCCCACAATCAGAAAACATCATAAAACCTAACATCGATACAATGTAGGGCCTGAAGGGCCGGAAACCTAACACCCACTTACCTGGAGTCCTAGCTGTGCCGAGCACCGTCCTTTGAGAGCTTGGGTCACCTAAGGCATTTCCGTAACATGTCATTAGTATCGATTCTAAATCGTCAATTTCAAAACTAAACCAAAAACCCGAGCTAACACACTTTTTCCTAAAACTCATATTCACTTCTTTCGGGCATTTCGTTGAGCACATTGTGCTCACCAATTACTTAACTCCATTAATGGTGTTTTACTAACCTCCAACCACCAAAACCTAACCATTAATATTCACCCAAACCATCAATTCACACCAACTACCACAACAAATCATAAATACAACACTATTGGGCATTAATATTGTCAAACTATCGATTTCTACCAAAACCAACGATTTCACCACAAACCCTAATTCGACTAACACCCTAAAATGACGATTAAACTAGTCCAAAGTATAAAAACTTACCTAGAATGTCGATTAAGGGAAGGAAACTCGAAGGAAGATGACCGAAAGTCGGAGGAGTCGGTGGCGTTGGAGAATCGGCGAAGGAGGAGAAAAGAAATCGCTAGGGAGAGGGAGTCGTGTAGGGAGAAGAGGGAAATGAGGGAAAATGAGGGATTTTTTTATAATTAATAACTATTTTGACTTGAAAATTACCTAAATGCCCTCCCTTTATATTCTTGTCTAAACTCATAATTAACCTACCGATTTGGTTTCTCCAAAAATTTCTTATTTCACCAATTATTCGTATTTATTCCTAGGGTTCTAACGAAACATTCTGTTTACTAAACAGACCTAATTTACTATTTTTACGCAAATAACCTTGGAGCGGGAACCTGAAAAACTCGGTTGTTACAAGTTGGGAGTATTGTTGAACCGAGAAGTACAAGGAAGTGAAAACTCGAGTTCCAGCAGTGAGCATTCAGGAGACCGATTCCGGAGGCTACAGCCACCCACACTTGATGGAAAATCGTCCAATTCGATTGTTGTTGAGTGGCTTAGGAAGATTAAGAGCATGTTCAGATGTGCTAACATCGGAGAAGGAGACAAAATCACTCTGGTAACGTTCCATTTGGCTGGGGACGCTCAACTTTGGTGGGAAACAATAGAGACCACCACTGATGTTCTGGCTATGTCCTGGTCTCAGTTCAAGGAGATTTTCTATGAGAAATATTTTAACAACATAGTCCAGGCCGCAAAGAAGGTAGAGTTTCTGAACTTGAAGCAGACAGGGTCTGTGGCAGAGTACAGTAGGCAATTCGAGTCCCTGTCCAGGTTTGCTGGACATTTTGTTCACAAGAATGAGGATAAGGTGTTTCAATTTGTGCATGGACTGAAGCCGAAAATTTATAGAGAAGTCAAATTCTGTGGTATTAAAGGGCTGTCATTCAGTGAAGTTGTGTCCACAGCATTGGAGGTGGAAGAAGCTGAAATGAAGTGTTTTGGACCGAATGAAGCCCCGCGAAAGCTCATCCGGCCCCAACAGCAGAGAGGAATGAAGAGGCCCAGTGAAGACCAGAGTAACCAAGGAACAGGAAGGAAAGTACCGGATACTAGGAAGTTTCCCCAGCGCCCGAAATGTTTGAAGAGTCACCTGAGCGAGTGTAGATTTGGGACGGGAAAGTGTTTCAACTGTGAGGAGGTTGGACACACATAAAGAGATTGCCCGAAGCCTAGAATCACCCGATGCTTCAGCTGTAACAAAGTCGGCCATATCAACAGGGACTGCCCAGCCTTAAAGAATGGCCCTGCTATGTTGAAACCGAGAATATTCTCCATGATGGAGTCGGGTGATGAAGACCAGCCTGCTGTGGTGTCAGGTACCATATTGATCAACTCTGTGCTTGCTTTTACTTTAATAAATTCTGGTGTGACACATTCTTTATAGCATCTGCATTTGTTGTTAAGTTAGATATACAGTTTACCCTTTCTATGCATGTGTTTAATGTTGCATTACCCTCTGGTGAACGCATGCACTCTAACCAAGTGATACTTGACAGTGATGTGTTAGTAGGGAACGTGAGTCTACCTGCTGATCTCATTATTATGGATATAATGGGATTTGATGTAAGCTTAGGAATGGATTGGTTGTTTAAGCATTATGCTACAATTGATTGTAGGACTGGAGTAGTTAGTTTTCAACCCCCTGGTGGTTTGAAGCATACCTTTCAAGCCTCGAAGAAGAGTAAGGGAATGTCTGTTATGACTTCTATCAACGCTAGACCCTCTTCATGCAGAGAGTATTTATGCTTTCTGACCAGCGTTATAGACACACAGTTTGTAGGAAAAGCAAGTCCTCAAAATGTTTTAGTTGTCCAAGACTTTCCAGAAGTATTTTTAAATGACCTTCCTGGCTTGCCACCAGATAGGGACATTGAGTTTGTTGTAGATGTTTACCCAGGCGCTGAGCCTGTATCTAAGAATCCCTATAGGTTAGCACCTACTGAGCTTAAGGAATTAAAGAAACAGTTTGAGGAACTATTGGATAAAGGGTTTATACGCTCAAGCTTTTCATCGTGGGGTGCACCAGTTCTTTTGTTAAGAAGAAGGATGGATCAATGCGTATGTGCGTTGATTATCAGGAATTGAATAAGTTAACTATCAAGAACAAGTATCTATTGCCAAGGATTGATGATTTATTCGACCAGCTTAAGGGTGCACGTGTTTTCTCTAAGATTAACCTTAGTTCTGGCTATTACCAATTGAAAGTCAAATCAGAAGATATTCCTAAGACAGCCTTTCGCACAAGATATGGACATTATGAGTTTTTGGTTATGTCTTTTGGATTGACTAATGCACCAGCAACTTTCATGGATCTCATGAATAGAGTGTTTCAATAGTATCTAGATAAATTTGTCATAGTGTTTATTGATATTTTAAACTATTCACGTACTAATGATGAGCATGAAGACACCTGACCTTGGTATTGGGAGTACTAAGACAGCACCAACTTTATGCTAAGTTTTTCAAGTGTAAGTTTTTGTTGGACAGAGTTCACTTTCTTGGTCATGTGATCTCGGATGATGGGATATCTGTCGATTCAGCCAAGGTTCAAGCAGTTAAGGAGTGACCCCTGTAACACTCGCAAATTTAGTTTTAATTAATTTAAAAGAAAAGTGAATAAATTTGGTGGAAACTAAATGGTTTCTTAATTTAGGTTCGGGTATTTCCAGTGAAATTAAGCCATGGGTTATAATTTAAGAACGAGATTTAACGAAATTCGAAATGGTCGAAAACACGAGAGGGAAAAACGGTAAATGATGATTTATTAATGTTTAATAGGAATTATTATTATTATTATTATTATTATTATTATTATTATTATTATTATTATTATTAATAAAATAAAACAACAGAATGGCTCGAATGCCATTCTGTTGTTCGAGCCCGACGGCCAAGAGTAGAATGGAGAGGGGAGAGCCGAGCGACGTCCCTCCGACGACGATCACCTGCTGATTCCGACGTTCTCTGGCCAGACATCAGCGGCGACCGGGTTCTGGCTTGTCTCCGCACACAAACTGTCCGGTCGAGCTGTAGGTGGACAGGTAACCGAGTATCCCCAGCGAGCTAGGACGCCAGGTAAGTAATGGATTGTCGCCTTCGGGCCTACACCACAGAACGGTAGGATGCATTGTTTGATAGTTGTGTTGTTTTGGTTGATAGTTGTGTTGTTTTGTATTAAGTGATATGGAAATGAAATTCTTGGTTGTTGTTTGGTGTTTGAATATTATGTGAGTGACATGCGTAATGTTTAAGCTACGAAAATAAGTTTTGGGGCATGATGTGAATGGTGAGCATGAGGTGAATGGTGAGTATGGAACGTGTAGCAAGTAGCACTAGAGGGTTGAATGCCTCGTCGTTAAAGTGCAAGTAGCACTAGAGGATTGAACGCCTCGTCGTTAAAGTGTGAGTATCACTAGAGGGTTGAATGCATCGTCGTTAAAGTGCAAGTAGCACTAGAGGGTGGAACGCCTCGTCGTTAAAGTGCGAGTAGCACTAGAGGGTTGAACGCCTCGTCATTAAAGTGCGAGTAGCACTAGAGTGTTGAACGCCTCGTCGTTAAAGTGTGAGTAGCACTAGAGGGTTTAACGTCTCGTCGTTAAAGTGCGAGTAGCACTAGAGGGTTTAACGTCTCGTCGTTAACGTGCATGAGTAAGAAAATAGCAGAGTGAATAGCATTGGCATGTGTTAGGAGGCGGTGTGCGCATTGTGTTTGTTTACATTCGTGTTATTCATTACTTGCTAAGCGTAAGCTTACGTGTGTGTGTGTGTTCTGTGGTGTAGGTAACGACGCGGTTACAGTTGAGCTAGACGGGGGAGCCAGGATTAGGCGGTAGTCGGTGGCACACGGGGCACGCTGGTACGGGCAGTTGTCGGGGCGCCTCGACTATGGTCTTCGGGGAAATGTGGGGCTTTGTATTTTGGTCGATGTTTTTGACAGTTATGGTATAGCTATTTGTAATTATTGTATATAGTCATAGTTAATGGTGATGTGTCGCCCTATACTGTGGACTTTCTTCACTTAGGGATGTTCGTATTTTAGTTTCCCTCTTTACTGCTAATTGGAGATTTCGTATGCTGGTTAGTTAAGTAAGAGTATTCTGGATCTGGTTGAGAATTTATTTAGTTGTAGGTACCTAGCATTTTGGAGGCACCATTTTCAGGCGTTACTTTGCCGAAATTTTCGGGAAGGACGCCGTGGTGCTTAAAGGTTATGATTAAGGAAAATTAGTGAGTCTAGGCAGTTAGGTATGGCATAAAAGAGCTTCGGGAGATTTAGTTTTAAATTCTGCTGTGTCCGATTTTTTTAAAATTATTAGGGTTAAAGTGAGCCAAGTAGCACACCGGGCCGGGGTGGGTTCGGGGGTGTTACAACCCCAACTGAAGAATGCCACTGATATTTGGAGTTTCCTTGGATTAGGAGGATATTACAGGAAATTTATTAAAGGATTCTCAAAGATTGCAACACCTCTCACTCGGTTAACAAGGAAAAACATGAAGTATGTGTGGGCTGAGGAATGTGAATCCAGTTTCCAGACTTTGAAACAGAAGTTGACCAATGCTCCAGTATTAACACTCCCTATTGATAATGGAAAGTTCAGCATTTATTGTGACGCTTCCAAAGTTGGACTCAGTTGTGTGTTGATGCAAGATAGAAAAGTAATAGCCTATGCTTCTATCCAGTTGAAAACACACGAGAAGAATTACACTACACACGACTTAGAATTAGCTGCAGTGGTTTTTGCACTAAAGATTTGGAGGTATTACTTGTATGGACAGTCTTGTGAGATATTTTCGGACCATAAAAGTCTGAAGTATATTTTTACACAGAAAGAATTAAATATAAGGCAACGTAGATGGTTGGAGTTTGTCAAGGATTATGATTTTGAGATTAAATAGCCATCCCGATAAGGTGAATGTAGTGGCTGATGCATTGAGTAGAGTGACAACATCGGCCTCTGCATTGATTCTTGACATACCATTAGCCTTATAGACTGAATTCCAAAGATTTAACCTCGAGGCTGTATCCAGTGTGTCAGCTATGCTCTCTACCATAACCTTGAAGCCTACTATTTTGGAAAGAATAAAGGAAGCACAGGCGATTGATGCTGAGTGCAACAAGTATAAGTCATGCATGGATTCTACCGATAAGTCAGATTTCAACTATTCTGTTGATGGAATTCTTAAGTTTCGAAATAGATGGTTTGTTCCAACAGATAAAGAACTTTGAAAAGAGATCCTTTCGGAAGCTCATTCTTCTAGACTCTCTGTTCATCCTGGTAGTACAAAAATGTACAGAGACCTTAAGCAACATTATTGGTGGCCAAATATAAAAAGAAGTGTGGCTGAGTACGTAGGATTATGTTTAGTTTTCCAACAAGTTAAAGCTGAATATCAGAGACCTGCAGGAGCATTGCAACCATTACGAGTTCCGAATGGAAATGAGAACAAATAACGATAGACTTTGTGGTAGGATTGCCTAGGACAGTAAAGGGACATGATGCAATTTGGGTGATAGTAAATCGTCTAACCAAATCCGCCCATTTTCTGCCCATAAAGATGACCTACTCGATGGACCAACTAGCTGAATTATATGTGTATGAGATTGTTAGACTGCATGGAGTTCCAAGCACTATAGTTTCTGACTGAGACTCTAGATTTACGTCGAAGTTTTGGAAGAGTTTGCATAAGGCTATGGGTACACAGCTCAACTTTAGCACAACCTTTCACCCTCAAACAGATGGACAATCTGAAAGGACTATCCAAACGTTGGAGGATATGCTTCGTGCATGCATATTAGATTTTCAGGGTTCTTGGAGTAAGTACTTATCGTTGGTGGAAGTTTTCTTATAATAACAGTTTTCAGGCAACAATAGGGATGGCACCGTATGAAGCATTATATGGACGAAAATACAGATCTCCTTTGTATTGGGACGAAGTTGGTGAAGCACGATTGATTGGTCCTGATTTTTTGCAGCAAAAAGTGGAGAAGATTGCCCTCATCCGACAAAGAATCTTAACAGCTCAAAGCCGACAGAAAAGCTATGCCGATAGGAGACGTAGAGAATTGGAGTTTGAAGTAGGTGAGGAAGTTTTTCTTAAGGTATCACCATTCAAGGGAGTTGTGAGATTTGGAAAGAGAGGCAAGTTGAATCCCAGATATATTGGACCGTTCTCAATCTTGAAGAGGATTGGGAAGACAGCTTATCAGTTACAATTGCTAGCCTCTATGGAAAGAATTCACAATGTGTTCCATATTTCTATGCTAAAGAAGTGTATGCGGGATCCAACTCAGGTTGTGGAATAGCAGAACATTGAAATTCATCCTACTCTTGCTTACGAGGAGAAACCAGTAAAGATCCTTGACTATGCTGTGAAGGTGTTGCGTAACAAAGAGGTCCCACTGGTGAAAGTTTTATGGCATAACCAGAGCATAGAGGAGACAACTTGGGAGCGCCAGCAAGATATGATGGACCAACATCCAGAATTATTCAGGTATTGAATTTTGAGGACAAAATTCTTTTAAGGAGAGTGGATTGTAGCACCCGGTTCCATCGAACCGATTTTACCTTGTCATCTAATAGTGTACACTTTATGGATGAAATTGGGAGAATTACTGATTAAGTTCATGAGAGACTAAGCAAGGACATAAGGGTAAATAGAGATTTATAGTGATAACCTATTTAAGGAAAGAGGTTTTGCGATTAATGCACTGTAGCCACCACTATTTTCTATACTTCCTCTTTTGGTATTCAGCACAAGCTCAACAGAGCTCTCAAGGCAATTTCCTCTCCGATTTCCATTCCTCAACCTAGGTGAGTTTTCTTGAGTTTTAGTGGCTAGATAGCAGAGAGAGTACAATGTGTGTTTTGGGAATGCTGTGAATGAAAGTAGGTTCGGGTTTAGGTGATAAACCGAGAATGCACGATTAATAGAGTTCCAAGTTAGCTTTCTTAGGTTTCTGAATGGTTTAGAATGAGTTATAGTGAAGATTGAATTATTGCTCTGTTTATGATTTTAGGTGAGCAAAATCCCGAGATAGCTTGCAACCCAACTTTTCCTAGGAAGTCAGGTAAGTAGAGTATGTGTGTGCCTTCAGGGTCTACATCACAAAACAGTAGGTTTATGCTTGTTTGAATGTTTTCTGTATGTCATGAATCATGTTTTGTAAAGAACACGAAAATGAATTTACATGTAATGGCATGGCAAGGTTTGAACAGAATGTAAGAGATCAGCTGTTAAGGGAACTAATCCGCCCCTTAACCGATGAAGAGGATTTATAACTTTAGGAAAATATGATCCGCTTCCCAATGGAATTTAAGATCAGATCAGCTGTTAAGTGAACTAATCCGCCCCTTAATTTATGAAGAGAATGTATGACTTTGGGAAAAATGATCCAACTCCCAATGGAACCAAGGGATCAGATCAGAGAAAGAACGTGAATGCAACTGAGATGTGAAAGTAGAAACTGCATGACTAGGATTTATGTTTCAGCATATCATTTCATTATTGCTTTACTTACTTAGCATTAGGCTAATAGATGAGTTTTGTGATGTAGGTGAAGAAGCCTCAGAAGGTGTGTTCTCTGAGCATGTTGAGGACTAGGCTGGTTGGGGGAGCACTTCAATGCCACGGTTTGGTGTTCTGATGAGGCAGTTTAACTATTGTCTATATATGAAGTTTCAGTGGTTAAGTGTTTTGTGGAAGTGTGCAGAGGGTTTTAATAATATTAGTAGTTTTGATGTTTTTAACAACTTTATGGTTTTCTTGTTCTGAGTATGAAAAAAAAACATGATTTGGTTTAGAGGTAGTTACTTTGCTGGGTATTTTTAGAAAGTTATGGACTTATGTTGTTTTGAATAGCTACTGTTAAAATTTACAAGTTCTTTTAGTTGGCAGAGTTGTCTGTTTGTTTAGAGTGTTACTGTTCACCGGTGGATGTAGTCTATCGATCGATGTAATCTACCGGTGGATGTAGTCTATCGGTGGATGTAGTCTATCAGTAGATGTAGTCTATCGGTGGATGTTGCCGAACGGTAGACATGAGTAATGGGTTTTGTCGTTTTATGATCGGTGGATGTGAGTATTAGGTTTTTGTCGTTTTATGACCGGTGGATGTGAGCGTAGATGTGAGTAATAGAGTTTGTCGTTTTGTGACCGGTGGACGTGTGTAGTCGACGCGTCGTTGACTGACTAGACTGGTGGACGTGTGTAGTCGATGCATTGTTCGACTGACTTGACCGGTGGACGTGTGTAGTCGACGTGTCGTTCGACTGACGTGAGCGGTGGGTGTTCGTTGTAGTAGACGTATTCTGTCTCTACGTCCACCGCCGAGGTTATTTGTTTCTGCTTCTACCGCTAACACTGTTTAGCGGTGGATGCCTTTTGTTTCTATTTCTGTCGCTGGAACTGTCCAGCGGTGGACGTGTTCTGTTTGGTTTTGTTTTCTTTCAACCAATTGTCTTTAATATTTTAATTAATTAATAAATGTTGTTTCACACAAATGAATTTCCGTTGCAAGTTTTTAACATTTTAAGGGTCAAACTTTGACCGTTGAGTGAAATTTGAAATTTTCTCAGAATGTCATAGTGTGGTTCAGTATTATGAATAGCGAACCGGGTTTATATAATTTGGGGCGTTACAGTCGTATACTTTGACGCACATGTTGAACACTTGAATTCGGTTTTTAATGTATTAAGAGAAAATAAGTTGTATGCTAACTTGAAGAAGTGCACTTTTTGCATGAATTCGATAGTATTTCTTGGTTTTGTAGTTAGTTCACAAGGAGTTTTGGTTGATGAAGAAAAGGTGAAGGCAATAAAAGAATAGTCGAGACCAGAGAATGCCAATGATGTAAGAAGTATTCATGGATTGGCTAGTTTCTATATGTTCGAGACTTTAGTACCATCATGCCTCCTTTGAATGAACTTGTTAAAAAACATGTTGCATTTAAATGGACCAAAGTGCATGAGCAACCTTTTAATCCCCTAAAGGAAAAACTAACTAATGCACTATTACTATTTTTTCCTAACTTTGATAAAATTTTTGAAATTGAATGTGATGCATCGGGAAAAGGTGGTGGTGGTGTTTTGATGTAGGATTCAAAGTCTATTGCTTACTTTAGTGAGAAGCTTAATAGAGAAGTTTTGAACTACCCCACATATGATAAGGAGGGGAAACATTACTTGTGGCTAAAAGAATTCATTATTCACTTCGATCATAAGAGTTTGAAGTACTTGAAATTGTAAGGGAAGCTACACAAAATACATGTAAAATGGATGGAATTCATTGAAACTTTTCCATACATAATCAAATACAAGAAATGTAAGAAAAATATTGTGGCTGATCTATTGTCTCGAAGGTATGTACTTCTAACCTCCTTACAATCTAAATTGCTTGGATTTGAATTTGTTAAGAAATTATATGAAGTAGATTAAGATTTTGGTGAAATTTGGATATTGTGTGAAAAAGTTGCATGCGGAGAATATTATAGGCATGATGAATATTTGTTTAGGAAATATAAACTTTGCATTCCTAAGTGTTTCTTAAGGGGGTTATTTGTTAAAGAGACTCATAGAGATGGATTGATGGACCACTTTGGGGTAAGAAAGACTTTAGATGTATTATATGAGCATTTTTATTGGCCTAAAATGAGAAAAGATAATTTATAATAAATGTATTGATAATAGAAAGGCTAAATCTAAAATTAAACCACTTAGACAATATACTCATCTTCAAATACCTAGTCAACATTAGATTGATATTTCTATAGATTTTGTTATAGGTTTGTCAAGAGCTCAAGGTGAAAATGATAGTATTTTCGTCGAATTTGGATTCGTAAATAGAGATTGTCCATTCAGGTTTTTATACTTGGCCGAGGACAAGTAAAATTGATGTTAACTTTAAATGTGCTAATTGTGCTTTTATTGACCAAATATATCATCTTGTGTTATTGCTTGGGCCATGAATTGGAAAATTTGTGTTGAGATAATCTTTGCTTTGTTTGGAGGTCATTGTGTTGGGTGTGTGTTTGTTGTTAAGAATATATCTTCTGATTATTAGCTTCCTATCGGTGTAATTGCTGTGATATTCCAATTGGTTAGTAGATTGTTTTTTTTTTCTCTAAGTTATTGGACAACTGATTAAATACATTCCCGGAATTACACTCATTTGTGCGCCACCAAGAACAAAATCACTTTCGCCAAACATTAACTATTAGTATCATTTGTGGTGCAAGTTGTGGACTAAAATTGGATTACAAGATGACATCTATGTAGGATCATTATTGTCTAAGAGGGAGGTGAATTAGACTTTTTAATATTTTAATTTCTTAAGCTAATCGATTTCTCTCTTGTATTCAACTTCTAATTAACAGCAACCAATCAAGCAATAAAAGTAAAAAGAGAGAGAAAAAACAACACTAGATTTTTTACGTGGTGCGGCCAAAACCTGCCTACGTCTACGCTTCAAGGTTTCCCCTTTGAAGATTCTTTCCTTCTCCTCAGAGAAAAACCAGATCGTACTTCACGGGCGTCTATCTACTGCCTTTTAGAAACCGGATTTCTCTTCACGGGCGACAATCCACTGCCTTTTACAAAACCGTAAGGATGTAATTTTCAGCACACTCTACAGTCTCTCAAAATGATGAATCTCAAGTTCAGGAAAAATAGAGAGATGTAGAAGACAAAATACAGAGAGTATTCAAGGCTTTTTGCTTGTAAGGGTTCAAAGATAATTTCAGCAAAAAGTTCTTCCCTCGAGCTACTGTTCTTTGTTTTATACTCTCGGCTGAAATCTGAGTCTTCTTCAAAAATATGACCGTTGGAGAGCTTTCCGTACGCAGACAAATAGCCGTTTGAAATTCAGGAGTTACTATCGCTCACTATCTTTAAAGTCTCTGGTGCTAAGCCTTTGGACGAGTAAGAATGGACGACTGCGCTGTTAGCGTGGAAGACTGCATCTTTACTATTCATCGTGGACGACTACGTCTTTAGTATTCATCGTGGACGACTGCGTCTTTACTATTCATCGTGGACGACTGCGTCTTTAGTATTCATCGTGGACGACTGCGTTTGACAGAAGTCATTTGACTTTCACGTGATACTTTGGACGATTGATTTCGTCTTAACTTTTCTGTCTTGACCATGGACGATTGATTTCGTCTTAACTTTTCTGTCTTGACCATGGACGATTGACTTTGGCAGAACTGTGGACAATTGATTCTAACTAACTTTGGACGATTGATTTTCACAGACTATTAACACTTAGCCAAAATTGTTAGAAACCATAATACCATTTTCAAGGGTATTTCCAGATACATACAGTTTATGTCATGATCCAAATATGCAGTCCATGTATCTCAAAATAATCATCAGTTCACCAATATCATATTAATCATAATTATCCAGTTTAAACATAATCATCAAAAATATAATAGTCACTTAAACACATTGTAAGCTAACAATCTCTCCCTTTTTGATGATGACAAATATATATAATGATTAACAAAATTCTCTAACTCCCCCATACTCTGTGCATACAACTAGATGAAATTTGCATTTATCAGTCACATATTTTATCTCCCCCGGTGAGGTGTTCAAGAAAGTGTACAACTTGGATACTATTGATGAAATAGTTATGAGTGATCATTATTAGTGAAAACATAGAAATCTGAGTTGGTATGCATCCTGACTATGGATAGAGCCGATGAATTTATGTAGAAATAGGATTACAGCCCAGGGGTCTGTAGAAATTGAAGACTTGAATTGAGTTTCGATTAAGAAAGCCTGAACGTAAAGCCAAATTAATGGGTTAGAGAGTTTAATGTCCGAATGATTAAATATAGACCAAAGCATACTGCGAGTCGTTAAATGTCAGAATACACCGTTGGAGATCATTCGATTGGGAATTTGGGAATTTTGTAAGGCTCCATGCGTAAGCAAAGACGTGTTTAGGACAATTGGAAGTAAGGAATACAGTTATGATGTTAATGTTGTATCGATTGATTATAAGAGTTTTGTTTTAGAACCATAGAGAGAGATCCCAAGTATAGATAGAATCAAAGTTTTTAAATAAGAAATTAGAATTTTGAGAGATAAAGGGAAGGAACTCGAAAGATGCGGAATAAGGCCGCAAAGCGTGAGGCGTTAATGTCAAGAATGATTAGCTAAATCAAATTTTGAGGACAAAATTTCAATTAAGGTGGATGGAATGTAACGCCCGGTTCTTTTTCGGGTTTTAGATTTTTAGCAATGCAATGGCATTTTAGTAAATATGCCAAATTAAGTCCGTTTTGCAAATGGAAAGTTTTATTGGAACCATATAAATAAAGTGGAATATCTGGAGAAATGAGGGAATTTTTGAAGATGTAACGCCGATTTTACGAGATTTTGGTATTTCTCGTAATCTATGGGTATTTTAGTAAATATAGAAAACTAAGCCCGTTTTATGAACGGAGAGCTTTATTAGGATCCTTATGATTTATAGCGATTTTAAGAAAAATAAGGGAATTTTTGAAATTTAAATCGATGGTATAACGCTAAAGTTCCGTTTATAACCCTATAGCGTTTTAATACGTAAAAAAAGTAAATTTTGAGTTTCGTTAGAACCCTAGAGATAAGTTGGAATATTTGGAGGAATAAGAAAATTTGGAGAAAACAAATCGATAATTAAATAATGAAATAAGCAAAGGTTAAGTATAAAGGGCAAATTAGTAAATTAGTAAGTTAAATTTATATTAAAAACAAAACCTCCCTTCCTCCTTATGCATTCCACGTTTTCTTCTCTGCATTTCCTCCCCTTTCCAGCCGACGATTCCACACCAAGCTCCCTCCCTTGTTGAAGATTGAAGGTAAGTTGGATTTTTGGTTTAATGATAATTAATTTTAGTGTTTATGAGTGAGAAACTAGGGTTTTGAAAAGGTTTAGGGATTGGGTTTTCTCCAAAAACCCTAACCTACGAATTCTCCTTCAAAAATGGGTTGTTTGATGAGTTAAATATGTTTAAATGGCATTCTAAGGATTAGGTTTAGATTGTAATGGAAGATGATGCATAATAGAAGAAAGAATTAGAAATGGGTTTGAAAAATGCACAAAACAGAACACTTTTGGTTTCTAAAAGAACTGACCTAACTCGTGATATTTATTGGTTAAATAAATTGTTCCATTGGATAGGAGACTCTTAGAGGAGTCCATAACAACTTGAACCACTCGATTTCATTAAAAATTGATTAAGTTATGGATTTTTAAAGTTATTGTGCAAAAACTGAAAAATTTCAGCGGCCAGTTCGGTTTTCAATTTTCTGCCCCGATTCTGTTTTGTTTTGGTATAAATGGATGATTCCATGTTAAAATAGACATAACGAGGTTTCCAAAACAGGTTGTATCATTGAAAACGGATAAAAATTGAGAGAGTTACGACCGTTTGAAGTTTACCCTAATTTTATAGTGTAAATCCAAAAATTCTGGTGTGCGTTTTAAGTGTTTAATTTTGATGTTTTGATTAGGTTATTTGTGATTAGCAAAATTAAGGCCAAAGACTTTCAAGCTCGAATTTTCTAAGGACCTGAGGTAAATTCTCGTGACTTACTGTGGCCGATTGGCCTACACCATAAGTCGAGTTTTGATGTTGAGGATTATTTGGTGATATTTATGTTTATATGCTTTGGTTGGGTAGTTTAGGGTTAGTTGTTTTGTAGATTATGTATGTATTGTTTTGATGGTATGCACGATGTATGTTTATGTTACGCTTTTACTGTCATGCATCATCGTTTTTACAAATGTCATGAAAAATGAATTTATGCATGGATTTCACGAAAGGAAATGAAATGTGATGACTTAAAGAGACGACAAAAATGAGACGACTAAGACGACTAAAATGAGACGACTAAGACGACTGAAATGTGACGATTAACACGAACTAATAAATGAAATGAATGCACGAAAGTTATGAAATTGCATATACATGTTCATGCATTGTCATTTAAATTTACTGAGATTTATTCTCATAGGTGTCTCTATGGTGTAGGTGAACCCGAAACAGGTGAGGAAGACGTTCCTCCGTTAGATGATCATGCTGGTTGAAGAAGGATGTCTGTGGGAGTGCGCTGGCGCAGTTGGTGCGATTTTGACCCGTGAGGATGTAAGTAAACGTTTTGAGGGTTGGATAGATAGAAACGTAGGAAGATTGTAAAGATAGAACATTTTAGGATGTTTGGTTCTGACTAGTTGATAGATAAATGTTTTGATGATTTTGAAGTCTTAATGGAACTATGGGTTTTTGAACTTCGTAGGGATTTTGTATAATTTTTAAACGGATCCACGCAGTTCGTTTTCATGAAAATTTATTTCATGTTAAATACGTCTTGAGTAGGTATGGTTGGCGTTATGAAATTATGAAGAATGTTAGTGTAACACCCCTAATACTGTACCCATTTTCCGTACATATTTTTTTTTATCCCTATACTTTAAATAAACTTTACGCGGAATGTAAACTGAAGTTGAAACCAGAACTGAAATCGAAACTAAAATCGGGTCCTTAATTCATTTAAAACAAAACATATAACAATTTATTAAATAAAAACTTAAAACATGAATAATTAATAAAAACTAAATCAGAAACTTGGGAGGGCAGAATCGACATTTTGTGGAGGAAGGAGAGCAGCGATTGATCGCTGCTCGCGCTGCATTGTGTAGCGATCAGTCGCTGCATATTGCAGCGACCAGTCGCTGTATTGCAGCGACTAATCTCGCTCTCTGGAATCCGAGATTCCAGAGAGCTAACCAACATATCTACCTCTCTGTAATCCGATTTCCAGAGAGTCAATTCCCAAATTCTCATCCTTTTATTACTCATCTTAGCACCCTAATTAAACGATCTAAACATACGTTAAACTTTCGTAAAAAAGAACTGCATGGATACGTTTAAAAGTTGTCTAATTCTCCTATTTCAAATTCCAAGCAGTTCCAGTAAAAACTATAAAAACACAGATTATAAAAAGATTTCCAAAAAACGTTTAAAACATCAAATATGAACCTAACATCTAACCATATCCAACATCCTAATCTGTTCGTCTATACATACGTATCATCCATTAAATCCCACAAAATACTCACACAGACATCCCCACGGGTCAAAACGCACCGACTGCTCAGCACACTCCCACGGGCCATTCTCCGTCAACTGCATCATACGTCAGGAGGAGGAGCGTCGTCCTCACCTGGCTCAATGTCACCTATAACGTCACCTGCACCATACAGACACCTATGAGCTAACAGGCTCAGTAAATTCTACGTAAATGCAGATGCGTGCAGTGCATATGGAGTTCAGAAATCATGCATAACAGAGCGTCGCAGACAGTATATCACCGAGATCTCATCCCCCTAACCGAAGGGGGCCCATCCAGCGGTCGGACTACCCCGTGCGGTTAGAGGATGGGGGTACACGCTTACAACACGTACAGCCGTGCCTGAGCCCCACCTCGCGTGACCAGATAACAGATTACGTTCATTAATTACAGTACATGAGATGTGGTATCGGCCAGACCCTTAATAGGCCCTCACGATAGATCAAGAGCCCCCAATTTCTGGGCCACATGGTTTTCAGAAAACATTGTGCAGTGCAGAAATTCATTTTCATGCCAAGTTAAAATACGTGATGCATGGACAGTTCAATATAAAAGTAAACAAACAAGCATGCGTACCATCAAGACTGTAAATGAAATAACCTACGAAACGTTTAAACCTAACTACCCAACCAAAGCAATTAAAACAATCCATCCTCTAAGATCCTCGACGCTAAATCGAAGTATGGTGTAGACCAATCGGTCAGAGTAAGTCACGAGAACTTACCTTGAGCGCGCTGAATCTCAAGCTTTGTCCACGGGAGTCGTGTGTCTGAGGCAAAACACGATATTCGTCGTTAAAACCAATTTAAGCTATTGACGTCCAAATTTATCGAAATCTTAACTAAGGAACTCCTTAAAACTTCTAACCCATCAAATCGAGACATTTAAACGACTAATTCATGCTCGAGGGTTCGAAATTACAATTAATGAACTTCTCCAAAAATTCCTAATTTTTAACCTTTTCACAATTTGATTTAACTTCGTCCAATAACGTCAAACACGTGCAATACATACTTACTCAAGGCCACCCTATTAATTACAAACCCTAATTCGTATTTTTGACAAAACCCTAACGGAAACCCTAACGTGAAATCGGTCTGAAAATTGAAAACTAACGCTATAGAGTCATAGGTTCATACCTAGGATTGCGATTGGAGGAAGAATCACGAAGAACGGAAGTCGATCGGAGGTCGGAACGGAGAAGAATCGCTCGCGGCCGAGAGAGAAAGCTCTCTGTCGTTTTCGCGAAACAGAGAAGAAGAGAGAAAGTGAGGGAGAGAAGAAAGAATTGTGATTTTATAAAATTGATTTGGCAGATTACCTTTTTGCCCTTCTTTGATTTTTATAACTACTTCGTCATTCGTTTCTTAAATCGGCTAACTATTCAGATTATCGAAAACTCCATATTTTGCCAATAACTCCTATTCATTGCCAGGGCTTTATTAAAACTGTCTGTTTGCAATTTGGACCCCGTTTACTATTTTTACTAAAACGTCCTTTATATTACGAGAAATGTAATTACTCGGAATATAGCGTTTAATCTCCAAAAATTCTCATAATTTCCTTAAAATTCCTATTAATCGTTAGGATCGTAATGACGCTTTCCGTTTGCGAAACTGATTTGATTTGACATATTTATGAAAATGCTATTATATAATAAAATATAAATATCATATATTAAATCAAAAATCCGTACAAGCCGGATATTACATTCTACCCACCTTATTTAGAATTTTGTCCACAAAATTAAATCATACAAATAGTTCAGGATATTTAGTTATCACATCCTGCTGTCGCTCCCATGTAGCCTCTTCCACCTCGTGGTTGCGCCACAAGACTTTGACCCGTGGAATCTCTTTGTTGCGTAAGACTTTGGTGGAATACTCCAAAATGCGTACCGGCCCCACCTCGTAAGTCAAGGTAGGCTGTACCTCGTTCTCTGTAGCCTCCACGACGTGCGATGGATCACGTAAACATCTCCGAAGCATAGATACGTGGAATATATCGTGGATACTCTCCATAGAAGCCGGAAGCTGTAGTCGATACGCCATCTTCCCGATCCTCTTCAGAATAGGAAAGGGCCCCACATAACGAGGGTTTAACTTACCCCTCCTTCCAAATCTTGCAACGCCTTTGAACGGAGAAACTTTAAGGTAGACCTCGTCACCTTCTTCAAACTCTAGCTCTCTCCGTCTAGTGTCAGCATAGCTCTTCTGTCTGCTCTGAGCTACCTCGATACGCTGTCGAATAATGGCAATCTTCTCTGCCGTCTGCTGTAGAATCTCTGGACCAACGATGCTGGCCTCGCCAACCTCGTCCCAATATAACGGAGACCTACACTTGCGACCATACAGCGCCTCATATGGAGCCATGCCAATAGTAGCCTGAAAGCTGTTGTTGTACGAGAACTCAATCAGGGGTAAATATCGGCTCCACGAGCCCTGAAACTCCAGCACGCAAGCTCTGAGCATATCCTCAAGTATCTGATTCGTCCTCTCTGTCTGTCCATCAGTCTGAGGATGGAATGCCGTGCTGAAATTAAGCTGAGTCCCCATAGCTCTGTGTAAACTCTTCCAGAACTTCGATGTAAATCTCGGATCTCTGTCTGAAACAATCGAAACTGGCACACCGTGCAGTCTGACAATCTCCTGCACATACAGTTCGGCGATCTGATCCATAGAAGATGTCATCTTCACAAATAAGAAGTGGGCCAACTTTGTCAATCGGTCCACGATCACCCAAATGCCGTCATGGCCTCTCATAGTCCTCGGGAGCCCCACAATGAAATCCATGGAGATCTGCTCCCACTTCCACTTCGGAATCGGCAGTGGCAATAATGTTCCGGCCGGTCTCTGGTGCTCTGCCTTCACCTGTTGACATACTAAACAGGTCTCAACGTACTTGGCAACCTCCCTCTTCAGGTTCGGCCACCAGAAATGTTGCTTTAGGTCCCGGTACATCTTAGTACTTCCCGGGTGCACAGAATATGCCGAAGAATGTGCCTCGGCCAATATCTCCTTCTTCAGATCCTCGTCACTAGGCACGTACCACCTATGCCTGAACTTCAGAATACCATCATCAGATAAATGGAAATCCGACGAGTCTCCCAAGGTCATACTCGATCGAAGCTCCACACACTCCGAATCACTCTGCTGAGCCTCACGTATACGATCAAGAATAGTCGGCCTGAGAGAAATGTTGGCGAGCATACTGGACAACTCAGCCACTATCTCCACGTCGAATCTCTCAATCTCAGACCGCAGCGTAACTGACATCGCTGCTAGTGAAGGCTGACTCACAGAAGGCACTCTACTCAAGGCATCAGCAACCTTGTTCGCTTTCCCCGGATGGTACTTGATATCAAAATCATAATCCTTGATGAACTCAAGCCATCGTCTCTGTCGCATGTTCAGCTCCCTCTGCGTAAATAAGTACTTCAGGCTCTTGTGGTCGGAAAATATCTCGCACTGCTGCCTATACAAGTAATGTCTCCAAATCTTCAGTGCGAAAACCACAGCTGCTAACTCAAGGTCGTGCGTAGGGTAATTCTGCTCGTACGGCTTCAACTGCTGAGAAGCATATGCAATAACTCTACCCTCCTGCATCAATACACAACCCAGTCCCACTCCAGATGCATCACAGTAAATACTGAATCTGACACCTTCAACAGGTAGCGCCAGTACTGGAGCGGTGGTCAATCTCTGCTTAAGCTCCATAAAACTATCATCACAAGTAGGCGACCATATAAATCTCTCGTTCTTCCGAGTCAGTCGTGTAAGAGGAAGTGCGATCTTCGAGAATCCTTCTATAAACTTTCGATAATAACCGGCCAATCCGAGAAATCCACGCACTTCACGTACGTTCTTCGGCTGTGGCCAATCTCTGACCACCTGAATCTTGCTCGGATCCACAGAAACTCCGTCCTATGATATAATATGGCCAAGGAAGCTCACTCTGTCAAGCAAAAACTCGCATTTCGAAAACTTTGGATACAACTGGCGTTGACTCAGAATCTGTAAAACGATCCTCAGATGCTCCTCGTGCTCTTCCTTAGACTTAGAGTAAATCCGGATATCGTCGATGAAGACTACCACGAACTTGTCCAGATACTCCTTGAAGACACGATTCATCAAGTCCATGAACGCTGCAGGGGCATTAGTAAGTCCGAAAGACATAACAAGGAACTCATAATGCCCATACCTCGTTCGGACCTTCAGCTGATAATAACCCGAGCGTAGGTCAATCCTGGAAAACACTCGGGCACCTTGGAGCTGATCAAACAAGTCATCAATCCGCGGCAGTGGATACTTATTCTTCACCGTCAATTTGTTCAACTCTCTGTAATCAATGCACATCCTGAGGGTCCCGTCTTTCTTCTTGACGAATAGAACAGGCGCACCCCAGGGTGAAACATTGGGTCGAATGAAACCTTTCTCTAATAACTCATCAAGCTGAGTCCTCAACTCTCTCAACTCGGCTGGTGCCAACCGGTATGGGTTCTTAAACCTCGGTGCGGAGTTAGGATATACATCGATAGTGAACTCAATCTCCCGGTCCGGTGGTAACCCGGGAAGGTCATTAAGAAAAATCCCAGAGAACTCTCTGACAATAGGAATGTCGCTCGGCTTTTCTCCGCTGAGCAACTGACAATCAAATACAGAGGCCAAATAAATAGAACACGCACCTTTAAACTGCTCGTTGACCTTCATGGAATAAGAAATAGGCGAGCTACTCAATCTGTTCATCGCCTGATAAGAAAACTCGGCTTTACCCGGGGGTCGGAAGGTCACCATCCCGGATCGACAATTGATGGTGGCGAAGTGCTGTGCTAGCCAGTCCATCCCTAAGATCAGATCATAGTGTTCTATGCCCATAACAATAAGGCGAGCATAGAGGGTATTACTTCCAACCGAGACAATATTGCCCTGCACAATCTGACGTGACTGCATACGCTCTCTTGAGGGCAACATCACACTATATTCGCATTCTGCTAACTCTGGCACTAATCTCAGTCTAGACATGCAAGCAATCGATATAAAGGAGTGCGTAGCTCCTGTATCCATCAAAGTAAATACAGCTGTACCCATAATCAGAATAGTACCTGCCATCACAGCAGGCTGATCATCATCATCAACATCGGCTGGCTCTATAAATGCGAAGATCCTTGGGGTCACTTTCCTCTGATCTCCACCTAACTGGTCTCGGCCAGGCTTCGGGCAATCTCTGACGTAATGGCCAAGCTCCCCACATCTAAAGCATCGGTTAGTGCCAACACGGCACTCACCACTGTGTTCCCTCTGACAAATGGGGCACCACGGTATCTGAGAAGTCCCCTGGACTTGCTTCCCTTTACCCCAATCAATACCTCCCTCAAGAGGTCTCTTCACACCCCTCGGCTGCTGCTGGGGCTGCGCTCTAGGCTGTAAACCTCGGTTCTGTGACTGAGGTCGTATCTCACGGAAGAAGCCCTTAGCTGGCTCCCTCGGTCTAACACATGTAGCTCTGGCAGCCTCTATATCCAAGGCTCTAGCTGTGATGTCAGAAAAGGGTACATCAATAATACCTGAGACAACCACGTGCATCTGGATCTCCGGATTAAGTCCCTCCATAAACTGGTGCACCTTCTCCTCATTATCGCTAACAAGACGAGGTGCAAATCTGGATAATGCCTCAAACCTCCGACTATAATCAGCAACCGAACCAGTCTGCTTCAGCTGCATAAACTCGTTCCTCTTATCCACTCGCACAGTGCGGCTGAAATACTTGTCGAAGAACACGGTCTTAAACCGTTCCCACGTCATAATAGATACATCCGTCGTCACTTTGATCGAATCCCACCAGAATTGGGCATCCATCGCTAAGTGAAAGGTAGCATACGCCACCTTGCTCCCGTTCCCCACCTCGGCATAAGCTAACATATCCTCTATAACTCGGATCCATTCCTCAGCAACAGTAGGATCCGATGATCGACCATCAAATACTGGAGGCCGTAGGCCCTGAAACTTCTGCATGCCCTGGTTATTGGGAACTATCAAATCCTGAGCCCTCTGGTTCTCCCGATTCACTAAGTCCGTAATCTGTTGCGCCTGCCGGTCCATATGCTGAGACTGGCGATCTATCAACTCCATAAATCGATCTAGCGCGTCATCTCTAGGATCTCTTCCTCGAGTCATAGTGTATAAAGCCTATAACAAATTAAACAGATAATCCTAAGAAACAAAATCAAACAAAGCTATAAATAGACTTACAGTTGATGAAGGATGTCCGCGTAGTGGCTGTGCAGTCGAGCAGTCTACAGAACCGATTTTAAAACCCGGGGGCTCTGATACCATAAATGTAACACCCCTAATACTGTATCCATTTTCCCGTACATATTTTTTTTAAATCTCTATACTTTAAATAAACTTTACGCGGAATGTAAACTGAAGTTGAAACCAGAACTGAAATCGAAACTAAAATCGGGTCCTTAATTCATTTAAAACAAAACATATAACAATTTATTAAATTAAAACTTAAAACATGAATAATTAATAAAAACTAAATCAGAAACTTGGGAGGGCAGAATCGACATTTTGTGGAGGAAGGAGAGCAGCGATTGATCGCTGCTTGCGCTGCATTGTGCAGCGATCAGTCGCTGCACAATGCAGCGCCTGATCGCTGCATTGTGCAGCTATCAGTCGCTGCATATTGTAGCGACTAATCTCGCTCTCTGGAATCCGAGATTCCAGAGAGCTAACCAACATATCTACCTCTCTGTAATCCGATTTCCAGAGAGTCAATTCCCAAATTCTCATCCTTTTATTACTCATCTTAGCACCCTAATTAAACGATCTAAACATACGTTAAACTTTCGTAAAAACGAACTGCATGGATACGTTTAAAAGTTGTCTAATCCTCATGTTTCAAATTCCAAGCAGTTCCAGTAAAAACTATAAAAACACGGATTATAAACAGATTTCCAAAAAACGTTTAAAACATCAAATATGAACCTAACATCTAACCATATCCAACATCCTAATCTGTTCGTCTATACATACGTATCATCCATTAAATCCCACAAAATACTCACACAGACATCCCCACGGGTCAAAACGCACCGACTGCTCAGCACACTCCCACGGGCCATTCTCCGTCAACTGCATCATACGTCAGGAGGAGGAGCGTCGTCCTCACCTGGCTCAATGTCACCTATAACGTCACCGGCACCATACAGACACCTATGAGCTAACAGGCTCAGTAAATTCTACGTAAATGCAGATGCGTGCAGTGCATATGGAGTTCAGAAATCAAGCATAACGGAGCTTCGCAGACAGTATATCACCGAGATCTCATCCCCCTAACTGAAGGGGGCCCATCCAGCGGTCGGACTACCCCGTGCGGTTAGAGGAGGGGAGTACACGCTTACAACACGTACAGCCGTGCCTGAGCCCCACCTCGCGTGACCAGATAACAGATTACGTTCATTAATTACAGTACATGAGATGTGGTATCGGCAAGACCCTTAATCGGCCCGCACGATAGATCAAGAGCCCCCAATTTCTGGGCCACATGGTTTTCAGAAAACATTGTGCAGTGTAGAAATTCATTTTCATGCCAAGTTAAAATACGTGATGCATGGACAGTTCAATATAAAAGTAAACAAACAAGCATGCGTACCATCAAGACTGTAAATGAAATAACCTACGAAACGTTTAAACCTAACTACCCAACAAAAGCAATTAAAACAATCCATCCTCTAAGATCCTCGACGCTAAATCGAAGTACGGTGTAGACCAATCGGTCAGAGTAAGTCACGAGAACTTACCTTGAGCGCGCTAAATCTCAAGCTTCGTCCACGGGAGTCGTGTGTCTGAGGCAAAACACGATATTCGTCGTTAAAACCAATTTAAGCTATTGACGTCCAAATTTATCGAAATCTTAACGAAGGAACTCCTTAAAACTTCTAACCCATCAAATCGAGACATTTAAACGACTAATTCATGCTCGAGGGTTCGAAATTACAATTAACGAACTTCTCCAAAAATTCCTAATTTTTAACCTTTTCACAATTTGATTTAACTTCGTCCAATAACGTCAAACACGTGCAATACATACTTAATCAAGGCCACCATATTAATTACAAACCCTAATTCGTATTTTTGACGAAACCCTAACGGAAACCCTAACGTGAAATCGGTCCAAAAATTGAAAACTAACGCTATAGAGTCATAGGTTCATACTTAGGATTGTGATTGGAGGAAGAATCACGAAGAACGGAAGTCGATCGGAGGTCGGAACGGAGAAGAATCGCTCGCGGCCGAGAGAGAAAGCTCTCTGTCGTTTTTGCGAAACAGAGAAGAAGAGAGAAAGTGAGGGAGAGAAGAAAGAATTGTGATTTTATAAAATTGATTTGGCAGATTACCTTTTTGCCCTTCTTTGATTTTTATAACTACTTCGTCATTCGTTTCGTAAATCGGCTAACTATTCAGATTATCGAAAACTCCATATTTTGCCAATAACTCCTATTCATTGCCAGGGCTTTATTAAAACTGTCCGTTCGCAATTTCGACCCCGTTTACTATTTTTACTAAAACGTCCTTTATATTACGAGAAATGTAATTACTCAAAATATAGCGTTTAATCTCCGAAAATTCCCATAATTTCCTTAAAATTCCTATTAATCGTTAGGATCGTAATGACGCTTTCCGTTTGCGAAACTGATTTGATTTGACATATTTATGAAAATGCTATTATATAATAAAATATGAATATCATATATTAAATCAAAAATCCGTACAAGCCGGATATTACAGTTAGGGTGTATGATGTTGAAGTTGTATAGAGTAAATGAAATGAAGTGTATGTAGGAGTATGCAGGAAAGAAGAAAGAAGAAAGGAAGAAGGGGGGGAGAGCCGTGCTCTCTGGAAAAATTCCAGAGAGCTTGGCGATCGATCGCCCCTCCTTGGTCGTGGTATGCCAGGCGATCGCTTAGAGTGGAGATCGCTAGGCAAAATGATCGATCACCGAAGGGCGATCGATCGCCTGTTTTGGGCGATCGATCGCCCCTTCCCTTCTTTGGCTGAATGTCATTTTTACCTCCTGCTTTGTTTTCTTTGTGAATTGTTTCTTAAATGGTTTTAATTGTTTTCCTTATATATTATTTTAAGTTTATTGATTTTAAGATTTGTTTTGAATGGTTTCCTAATGTAACACCCCTAGTTCCGTACCCGTATTTCCCGTATTATTATTATTATTATTATTATTATTTTTTTTTTTATACATTAAACTTATACTTAAGCGGAAACTCAATCAGAATTTAAAACGGAATTGAAATCGGACCTCTAAAACATTTAAAACAAAACGTTTAATAATTAAATAAAGCTTAAAACATTTAATTATTAAACAATTAAAACAATCAAAAGAAGGGAGGGAAGAATCGGAATTCTGCCCTCGTGAATGGGGCAGCGCACGGTCGCTGCAATGTGTGCAGCGACTTCGCTGCACACAGCAGCGACTTCGCTCTCTGGAATCCGGTTTCCAGAGAGCAAATATTCACACAACACCTCTCTGGAATCCAATTCCAGAGAGCAAATATACACATTTTAACATCCCATTCATTTTACTCATCACTATTCACAATCAATTCACGAATTCAATCCCTCATAAACGTGTTCTAAACTCGATAGTATGGCGGCGGACTTGGCGAAGTCCAACTGCGTGGATAGCTCTAAAAACCGAGCTATCCGTAACAACCTACAAACAACATTTCAAAACATTTTCATTTAACTTAAACATTTAAACCAAAACATTTCATAACGTTTATCAAAACAGTTTATACCAAAACATTTTACATACAATTACCAAAACGTTATCTAACCCCTATCCAGATCCAAACAACCTAAATATTCTATACAATTATCAGATCAAAACACCCCAAAATAACCCCAGAGTCCATACATACATCCCCACGGGTCATATCGCGCCTCGACTACTCGGCGCACTCCCACGAGCATCATCCATCAACTGCCTCCGACATCAGGAGGAGGAACGTCGTCCTCACCTGGATCTACGTCACCTAGCAGATCACCTACACCATACAGACACATATGAGATATTGAAATCTCAGTAAGCTACGTAAATGCAGATGCATGCGTGCGTATGCCATTCAGAAATCATGCTCAGATTCAGATTACAGATACAGAATTACAGATTACAGATTCATTACGTCACAGACAGACAGAATTGTCACCGAAACCTCTACCCACTAAGCGGAGAGGGCCCATCCAGCGGTCGGACTACCCTTTCCACCTAAAGAGGGGGGTACACGCTTGCAACACGCACAGCCGTGCCTGAGCCCCATCCCGCGTGACCAGAAACAGACAGATTACGTTTATTCATTCAGATTTCGTTACAGATTTCATTTCAGATATACGTTCCTTTTCTTAAAAACACGTGCAGAAATTCCTTTTCATGACTTTCAAAAACCGTGATGCATGAACAGTTCATATCAGCGGAAAGTAAACAAACAGTTCATATAAGCAGACAATATAACATAACCTATAAACAATTAACCTAACTACCCAACCTAAACAACGTAAAACAAGGAACCCTCAAGGATCCTTGATACGACGACGAAGTATGGTGTAGACCTTTCGGTCAAGCAAGTCACGAGAACTTACCTTGAGCGCGCTGGATCTCAAACTTCGTCCACAGGAGTCGTGTCTGAGACAAAACACGATATTTGTCGTTAAAACCAATTTAAACGATTAAATGTCCAAACTAATAAAGTCCTTAATCTAACAAATCGAAGCTTTTAAACAACGACATAACGCTTGATAAATCTGGAAATCCATATTACGAGTTATTTCCAAAAACCCGAAAATTCTATAATTTATACTTTTTCACAAATTGGTTTATCTTCGTCCAATAACGTCCAATACGTTCGATACATGCTTAATCATGGCTAACCTATTAATTACGAGCCCTAAATCGCGTTTTTTTGTCGAAACCCTATTTGTAACCCTAACCCTAAATCGAACCGAAAACTCGAAATAAACGCTTAGAGATTGGGGCTACATACCGAGGGTAGCGAGAGGAGAAGAAATCGTGAAGGACGGAGGAGGAACGGAGGTCGGACGGAGCTCGGATTGAAGATGGCGTCGATCGGCCGAGAGAAGAAACCCTTCTCTGTTCGTGTGATCCAGAGAGAAGAAGAAAAAGAAAGAGAGAAGTGAGGAAAAAGAAATGTTTTGTGATGTTTTATAAAATTAATTTTGCAAATTACCGTTTTGCCCTTCTTTGATTTTTATATTGATTTCGTCGTTCGTTTCGTTAATCGTCCAACGATTCGGATTCTCGAAAACTCCATATCTTGCCAATGATTCCCATTCATTACCAGGGCTCTATTAAGACTGTCCGTTCGCGATTCGGACCTCGTTTCCTATTTTTACGAGAATGTCTTTTACGCTACGAAAAGTGTATTTACTCGAAATATAGTGTTTGATCTCCGAAAATTTCCGTAAATTCCTTAAAATTCTTATTATTCGTTAGAATCGTAATGACGCTTTCTTTTTGTGAAACGGACCTGATTTGATATATTTACCAAAAATGCCACTAATAATATAATAATAATATAATCAAAGGTCCGTACAAACCGGATATTACACCTAAACAACTATAACGATTTCAATTTCAATTCAGATTCCGCTCGAATGTTTTAAAAAATGATTTTTTTCGCTTGATCGTAATAAGTGTATCTCAGGATAAAAAATAAATATATAAATAAAATAGTACGGGAAAATAAGGGTACAGTGTTAGGGTCGTTACAACTGCGCTGCTGTTAGCGTGGAAGATTGCGTCTTTACTATTCATCGTGGACAACTGCGTCTTTAGTATTCATCGTGGACGACTGCATTTGACAGAAGTCATTTGACTTTCACGTGATACTTTGGACGATTGATTTCGTCTTAACTTTTCTGTCTTGACCATGGACGATTGATTTCGTCTTAACTTTTCTGTCTTGACCATGGACGATTGACTTTGGCAGAACTGTGGACAATTGATTCTGACTAACTTTGGACGATTGATTTCCACAGACTATATTAACACTTAGCCAAAATTGTTAGAAACCATAATACCCTTTTCAAGGGTATTTCCAGATACATACAGTTTATGTCATGATCCAAATATGCAGTCCATGTATCTCAAAATAATCATCAGTTCACCAATATCATATTAATCATAATTATCCAGTTTAAACATAATCATCAAAAATATAATAGTCACTTAAACACATTGTAAGCTAACAATCTCTCCCTTTTTGATGATGACAAATATATATAATGATTAACAAAATTCTCTAACTCCCCCATACTCTGTGCATACAACTAGATGAAATTTGCATTTATCAGTCACATATTTTATCTCCCCCTTTGACATACGTAGCATTTAGCACAAACAGAGGAGAAGCACCAGGAATAAAACTGAAGGCATCGCATAAAGATATCAGGTAGAAAAAAAGTAGTGTCAGTTACAAAACGAAAAGATAAATCCTAATGCTCAGACTCCGGAGAAGAGGGAGTGTCCTATCCCATAAGAGCCCCTAACTCACTAATAAAATCAAACTGGACTGGAGGGGAAGGGGTTTCTGCCGGAGGAATAATGGCCTCAACGGGAGGAGGAGGAGGAAGAACACTGGCTGACCATCACCCCGGTGCAGGAAATTGTCAATGTCTGCAATTCTATCGAGAAGCCTATGATTATCTCGCTGCACACTGGTACCATTGGCTTTACTGTGAGAGGTTTCCAACAAATTGATGCGTGTCGTGACACCCTCAAGAGCCAAACTGAAAGAGGATTCCACTTGAGTAAGGCGAGTATTGAGGTCTGGAAAGGCATCCCGAGTAACAGTGGAGGCTTCAGGATGTTCAAGGCAGGAGAGAACAGTTGCCTCAAGATGATCCAATCAGGATAGATACATGGATTGAAAAGACTCAAGAGCCGTCTCGAGACTGGCAATGTTGGCCTGGAGTTCATTGTAGTGGTCGTCTGAAATGGATGGCCTCACTGAAGGATTGGGGCGAGTTGTTGTTCTAGGAGGAACCCTAATAGGCACAGGAGGCACTGGAGTTGGATATATGGCACGAATTGGACTGATTGGTCGCGGGAGATCAACTTGGACTAGAGGAGGGTCATGATCACTTAAAGGTTCTTGAAGGGGAGTTGGATCATGACCAAAATCATCAGAAGCTTGAATGAGTAGAACTAGAGGTGGCAGAGGGGCAAGGACAGGAAGACAAATATCAACTGGAGTGCTATCTTCCTCTTCTTTTTCAATTAATAGGCGCCTTGACACACCACACTGAACACCTTTTTCAACCAGCACACCTTGATCATCTCTTTTGATGCCCATTCGAGACAAGGTGGACGATGAAAAGAAATCAGACTTCTTAAGGGATAAAATCCGGTCAGAGAGTGGAAAGTGGACACCACTGCTAAGAAGAATCTTCATAATGAGAAGATTGTAGGGTAGAGACTTGGTCGGATTGCTGAGTACTTGAAGCATCCAATTGAGAATAATGTGATGGAATGGTTCAGCTTTGAAAAACTGTCCCATAATGAAAAGATCCATTCCACTGACGTGATCCTGATGACCTTCAATAGGTAGAATGTTAAAGTGAATCATCAGGTTGAAGATCCTAGCCCTCATATTTAAATTCTTACTTTTCAGCTTCAGGGGAGAGGAATTGGGATCCTTGACGATTAACGTCACTAATTCCTTGCTTTCAGGTCTTTCAAAAAAAGATGGTATCTTGGATGCCTCAAAATATTTCTTAGATCCATTCAGAAATTGGCATTGAAGGATGTCATGGAGACTTTCTTGAGTAAGTTCAATATGTCTGCCATAGACATAACTTCTGATGACTAGGGGACGTGTAGAATGATCCATGTTGGCGTAAAACATCCTAATTGGGGTTGCACAAAAATTGGGCACTAAATCGAAGAGTCCCATTAACCCCATCCTCAGTAAAGGAACCTCAAGGTCCAAATCAGATAAATCTTGAAAGACAATGCCACGAGAGTGAATAATAGGTCTAAATTCATAACTTTCATAGTACCTATTAAAAGCATCTTGGTTAATGAACTCGTGATTCGGCCATTGAAGGGGAGGAGGAACGACGACAGAAGGGGAGCTCGTCGGGTGATAAGCTCTTTGCTCCAAGCTTCTTCTTCTATTGAGAGAGAAATCCGTGGGTGCTCATAAATCAACCAAAAAAGTTACAAACACCAATGCCATGAATATATAGACCTAATGGTGGGCTTGGGCTTGGGCTTGGGCTTGGGCTTTGGCTTGGGCATGTCTTCAACTTCAATGGGCCAAACCAAGCCACCAACTAATCCTATCATTCATCTAATCCTAACATCCATATAATCCTAACATGCATCTAATCCTAGCATGCATCTAATAAAGTTTAAACAAGAAGGCCAACGTTTGCCAATAAGTTTGAAATTTCAAAAAAGCAACAAATATTAAAGCTCGGGAAGACAAATTCCCATGTGAGCATTAAAGGGCCTTTAGTCTTTCCACATGAGGAGATGCTTCGGTTGGTCAACGTCTCCAGCTTTAATCTCCCACTTCAAGTCATCCACGGTGTCCTCCAAGTCTTCACACGAACCATGACCTACAAAAGAGACAAGTGTGTTAGTCAAATTGTGAACTCGGGTATGGGATCGTGTAATGGGCCTACGAGGCACATCATCGGGTGAGAAGACTTCTGTTTCTTCCTTGCAAAGACTTGTGGAGCTCTAGAGGAAGAAGCCATAGATAATAATCTGAGCTGGAGAGACAGAGTAGAAGGATTAGAGATCGGCGCCGACGAACAGAGACGGGAAGGAGTCGCTGGGCAAAGGAAAGGGTTGAGAGGTGTTTGAGAGGGAAATTTGAAACCTAGGGTTTCTGTTCCCGTTTGAAAGAGTTTATATAGACCATTTGGGGAACATCCATCATCAAAGTCCATTGACAACGTCCATGGGTAACGTCCATGGTTAACGTCTATAGTGACCACGTTTTCACAGAGAAGGAAATTTTTGGAGATCGTCCATTTTGACAACATCCATGCCTTCATGTACAAAACTGCACTATTATTCAATATACTTCAACATGAAAAGAACCTCAGTTTTTCTCAATCCGAATGAGGCCTAACCTTATTATAATATTATTGAACGTCTTTTCATCCAAAGACTCGGTAAAGATATCTGTTAATTGATCAGCAGAATTGACAAATTCTAATGCAATATCACATTTTTGAACATGATCTCTAATAAAATGGTATCTAACTTCGATGTGCTTTGTTCTAGAATGTTGAATTGGATTCTTTGAAATGTTAATGGCACTGGTATTATCACACCGAATGGGAATCCTATCATAGAAAAGATTATAATCTTCTAGAGTTATCTTCATCCATAGCATTTGAGCACAACAACTACCAGCAGCAATATATTCACTCTCGGCAGTTGAAAGTGCTACAGAGTTCTATTTCTTAAAATACCAGGACACAAGAGATTCACCAAGGAACTGACAAGTGTCACTTGTGCTTTTCCTATCTATCAGACTTCCAGAATAATCAAAATTTGAATATCCTATTAAATCAAAAGAAATACTCTTCGGGTACCATAAACCTAAGTCATATGTCCCACTTAAATATTTGAAAATCCTTTTGACAGCAGTTAAATGAGATTCCTTAGGGGCAGCTTGAAATCTAGCGCAGAGACATACACTAAAGAGAATATCAGGTCTACTAGCTGTCAGATATAGCAAAGATCCAATCATACCACGATATTTTTTAATATCAACACTTGTTCCTTTTTCATCTTTGTCCAATTTGGTAGTGGTGTTCATGAGAGTTCTAGAGGACTTAGAGGACTCTAATCTAAATCTTTTTAAAAGGTCTTTGATGTATTTTTCTTGACAGAAG
Organism: Begonia masoniana; assembly: GCA_022432975.1. NCBI lineage: Eukaryota > Viridiplantae > Streptophyta > Magnoliopsida > Cucurbitales > Begoniaceae > Begonia > Begonia masoniana. The sequence continues at coordinate 29,319,185 of CM039512.1, read as the reverse complement.
AAAATACCATTAGATTTTTGGCTAATTTGAAATCTTAAAAAGAATTTTAACTCCCCCATCATACTCATTTCAAACTTACTTTGCATAACAGAGGCAAACTCATTGCAAAGTGAAACATCTGTAGATCCGAATATGATGTCATCTACATAGATTTGAACTAAGAGAATATCTTTGTCCTTTTGCATAGTGAACAGGGTTGAATCGGTATTACCCTTTTTGAACTTCCTTTCCTCAAGGAAATTATTCAACCTATCATACCATGCTCTAGAGGCCTGTTTAAGTCCATATAGAGCTTTCCTAAGTTTGTATACATGGTCAGCCTTTTCATAGTCTTCAAATCCTAAGGGCTGCTCTACATAAACTTCTTCCATGATATATCCATTTAAAAAAGCACTCTTTACATCCATTTGAAAAAGTGTGAAGTTTTTGTGACAAGCATAGGCTAAGAGCATCATGATAGATTCTAGTCTAGCTACGGTTGCAAAGGTTTCCTCAAAATCTATTCCTTCTTCTTGGTTATAACCTTTGGCAACTAACCGAGCTTTGTTTCTAATGACTATGCCATTTTCATCCATCTTATTTTTAAACACCCATTTTGTTCTGATAATTGGATGATCAATTGGTTTTGGAACAAGTTCCCAAACATTGTTCCTTTCAAATTGGTTTAGCTCTTCCTGCATAGCTAAAATCCAGTTTTCATCCAACTCTGCTTCCTCGAATTTCTTAGGTTCAACTTGTGAAATAAATGACACATTAGCATAGAGATTTCTGAGAGAAGATCTAGTCTTCACTCCTAAGGAAGGATCACCTAAAACTTCATCTAAGGGATGATTTTTGACATATTTCCAATCTCTAGGAAGAGCAGAATTTTCATCCTTGACAGGAACAATTTCCAGAGTATTTGAAGAAGGTTCTAGGGAGTTATTTCCTTGAAGGGTATCTGAAGGCTTGTCTAAGGAAAGGGAGAGCTTTCTGTATGCAGACACATAGCCGTTTGAAATTCAGGAGTCACTATCGCTCGCTGTCTTTAAAGTCTCTGGCGCTAAGCCTTTGGACGAGTAAGAATGGACGACTGCGCTGCTGTTAGCGTGGACGACTGCGTCTTTACTATTCATCGTGGACGACTGCGTCTTTAGTATTCATCGTGGACGACTGCGTCTTTACTATTCATCGTGAACGACTGCATCTTTAGTATTCATCGTGGACGACTGCGTTTAACAGAAGTCATCTGACTTTCACGTGATACTTTGGACGATTGATTTCGTCTTAGATTTTCTATCTTGACCATGGATGATTGACTTCGTCTTAACTTTTCTGTCTTGACCATGGACGATTGACTTTGGCAGAATTGTGGACAATTGATTCTGACTAACTTTGGACGATTGATTTTCACAGATTATTAACACTTAGCCAAAATTGTTAGAAACCATAATACCCTTTTCAAGGGTATTTCTAGATACATACAGTTTATGTCATGATCCAAATATGCAGTCCATGTATCTCAAAATAATCATCAATTCACCAATATCATGTTAATCATAATTATCCAGTTTAAACATAATCATCAAAAATATAATAGTCACTTAAACACATTGTAAGCTAACAATCTAGGGGTGGCACCAACTATGCTCGAAATCGAGACAAGGGAATGTCCCAAACCGAGGCTCAAAACCTTAAGGAGGGTGAATCGAGTTTACAAGGGCAAATTGATGACCTAAACAACAAGTTTGAAGATATAGATCAATGGATCATGGAATTAAGAGGTGACCGTTTAAAAGAACCTACACCTAGGAGGAGACCCAAACCACCTAGGAAATAAATCTAAATCAGAGGCACTTTGAGGAAGAGTGGTCCGATGAGGAGGAAGTGGAATTTACTCCTAGGCGACATGGATCAAATGAAGACTATAAACATGCCAAATTGTCTATACCATCTTTTAATGGAGATAGCAATGGGGACACCTTTCTAGATTGGGTTGACAAAGTCGAAAAGGTGTTCGAGTATTATGAATATTCCAAGAAGGTTAAGCTATAATTGGTAGCAGTTGGACTAACGAGTTATGCTGCCTTATGGTGGGATAACTTGAAGGCTCAACGATGGCGAGAAGAGGAAGATCCTGTCACTACATGAGGAGTCATGAAGACCCTCATGCAAAAGAGGTTCATGTCTCGTCACTACAAGCAGAAGCTATTTCTACAAATGCAGAACTTAAGGCAAGAAAGGCAATCTGTGGAGGAGTATCTCACAGGATTTGAGATGCTCAAAATCAGGGGAAGATTGGATGAACCTGAGGAAAAGGTGATCGCTAGATTCTTTCGTGATGTGCCTATGAAGTCAAACCGTCGAGCACGAACCAAGATACGGTTTCTAACCAATCTTTCATCTAACAGATTTGTGAGTATTTTAGGTAAAGACCTTCTTTAAGCTTGGAATGGATTGAAGAGGGAATTTGTCTTTCCATATCAAATTATGTAACCAAACTCTTTTATTTATTTAGGTTTAGGAACTCTAGTTTTTGCTTAAGCCTTATTTGTTGACAAACTTATAGCTATTTTATTGTTAGGATATTTGTATTTGTTAGTTTTTAGGAAAGTTTGAATTGATCAAAGGCTTGGTGCAAGAAGAGATGCTGACCAAAGTAATGGTTCGCAGTAAGGAACCAAGCAGTAGCTGGGCGCGCAGCAAGGCACCTAAAGCAGCAACAAATCGAACAAGGAGGCAGCGGCGTGCGCACGAAGGCAGCCAAGCAGTGCGCAGTAGCAAGGTGCGTAAGAATGCTGGCACGCACGAAGATGACCAGTGCTGAGTCATGTGCGACGCGCGCGCGTGAACAGTAGCTGCCCAACGACTATTTTTTCAACCGGCCAATAACGACTATATTTTTCATTCCTTCTTTTATGCAAACCTTTTCGATTGCTGAAGGGTATATATACCTCTTCTTGAGACGTTGTAAGTTAGTTGATTGATTAAATATTTGGAATAGAAGTTTTACTTCAAAGCGTGGAGTTTATCCTCGTTGTCTCGGTACGTCAAAGAGCCTCGATGTTTAGCATTGAGTTGTTCTTCATTTCCATCTGAGTTCCTGGGTTGTTCGATGGTTCTTATGGTCATTTCTTCTCTCCAAGTCATCTAAAGGCTGGAAAATAGAAGAAGGATGGAAACCTTGGCCATCTGCTGGAGACTTCTTCCCTCTCAGAGTCAACTTCACCTGAGAAGCACTATGGATGCCGAACGGGCCAGCATTGGCTTCCTTCACGCTCCATTCATCCCATCGGAGCCTTATGAGTAAGTACCACTAGGTATTACTCGCATCCACCTTCATTTCATCCTCCGCTTCATTTTTGTTTTCTCCTATATTTTTACGTTGTTTTAGTGTCTAAGCCTTCCACAAGTGTAATTCTTTGTCCATTTCGCATCAATTATGGGGTTGAACCTGGATATTGGTGACATAGTGGAACTACAATCATTAGACTCAATAGATTTAGTGATATAGTTAGCCATTAAAGTGGAAAGGCAACTGAAGAGAAAGGGTAAGACAACCACAAGTAGGTATATACCCAAGACCCCCAAACCTACCAATGCATCTACTAAGGCAGAAGAAAAGAAGCCTCTTACTAGGAGTTAGCCTAATAAGGCAGTTGAAAACAAGCCCACGGTGACAAGTACCAACCAACTAAGAGCATGAGAAATTAAGTGTTTCAAATGTCTTGGTCTAAGACATATGGCAGCACAGTGCCCGAACTGGCATGTAATGGTACTCAGGGAGAGTATTGGTGAAATTGAAAGTGAGGATGAACCTACAGAGGAGGCTGTAGAGGATAGTGAATCAGCCGACGAGGTTTTCCACGTACAAGAATGATCATTATTAATGGTTATCCGTAGGGTCCTCATATCAAAAAACACGAAAGAAAATTACCAGGGGAGAACATTTTCCATAGCCGCTGTCTAATCAGGGATCGAGTGCTCACTAATCATTGATGGAGGCAGCTATACCAACGTGGCATCCAGTGACATGGTTGAGAAACTAGGGTTGGAGGCCAGTACACAAACTACGTTGGTTAGATGATCGTGACGACGTTAAGGTCACCAAACAAGTTACCATAGAGTTCACCTTTGGCAGGTATAAAGATTCAGTTCTCTATGACTTCGTACCTATGAGCGCCAGCCACCTCCTACTAGGTAGGCCGTGGCAGTATGACAAAAAAGTGACTCATGATGACTATTCAAACTTTTACTATTTAAAGTTTAGCGGGAAAACAATTAAACTTGTGCCTTTAAAGCTCGAACAAATTGCCAAGGATGAAGCATCCAAAAGGAAGGAAAATAATAAGACCAATCTTTTTATCTCGAAGGGAGCACTAGTGACTTCAGTGCTAGAGAGGGGGCCCCTCGTTATGGTACTATTCTGAGACTGAGTAAAGGAGCTCAGAGATATTTTGATACCAGTACAAAACCTGCTGAAGCAATTTCGAGATGTATTCCCTGAGGAATTACCGCAAGGATTACCACCTTTACATGGAATTCAACATCAGATTGACTTGCAGCCAAAGGTTACGCTACCAAATCATCCAGCCTCTAGGATGAACCCCGAAGAGACCAAGGAACTACATAATCAAGTACACAAATTGTTGGACAAGGGCTTTATCCGAGAATCTATGAGCCATTGCGTCGTACCTTTATTACTGGTACCTAAAAAAATGGCTCCATGAGAATGTACATGGACAGTAGAGCCATCAATCAGATAACCATCAAGTACCATTTTTTGATCCCTCGACTGGAGGATAGGTTGGACAAACTTAGCTGAGCTTCAGTGTTTCCCAAGATCGATCTCAAGAGCGGTTACCATCAAATTAGGATGGGAGAAGGCGACGAGTGGAAAACAGCCTTCAAGACAAAGTATGGTCTGTTTGAGAGGATGGTCATGCCTTTCGGCCTGTCTAATGCTCCAAGCACGTTTATGCGATTAATGCACCATGTGCTAAAAACATTCCTTGGCAAATTCATAGTCGTTTACTTCGACAACATACTAGCCTACAGTATGAACTTATCATCCCACTTGGACCACGTGAGTATTTTATTTCAGACTCTCCGGAAGAACTCTTTGGAAACCTTAAGAAGTGTTCGTTTGCACAGGAAAAAGGTTTACTTCTTAGGGTTCATCATCACGAAAGATGGAATGGAGGTAGATGAGACTAACATTGAGGCCGTCAAGGATTGGCCCAGCCCCACAGGGTTATCAGAGGTGTAAAGTTTCCATGGATTAGCCTCGTTCTACTGACGGTTCATTAAGGATTTCAGCACTATCGTGGCTCCTATCACTGACTGCACTAAGAAAGGAAGGGACTTCTAGTGGACTTCGGCTTGTCAGCACAGTTTTGAACTGATTAAAAAAAACTATGTCAATCGCCCGTCTTAGCACTCCTAGACTTCAACAAAGTATTCAAAATAGAGAGTGATGCATCTGGAGTGGGGATTGGGGCCGTGCTAATGCAAGAGGGAAGACCAATTGCATTTTTTAGCCAAAAACTCAAGGAAGCAGCCCTTAACTATTCTACGTACGACAAAGAATTCTACGCAGTCATACGAGCCCTCGAGCAATGACAACACTATCTTCTATCAAAAGAATTTGTCATACACAATGACCACTAGGCACTTAAGCACATTAAGAGCTAGGGCAAGCTGTACCGACGACATGCCAAATTGGTAGAATTTCTTGAAAGGTACCCTTACACCCTCAAGTATAAAAAGGGCGAGACCAATGTAGTAGCAGATGCGTTATCTAGGAGACACATTCTTTTGACTGAGCTTGGAGCCAGATTCTTCGGGTTCAAATGGATTAACGATGGCTACACGTCAAACCCAGATTTTGGTCCTTATTAACTGAGACGTCAAGACAAGGCAAAATGAGACTACCACATCAAAGAAGGCTATCTATTCAAATGAGGTAAGATATATGTTCCCAATGGTGGCATCAGAAAAGGCCTAGTCAAGGAAGCTCACAGTGGGGGTTTATCCAGCCACTTTAGGGGAAAAAAACCCTGGACATGCTGAATGATCATTTCTTCTCGCCCCACCTCTTACGAGATGTGCACCGAGTCATAGAACAATGTATTGTGTGCGGCAAAGTGCAGGGTCTTACCTCAAGGATTATACTTGCCACTTCTAGTGCCTACCCACCCGTGGGTAGAAATAAGCATGGACTTCGTTCTAGGACTCCCACATACAGCCAAAACTAAAGATTCCATTATGGTAGTCGTAGATCATTTTTCCAAGATGGCACACTTCGTTACCTGTGCCAAAACTGATGATTCCATCAATGTTGCTGACCTTTTCTTTAAGGATATAGTCAGACTCCATGGAGTGCCAACGTCTATTGTATGAAACAGAGACACAAAATTCCTAAGTACATTATGGAAGACTTTATGAAGAAAAATTGGTACCAAACTACTATTCAGCACATCTTTCCATCCACAAATTGATAGTCAGACCGAAGTAGTTAATCGTACCCTAGGGACACTCTTAAGAAGTATTGTGGGGGAAAAAGTTAATGGACTGGGATGTCCAACTTCCATACTTGGAGTTTTCATATAACAGGAGTGTTCACTCGTCCACCCAGAAGACTTCTTTTGAAGTGGCCGATGGCTTCAACCCCTTCACGCCATTAGACCACTGTCGCTCCCTATGAAGGATCTTGCGAATCCGGTGGGGGCTAACAAGGCAGTGCAAGTCAAGCAGTTGCATGAAATAGTTAGGAAAACCATTGAAAAGAAAAATGAGAGGTATGCAAAATAGGCTAATAAGGGGAGCAAAGAAAAAGTATTCAATGAAGGTGATTTAGTGTGGCTCCACCTAAGAAAGGAGCGTTTCCCTAAACAATGGCGATCCCAGCTTCTTCCCCGAGCAGATGGACCTTTCAAGATATTAGAACGGATCAACAACAATGGGTATAAGTTAGAATTGCAAGAGATTATGGAGTATCAGCCACTTTTAATGTACAAGATCTCTCACCTTATATTGAAGAAGAAAATGACATCGAAGCAGGCAAACCCTTGGATTTAATGTCAAATCCTCAATCACTCGGAGAGGATGATACGCCTCGGAGGCCTTTGACGCGTTCTCAAACCAAGGTATGTCACCTAACAAATCTTTTCTCTAACAAGTTTGCTAGTTTTGCAGGTGAAGATCTTTTTGATAACTTGGAGTGGGAACCAAAGCCTCAAGATATGCACAAACCTACGCATGTCCTTTCATGGGAAACTCGGTCGGAAGCATTTGGCGTTGAAGAGGGAATTTGTCTTCCCTGAAGACAAATTCATGTAACCAAGCTTGTAGTTCTTGTATTTTGTGGCAAGCATTAGCTTTTTGTTATACGGCATGCATGCTTAGTTCATTTTTTTTGGATCACTTAGGTAGTCAAGGTGTTTACGTGCTCACGGTAGTTGATCAAAGAAAGGCGCGCACGAGAGGGTGCCACAACCTAGCGCTGAATTTCAGATGACGCGCACAGGGTGGATAACCTAGCCAGCGTTGAAGATCGTTGCTGTGCGAGCGCGCGCGTAATTGAAACACCGTTCGCCCAACAGCTAGTTTTTAACGACTATTTTTTTTGTAACGTCTTTCTTCTCTTCTGAAGCCAGAAACCCAAGTCCCTTTTGAGCACCTATTTAAGCTTGATTTGCAACTTTGTAAAGTATTTTTTTGATCAACTGAATATATTGAAGATTTTTTTCCAAAAATTTGAAGTGTTCTTCAAAGTTTCTCTCGATTACTCCTCAGTGTGTCATATCTGATCAGGTTCTTGCCATTTTTTGCCAAGTCTTGGGTTACTTGGAGGTTCTTGATCGACATCATTCTCTCTACTCTTTCAAGGGATTGGAAACTGGAAGAAGGGTGGAAAAACCTTTTCTTGCAGTAGAGTAAGCCTTCATATCGGAGGTCTCCCTTTCCGATGGTGCTGTTGTTGCCGTTCGGACCAGTTGCAGACTTCGACCATATTCCATCCACCAGGTGAGTTTTCCATCACATTTTTGAGGCCTTTGATTCGAGTTTTATTAGAAGAAACACACACACACACACACACACACACATATATATATATATTATACATGTATATATGTATGTATGCATGTATACTAGATTTGGGGTATTTTCGGTTAAAATTGAGAGTACCGAACCCTTGTGCTTTGGTTCTTTTGCTTGTCATTTGCAGAATTAAAGTGCAACATTGCTGATGAAGGAGAAAAGAAAACTTTTAAAATAAAATGTAATTCACAGTAAGATTAACTTTCAACCCATAGTTAATCTTCAATTCTCATAATAATGTCTCATCTCTACTGTTGTTGTGACGATCCAATAACTTGATGGAATATCTTGCACTAAAAGGGTCACGTATCGAGCAAAAAATATTTTGGGACTACTTCAAAAATAAAAGGAAGAAAAAGAAGCATAATGAAACTAACTTAGCTAAGGTCTTTACAACTTAATACATTAAGAACTTGAGTGATCAAAGTTGTACATCAATAACGAAAGCTGCGACTCATATGAAGAACAATGTGTTATCCCTATAACAACTTTAGCATTAAGCGACAACTCTTCCACTCGACAATTTCGGATCACTAAGGCCGACTTTTGTCTCTACTAGATAGTTGGGTCTTGCAGCCAAGCTCCCTTATACCTTTGCATGCTAGGGTCAATCTCAGTCTGGCCCGAATAAACCTTTACATGTCTCCATTACCTTTTGGAAGACCCTGTATCCCATAGAAATTATCTATATGAGATTGTCCTTTACCCCATTAGTCCTGGCACAAGGTTAGAATTCTACATCTTCTAGAGTGATACCTCACTGATGGCTCGGGCCCCCTGAGAATGGGGTCTTCTTTGCCATCCACCTAATGATGAGAACCACAGATATTGAGAATCTGAGACCCTTCAATAATGCAGAGTAAAACTCAAGGAACGCCTTATAATCAAGTACGAGCAACTTGACCAAGATCGAACCTTGCCAATAGAACAAAAGTAATCAAGCAAGAGGAGTTTGACCCAAACCTAAACTTGTTGTAAGAACAAAAGTTATCAAGTGATCTCTCAAGCTTTGACTTGAAGAAGACCTAATTCTTCAAAAAGAGCCAAAGAGATAATTCTAGAAAGAAACTCTCAAGAAGAAAATTCAATTACAAAAATTGTGTGTCCTTTTTGAAGTACATAGATTGTGTTTAATAACCTTCAGGTAGCTAGGAATAAGTAAATTTAACCTAATTATGAAATAACAAACTTAACAAACTAAAAAAATTAGAAAAAGCAACAAGAAGGTAAGTTAGGCCGTTGATGGACATGCGCAGGGCAAAAGAGCGTGAGTGGCTGAGCAAGGCACGCGCACGGGCTGGCGTGGTAGCAGGCTAAGGTTTAGGCCAGATGTGCACTGGATGGGCACATTGACGAGCCGAGCATGCAGGGCGCACGAGTACGCGCACACGATGTGAGGGTAGACGTGCTGACGCAGCAACGCAGGCACTGTGGATGTGCGGGTACATTACAGCACAGACGCAGGTAGGCATGTGGGTTATCTAGTTTAACGACCCCTTTTCCCAGTAAGATATTGTCTACTCTGGGTCGCCCATACAGCCAACACAGATTTGTTTAGCGAGGACTTCCTAGTCGGTCACCCAACATGGTACTCCTCTCACTAGAGCACTTTTAACTTTGGAGTTCTTATTAGATCTGTTGATAATTGTACTCCAAAACGTGTCTTACTATCTTGGGAGGGTTTTCTTACATATGTTTCATTTTCATATACCTCCCCAAGCAATGTGAGATTGTGACGACCCTCTTTTTACGACCCAAGATTTACCTATATTCGAGTCTGGGATTTACCTACACTCGGCTTAGGTCCCGAGGTTTGCCCTGCAACCCGAGGTTTGTCCTACAGTCGTGCTCATATGTATACATTCGGGTAATCACAATCATCCCCTCTCAGAAGCCCAACGTCCTCGTTGGCCACATTTTCGGTTGGGTACAGGCGCTGATACCATTTATAACGAATCCCTTCCTCCCCATTAAGATATTGTCTGCTCTGGGTCGCCCATACAGCCCTCAAAAATTTGTTTGGTGAGGACTTCCTAGTCGGTTACCTAACATGGTGCTGCTTTCACCGGAGCACTTTTAACTTCGGAGTTCTTATGGGATCCGTTGCCAATTGTGCTCCAAAACGCATATTACTATCTTGGGAGGGTTTCCTTACATATGTTTCATTTGCATATACCTCTCCAAGTGATGTGAGATTGTGACTTTTTTACTACCTGGGATTTACTTACACTCGAGTCCGATATTTGCCTACACTCGACTTAGGTCCCAAGGTTTGTTCCGCAACTCGAGGTTTGCCCCGCAGTCGTGCTCATACATCCACATTTGGGTAATCACAATCATCCCCCCTCATGAGTCCAACCTCCTCGTTGGCCACATTTCTGGTTGGGTACACGCCCTGATACCATTTATAACGAACTCCTTTCTCCCTAGTAAGATATTGTCCGCTCTAGGTTCCCCATGCAGCCCTCACAGATTTGTTTGGCGAGGACTTCCCAGTCGGTCACCCAACATTGTACTGCTCTTACTAGAGCATTTTTAACTTCAGAGTTCTTATGGGATCCGATACCAATTGTGCTCCAAAACGTATCTTACTATCTTGGGAGGGTTTTCTTACATATGTTTCATTTCCATATACCTCACCAAGCGATGTGGGATTGTGACGACCCCCTTTTTATGACTCGAGATTTGCCTATACTCGAGTCTGGGATTTGCCTACACTCGGCTTAGGTCTTGAGGTTTGTCCCGCAACCAAAGGTTTACCCCACAGTCGTACTCATATGTATACATTTGGGTAATCACAATCATCCCCCCTCAGGGGCCCAACGTCCTCGTTGGCCATATTTCTGGTTGGTTACAGGCTCTGATACCATTTATAACAAACTTCCTCCCCAGTAAGATATTGTCCACTCTGGGTCGCCCATACATCCCTCACGGATTTGTTTGGCGAGGACTTCCCAGTCGGTCCCCCAACATGGTACTACTCTCATCAGAGCACTTTTAACTTCGGAGTTTTTATGGGATCCGTTGCCAATTGTGCTCCAAAACGCGTCTTACTATCTTGAGAGTGTTTTCTATTTCCATATATCTCCCCAAGCGATGTGGGATTGTGACAACCCCCCTTTTTACGACCCGGTATTTGCCTATACTTGAGACTGGGATTTGGCCTATACTCGGCTTAGGTCCCGTGGTTTGCCCCACAACCTGAGGTTTGCCCTGCAGTCGTGCTCATACGTACACATTTGGGTAATGACATCTCGTGTGCATGCACGGAGCACTGCGATTTGTTGTGCATTCTCTGATTTGTTGCGAACACTGGCTGTGCGTGGTTTGTGCACTAGCTACCACTGAGTGGGCACATTGGGATACTCCTTTTCCTTCCTAGTAACAATCTTTTGATTGCTATGTTTTCTTAGTCTTTTGCATGCATTTCCCCCATTGGTTCCTCATCAATCTTAGCATAATCATTGGTCTTTGCTCGTGTCATGATGACTCCTTTCTCTTGGGTCTCCATAATCAAATTATATAAGGTTTTTGTGCATCTTCATTGTTTTTGACCTTGTCATTGGTCCTCCTATAATGTGCCAAGAGGAGCAACTACTCAGTCATGAGCGAAGACTTTAACTAACTTGTGTGCCCATTATGCAGGTAATATACTTTATGACCAATTAGAGACTGAGCCGAGCACACAAGACAAGTAGATGTCATTTCACTTGTTGACATGGGAGCAACCTCATGGCCGAACCAAGCTTGAAGAAGGAATAAATGTTTTCCTTGGAACAAATTGATGTAATCATGAGCTTAGTTTATGTTCTTTAGTCTTTCTAGTAGTTTATCTTATATGCCTTGTGATGGCTGAACATGTGTGAGTTAGGGATCATTTGAGGAAGAAGAGACTACTTGAAAATGACCTTTGGAGAGAGAGAGAGTTTTTTTCAAAATTGGCAAAACATCCTTTGTACTCGGCTTGTACACTTGACCGAGTGTTGCCCTTTGTGCTAGCTCACTTGGCTGATTATGTGAACCCTAGTTTTGTAAAGAGGGATGATATTTAAAACATCCTTATGAGTTGCTAGGAGCAGCATATTTTGAATACAAAAATTGAAGTTCATCTTTGTCTAAACCTTGAAGCTCCCAAGCATCAAGTAACCGCTTCTCCTCGGTGAGTCATATCCGAACGAGTGCGTGTGTGAATTTGTTTCCATCTTTGTGAGTGTAGTGGAATTCATTGTATTGCTCCCTTCTTCTACCTCTTCCCTAAAGGTAGAACATCCAGCAAGGGTGTATCTCTTTACAGCATGTTAGAGTGCTCATCCTCAAGGAGAGCCAAAGAACTGAGAAAGTGCAGCCATATCATTTTTCTGAACTAATGAGCACCAGTTCAGCCATATCTTTTCATCCCTATCTAGTTAACCCTTGATTTTTGGAGGGTATTTCCACCACATCTACTGTAACATTCTATTAAAATTTCAGCTTCATTGGACTTTATTGAAAAAGTTGTGCATTTTGGAATGTAGCCTATTTTTGGCAAAAAACTGTTTGCAACTGAGAGTGTTTTTGTGCTTCAACCTCCTTTCCCATTATTGAAGCACATCATCCTATGTCTTGTAATGGATCATGGTCTTTGATTTGAGGCTTGGTTGCACCTTGATTTGCATCATTTTCTCATTCTTCTAAAAGATTCGTCCTCAAATCTCCTGCATCATACAAAGATAAGTCACCGACATTAAGAGAAGCGCTTACATTACCATATTCACTCGGTAAGTCAATATTGTAAGTGTTGTCCTTGATGCATTCTAAAACTTGGAAGGATCGTCTCATTGCTGTTGCAACTTGTTCTTTCATTATTCAAAAAATCTTTTCTTTCTTAAGTGAATCCAAACCCAATCTTTGGGTTCAAAGGTCAATTTCACTATACTTTTGTTAGCTTGCTTTTCACAGTGCTCGTTCCTTTTCTCAATGTTGTCTCGTATCTTTACATACAAATCCTTTACAAACTTGATTTTTTCTTTCCATTAACATTATAAACTTATTAGTAGGCAAAGGTAAAATATCAAGTGGAGTTAAAGGATTAAAGTCATTAACAGTAAAAATAGCGAATAAGAAGTAGTAGAATGAAAAACCCCATTATATGCACATTCTGTATGAGGTAAACGTATCTCCCATTGTTTTAAATTTTTCAAAATAATTGCTCTTAACTAGGTAGAAAGTGTTATATTTACCATTTTGGTTTGTTCATCCGTTTGAGAGTGTGCTACGATAGAGAATAAAAGTATAGTACTTAGTTTATTCAATAAAGTCCTCCAAAAGTGACTTAAAAACTAATGTCTCTATCACTCACAATGGTTTTAAGTAATCTGTGTAGATGCACAATTTCTCTAAAAAATAAATATGCCACATGCGTAGCATCATTAGTGTTCGAACACGCAATAAAGTGAGTCATTTTACTAAACCTATCAACAACAACAAATATGTTATTCTTACCTCCTTGTGTTCTCAGCAATCCTAATACAAAATCCATTGGAATGTCAACCAAAGGTTAGTTAGGAATAGGAAAGAGAGTGTATTGTCCATGAGGTCTAATCTTTGATTTGGCTTTCCTACACTCAAATGTAATTATCATAAATAGTTCGTACGTCATGCCTCATTTTTGGCCAATAAAAATGTTCACAAAGCACACTCAACGTTTTACTTACTTCAAAATGTCTCATTAATCCTCCTCATGAATTTCTCTTAATGAAATTAGTGATATTTTTAACTAAAAACCTTCATGTTTATAATGGTCTCCACATGCCTGTTTCTCACAATATTTCCAAGCTAGATTAAAGTTGATATCCATTTCACACAATTCTTTTATAAAATCAAATCCTAACAACTTAGATTATAGAGAAGTTATAAGTATGTACCTTCTTCACAATGCATCGGCAACCACATTTCTTTACCTTTTTGAAACTGATGACCTAAGGAAATGTCTCTATGAACTCCATCCATTTTCATGTCTTTTGTGTAGTTTCCTTGTGACTTCAAATGTTTCAAACTCTCGTGGTTGGATTGAATGATAAACTCCCTTAGCCACAAGTATTGTTGTCGTGTTTGTAACGTCCTTACCAAGGCATACAATTCTTTGTCGTATGTGGCGTAGTTCAATGTCACTACATTAAGCTTTTAGCTAAAATAAGCTATCGACTTCATTTTCTGCATCGAAATACCTCCAATTCCCTTTCCCGACGTGCTACATTCAATCTCAAAAGTTTTATCAAAATTCGGTAATACTAACAAAGACACATTAGTTTACTTTTTCTTTAGAAGATTAAACGATTTATCATGTACCTCGGTCCACTTGAATTCTACGTTCTTTTTAACTAAATTGATTAATAGTGTCATGATGGTACTAAAGTCTCTAACAAATCTTCTATATAAGCTAGCTAACCATAAAAGCTACGTACCTTATTAGCATTCTTAGGTTTCGACCATTCTTTGATTGCTTTGACTTTTTTCATCCACTGTTACTCCTTGTTTGAGCTCACGAAAAAACCAAGAAACACTACTGATTCCATGCAAAATGTGCACTTTTTGATATTAGCTTATAATTGATTTATTCGCAACACATTAAAAATAGATTTTAGATGCTCAACATGTTGTTCCAACGTTTTGCTATAAACTATCTAGTCATTTTGGAGAGAAGAAAACCTTGAATATGATCAAGGATCATTTCTATTGGCCTCATCTACTTCGTGATGTGCATGGGTATTAAAGAAGTGTATTATTTTCGAGAAAGTCAATAGCCGATTACTTTCTCAAGGGCTCTACTTACCATTGCTCGTGCCGAGTAATCCATGGGCGGAAATTAGCATGAATTTTATTTTGGGGCTTCCTCACACCGCTCGAGCTAAGGAATCGATTATGGTGGTCTTAGACCGGTTCTCAAAAATGGCTCATTTCATAGCTTGCTCCAAGACGAATGATTTCGTCCTAATAGCCGAGTTGTTTTTCAAAGAGGTGGTCCATTTGCATGGAGTTCCTAAATCTATTGTGCACGATAGAGACACTAAGTTCTTGAACTCTTTTTGGAAGACTTTATGGAGAAAGCTAGGCACCAAACTACTTTTTAGTACTTTGTTTCACCCTCAAACAGATGGCCAGACCGAAGTAGTGAACAAAACCTTAGGAACTCTTTTGAGAACTATAGTGGGTAAGAGACTCACTGATTGGGATGTTCAACTCCCGTACATTGACTTTGTTTATAACAAGAGCGTTCACTCCTATACTCAAATGACCTCATTCGAGGTGATGTACTGGTTTAATCCCCTTACATCGTTGGATCTTTTACCATTTCCCATGAAATATCTTCCAAACCCTATTGGGGCTAACAAAGCTGAACAAGTCAAGAAAATGCATGAGCAAGTTAGAAGAACCATTCAGAGGAAGAACGAGACATATGTCAAGACTGCCAACAGAGGAAGAAAGGAAGTTATTTTCAAAGAGTGAGATCTAGTTTGGCTTCACTTAAGAAATGAAAGGTTTCCAAAGCAACAGAATTCCAAGTTACTCCAAATAGCTGATGGTCCATTCAAGGTGATAGAAAGGATCAACAATAACGCCTATAAACTTGAGTTACCAGGAGACTATGAAGTATCCGCCACCTTCAATGTCCAAGATCTATCCCCATACATTGGAGATGAGGATGACTTAGAGAATGGTAAATCCTCAGATTTGAGGAAAAATCCTCAATCACCCAGGGAGGATGATATGCCAAAAGGACCCTTGACATAATCCCGAGCCAAGGCCTTGTCCTCGGCCAAGTCTCTTTCTAACAAGTTTGCTCTTTTTGTAGGAGAAGAATATTTTGAAAACTTAAAGTGGTAGTCAAGTACCCTAAACTTAGAGAAGCCTCTCCATGTCCTAACTTGTGAGTTTCACTCGGCAGAGCCTAGTCATTGAAGGAGGAATTTATCTTCTTTTTTGACAAGTGTTGTAACCAAGGCTATCTTTCATTTCTTTTGCACAAAAACACTTTAGATTCTTTTTATGTTGCATGGCATGCATGGCTGATCACTTGGGAGGGAGAATGGGCTGCAATTTGGAGAGAAAATGTACAAGTGATCATGGGAGAGAGAAGGCTTGTCCTTGGCTGATGAGGTGGCCAAATGACAAGCCTCCTAGACTCTTCTTCTCCTTTTGTGTGCTAAAACCTAAATGTAATTGAAGGGAGGTATTTAACCCTCTCTTAGCTGCTATAGCAGACACTTTTGAATGGTTGAATAGATGAAGCTTTGCCTTCTAAATCGGATCTCCGTTTGAGTCTAAAAAATCCTTGGCCGCCGGTGAGTCATATCTGAGCAATCAAGGTGAATTGTCTTCAAAGTTTGTGAGAACCTTGGCAGCTCTTATTGTTACTCTTTTTACTTCCTTCTTTGAGGGTAGTATTCATAGTAAAAGAGTATAAACTCTCTTCGAGCTTGCTGGAGTGTTCTTCCATTGTAGGAGATCCATAAAAAAGAGAGGTGCAGTTTTATCACCTTCCGAACTAGCAGGTGTTCCCATTGCATATCTTTTCGACACTTTGAGTTAGACCTTGAAATTTTCAAGGTCTTTCATTCATATCTCTAGATAGTTTGTAATAAAAGTACAAGCCATATGGAGTGTTGAGGCAGAAGCTGTGTAGCACAGAACTTGGTAATTTCTCGGCCACCTAGCAGTTTTAAATTGGTTGAAAAACCAATCCAATTGTTCAGAGCATATCTTTTAAACTGCTGCACTTGAAATTTTATGGGAGTCTCATTCACTTGTAAGGTAAGATCTTTTTAAATTTTCAATGCATTTGGATATAATTTGCATTATCTGTGCCTGTTTAGAACCTGGGGATCCTCGGTGATAATCAATTGGACATCCGAGGTGAACTAGTGCTTGAGTTGAGCCACAAGTTGCCATAGGTTGAAGCACATCAAATTGATAGTGCCACTTTTTGCTTGGTGACCTTCAATTCTCCATGATCACTTAACCATGGAAGCTTATACGGTTTTGGATGCTTCTTGGTTTCCAAGCTCAATTTTTCTACTAATAAAGTACTAGTAACATTAATACAACTTCCACTATCAATGATCAAGTTACATATCTTGTTGTTCACACGACATCTAGTATGAAAGATTTACTCTCTTTGCACTTTGACTCCATCATCCTTAAGTTAAATGTTGAGTGCTCTACTTGTGACCAATAATTCACCTCTTATGGGCTCTTCCACTGTCAGGACCCGATTCCACCAATCGGACCCCGACGACTAGAGAATTCCCAAAGTAGGAAGGAGTCGAACGTCGAAGGGATGCTCTCATTGGTACTCACCTCTCACATGCTTAGATTGTTATGAATTAATGAACATACTTCTTTAACTTTGTATCCTAAATTAGGATGTTCCATTTAAAATCATTTTTTAAAAAACATAAAACATATAAAATGTGTACCATTGCATGAAGAAAATTAAAATACATTTTATTCATTGAAAATTTACATGAAAATCAGAGTACTAACACGGAAGCTACTACAAAAGTAGGTCATTACATGTGACATTTCAAAAAGATTTATACAAATGAAAACCAAACATCCCACCCAAACAAAAAGACCATCTACCTTGATGGTTCAACTATATCTCTTTGCAAACTTTATATTGCCTTATGTTTTTCTCTCTCGATGAATATTTTCGATATCTGAAAAATATAAATTATCCACATAACGAGTTTTTAGCCTAGTAAATAAATCTAACACATAGAATAACTAATCCAAACTCTATTAATACCATATATGATCAATCTTCATCTTCTACTACAACGATTCTTTGAAAATTATATAAATCATGTTCTTTTGAAAGCCATGCAATTTGTATAAAAATATGCATGCTCGAAATCAATCTTTTGAAATCACTTAACCATTGTTTGAAATCATTTTCATCAAATAAATCCAATGCAAATAGAATGAACTTTGCATGATCAAAATCATCTTTTCATGAAAACTACAATGCATCTTTTAACAACTAAATATTTATGTCAAAAATGCAATACACTTTATTCCCAACATGTATAACCATCACACAATCCTACATGTTTCTGGGCTTTCTCCGGCAGGGCTGTAGGACCCTATGCATTGCTTCCTCTAGAGGTTTAGGAATTTTCAACCCGAGGAGGACATTTAATTGATTTCTTTCTCATTTCCATAGTCATACACATCGCACACAAAGAGACAAATCTAACCATTGGGTTCATGTGTTACCAAGATTGCTAACTTCCTATTTTCCTCAAATGCATGCTTTAACACATTTTATAAAGCCAATGTCATGCACATTTTGAAAACCAGCATATCACATTGTTTGAAAACAATGTTTTCATAACATTCTTTTTTAACATCACAATACAATTTGAAAACATAAATTTTCATAAAACATCATTCATTTCATATCAAAACAATATCCTTTAATCACTTCAATCCTAAATCAAAATTCTAAGCCTAACTAGAACCAAAGACATAATTTAAATCTATTTCCACCTAAATAATGCAATAAAGTTTAAATTAACTATTCTAAATGTTGAATTTACTTACTTATTGAAGGTTCCTCCTCTCCCATAAAATTTTCATGAAATGAACTGATTTTTAGTCCTATAGAATCGCCTCCCCAAGCTGAGTAACTTTTGTTTGAGGAGCTAGTCTAAAATCCCACTATTTCTCCATCTATTTCTTTCTTCTTTCTCTTTTTTCTCTCTTCTTTCTTCATTTTCTCTCTCCTCAATCTGAATCCCATGAAAATAGTTGTTTCTTCTGCCTTTGTCCCTAATTTCTAGATGGCTCTTGGATAAACTTCTTTTTTTAACCCAACCTCTTCATGTCTTTGTACAAAATTGTCCTTCCTTCTATGGATATTCTCAAAATTACCATGATTACTTATGTTTAAGTATACTTGCTGAAACTAATTAATTTTGATCAGTCTTAAGTTATTCAACATGATGAGCATAATTAATCATGATTCATTAGCCTTAATCATGCTTAATTAACTTAATTAATTACTTAAGCAAACAGCTTACCCAACATATGTTGATTGCCACAATGGAGTTAGGACACGTGGCAATCAACATATGTTGGGTAAACTGTTTGCTTAAGTAATTAATTAAGTTAATTAAGCATGATTAAGGCTAATTAATCATGATTAATTATGCTACTCATGTTGAATAACTTAAGACTAATCAAAATTAATTATTTTCTGCAAGTATACTTAAACATAAGTAATCATGGTAATTTTGAGAATATCCATAGAAGGAAGGACAATTTTGTACAAAGACATGAAGAGGTTGGGTTAAAAAAAGAAGTTTATCCAAGATGTAGTTTAAAGCCATTTACCAAAATAGTACAGTTTAAAACGTAAACTGCATTTATTAAATTAAAAAGTAAATAACTTTTGCTACATACATCCAAATTCTTTTATTCCAAAGCCATTATTTTCCTCTACATGTCTATTTTAAGACTGTTAAATTTTATAGAAATCCAATTGTCACAGTAAAAGTTATTATACTTACTATCAAGTTTGTTCTTACAAAATAGTTTCTTGGCATTCACAAGGACTTTGTACAATTTCTTCAATACAACTTCCATAATTATATTCATATATCATCCATAATAAATATCCATAATATATTATTGATAATAGAATATTGATAGTTTAAACTATTACATCCACATTCACATTGCTACAATCTTTTAATGGTGGCAGTCCATTGTCACTTGAGCTAATACTTGCCACATCACCATTATCCATTATAGTCATAGTTCTCTTTTTCGGTCAATTAGATACAATATGTCCAAATCATTGACATCTAAAACACTTGATCTTATGAGTGCTAGTAGGCGTGGAGAATTCGGCCTTACCTTTCGTGTTTGATGTCGTGTCCTTTACTTTGAACTCCTCCTTTGGCTTTGAGATTGTTTTTTCATTCTTCTAATTTAATTTCCAAGCATAATTTGAGACTGATTCCCTCTATGAAATTAACTTGCCTTTTAGTTGTCTTTCAATCTTGATGGATTTATGTAACAACTCCTCCATATCCATATACTGTTAAAGATCCATTGTATCCGCAATATTTCTATTTAATCCTCCTAGTCCTTATCATGGCTACTTCAAACTCCTTATAATATTCATTCACACTCTTAACTGTTTGAGTCAAACCTTGTAACTTTTGGCACAAATCTCGATAATAGTGGCTAGGAATAAATTATTTTCTCATAGTTACCTTTATCTCCTCTCGTGTATGAATTGATCTCATATAGTCCTCATGAACATCTTTGGATCAAAATTAGAGTATTCTACTTTACTACTCATGGTATGATCCAAAATTTCGAATAAAGAACAAGTAAAGTGAAGAAATAAACAAACTAAAAATATGTAAGTTAAACGGACCTCTCTCACTCCCTCACGTGTTTACACTTGAATTATTGTCACTCTACTCGTGTTTTGCTCAAAATATGACTTTTATAAAATAATCTTACCCTCTTGCCTTTTACCCCTCGATTTTCCCTTTTAGCTTATGTAAAAATTTGATCAAGAAAAAATATTCAACATGTAAAAGTAAATAAAATCAAACTTTCAAGCTAAAAATTCAAACCTTCAAAATTAGTAGAATCAAGCAATTTGAAAAAGAATAAGGAAAATTAATGAAGGAAACTTTGTTAATATTCAAGAAAAGAATTAATAAAGTATAATTGAAGAGATATTTTATGGTCAAGATATTTCAAGTTCAACAAGGATATTCAATTGACAAAAATCTGAAAGTAAAAGAACAACAATCGAATATTCAGAGCAAGGATCAAATATTCCAAGAATAAGATTTAGTATAATTTATGACCATGAATATAGAAATCTAAGCACAAGAATTGAAATTTCAAAGTTCGAGATTCGAAATATGTCAAATATCTCAATAATAAGAATTTGAGAAGAATAATTGAATATGTCAATTATATCATGAATAAGAATCCGAGGATAATTATTGAATATGTCGAATATCTTAAGAATAAGATTCCGAGAATAAGAATTGGGTATGCTAAATATCTCAAGAGTGAGAATTCAAAAATAAAGTAAGAAAATTGACATTTTTTTTTTGGAATTTGTGATTTTTGCACCATTTTTTTACTACGAAGAATTTCGCAAAGATGAAATTTCAAGAAGAAGGTTTTTTTTTCTTGAGTTTTCTAAAAGAAGAATTCAAGAGAAGAAGAAAATTTGCAAGATAATAAGGATAGAAAAATTAAAACAAAAAGCTTTTGCTCTAATACCAAATGATGAGAACCACAGATATTGAGAATCTGAGACCCTTCAATATATACAGAATAAAACTCAGGAACACCTTAGAATCAAGTACGAGGAACTTGAACCCGACCAAATCTTGCCAATAAAACTAAAGTTATCAAGCAAGAGGAGCTTGACTCAAAACTAAACTTGTTAGTAAGAGCCAAAGCTATGAAGTGATCTTCCAAAATTTAACTTGAAGAAGACCTAGTTCTGCACAAAAAATCAAAGAGAAAAATCTAAAAAGAAACTCTCAAGAAGAAAATTCAAAAAAAAAAGTTGTGTATCCTTTTTTAAGTAGATCCATGGTGTTTAAATAGCTTTAAAGAAGCTAGAAATAAGTAACTTAAACCCAAGTATGAAATAGGAAACTTAACAAACTCAAAAATTAGAAAACAACACAAGAAAGTAAGTTTGGCAGCGGATGGGAGTTGAAGGGCACCCGCAGAGCTATAGAGGGCTACGCACCGGCGAGGAGGGCACGGAGAAAACCCACTTCTGAAGATGCAATCTTTTATTTCCAAAAATATACTATTCAAAACTGCTAATACAAGCTACAAATTATCCTTAAGTATGCATTCCTAATCCTCCTAGGGTTTGGTGGCTAACAAAAGAGAAAAAGGCAAAATAAGACAACAACATGGCCCCATCATTATGGGCTGTTGTTTCTCTCTCCCACGTTCCAACGCCTAGCGCCATTAGCATTTCTGTGCTCTTTAGATGAGAAGTTACAATAAACAAGGCATGCATGAAAACCAAGCATACCAAATTACCGTTCTACTAGTGGTCCTAAAATAAAAATGATAAGTGGTCTGGTTTAAGTTCCAAAAGAAAACTAGCAAGTCTTATTACAATAGATGTCTCAAGGGGGAAAAACTCCTCCTTCGTTGTACGCTTCGGCCACGCGAAGATTAGTTCGGTTGTTGGTTGCTTTCACTAGAATATTTGCTTCAACTAAACCCAGCTCGATTAATGGATCTTCCCAAGTGAGTAGGTGCATGGATTTCTCCTTATCGTGCACTGATGGTTCTCAATTCTCGGCATCCCAAATAGATGTTCCTGCAAAATAACCAACTAAGTTAGTTAATCGTTCGATTCCGGCCACAGGCTTGGTTTACGATCGGGTCAAGGGTCTCTGGGGCATATCAAAAAGGGAGTAGGGTTTGAATTTGCAACATAAAAAAAATGACATCCGTGAAACAAATCCCATTCACTGCCAAAACTTGTAATTTCCTTATGAATTTAGGCTCCAAATATTTTTTTTAAATGACGATCTGTAGAGTCTCTAATCTAACCCAGAATTTAAATTAAACTTCTAAATTTCTAACAAAATAGAGAAAGAGGTTATGTAGGTCAATGTACCCTTGACGATTACGTTCCATTCCCAAAAATCCTACTTTGGTTCGACCAAATCATACTTTAATAAAAAATTAAATTTTTTCTCTTAATTTTTGAACGTATCTAATTCACACGATTACTTTGATTTTTCTCAACCTTAGACAGTCCAACTACATCAATATGCTCCCAATCTGTTATGTTTTTGAACTTATCGTGAATTATCACATCGAATTCCAAAAATCCAATAAAAGATGAGACAGGTCGTTGATCTTTAATAAACTACACAATTCATATGCTTTTCTCTATGATCAATCCAGTGAAAATTGCTACACGTGGTCAAAATCCTAGAATTTTGACTTTGCATGCTTCTCTAATATGTCCAGAGGACCATTGACACGATCCCGAGCCAAGATCTTGTCCTCTACCAAGTCTCTTTCTAACAAGTTTGCTCTTTTTGTAGGAGAAGAATATTTTGAAGACTTGGAGAAACCTCTCCATGTCCTATCTTGTGAGCTTCCCTCGTCATCACCAAGTACTAAAGAAGAGCATCACTCAGCCGAGCCTAGTCATTGAAGGAGGAATTTATTTTCCTTTTTTACAAGTGTTGTAACCGAGGCTATCTTTCATTTCTTTTGCACAAAAACACTTTAGTTTGCTTTTATGTTGCATAACATGCATGGCTGAATACTTAGGAGGGAGAATGAACTGCAATTTGGAGGAAAAAGATACAAGTGATCATGGGAGAGAGAAGGTTTGTACTCGGCTGATGAGGTGGGCGCAGGGCAAGCCTCCTTCTAGACATTTCTTCATCTTTTTTTGAGCTGAACCCTAGTTGTAATTGGGGGAGGTATTTAACCCTCTTTTAGCTGCTATAGCAGCCACCTTTTGCTAAATGAAAATTGAAGTTTAACTTCCTAAAATCGGAGTTACAAAATCCTTGCTGCCGGTGAGTTATATCCGAGCAGCTTTGTGACGCCCCCGAGTCATCTGGACCCGGGCCACTACACTCAGTACCATAACTCCGTACCGTCCTTTCCAAACCCGTTTATCAACATAAAAATTTTGACTTTCTTTAAAACTTTTACATCGAGAAAATATTTTTAAATTTGAAAGTGACACCGTTTAAAACATCTACACCCTTGCAGCATAAGACTCATTATAAAAATACACTTAAATAAAATTTCTAGCTTTAAAACAATAAAAGGGTAAAGTTCAGTCGACACCTGTAAGCTTCGGTCGACATTTTGTTTGCCTCTGGTTGCACCGGTCGATCCTTCGACACCTTTACAAGTCCTAGTCAAACCGGTCGACACCTGTAGGCACAGGTCGACATTTGTAGGAACCGGTCAACACCTGTAAGCACAGGTCGACACTTCAATTGCCTATGTTTGCATCGGTCGATCCACACCTAGCCTAACCGGTCGACACCTGAGTTCACCGGTCGGCACTTCTTTAGCCTATGTTTTCATTAGTCGAACCCTGGGGCCGACACCTTAACTGATTTTACACTGATCAGT
Source organism: Begonia masoniana (assembly GCA_022432975.1). Lineage (NCBI taxonomy): Eukaryota > Viridiplantae > Streptophyta > Magnoliopsida > Cucurbitales > Begoniaceae > Begonia > Begonia masoniana. The sequence goes on along the minus strand of CM039512.1, from coordinate 29,294,933 downwards.
CGACATCTGAGCGCACTGGTCGACACTTTGCCTAGTTTAACACGCTCAATGGTCGACACCCACATACGAAGGTCAACACTCTTTCTTCCTACTGCTATTATCCTTAAATAAAACTTCCTAACTTTCTAGAAAATCTGACAGCATAACGTCTAAAATCATAAAAACCTCAAACCTGCCTTTTCAAACCAGACTTCTTCTAAATAGTTTCAAAATACGTTTGTACATCAAAACGACTAAAATGACTACTATCGTTTAAACCCCAACTATACATCAATTACACAAATTCATCTATCCAATCCAAATCAAAACACTAATTTGCCAAATCGTTTTAAAACACAAAACACATCCTCGAACCTTACTTCCAAAACACTGCCACACCCCGGGTTAAATCGACCCAACAAACGGCCAGGTCATCACACGGGAGCACTCCTCCAACCGCCTTAGTCCTGGACACGCTCGATGTAACGCCCCGAGTTATCTGAACCCGGCTCGTCACACAATGCCCATATATGACTAAGATTTCTACTATATATATTTTTTTAAAAAAAATAAACTTTAAAAACATTTAAATATTTGCAGCGAAAATTATTTGAATCACAACGAAGTTATACAAAACTACGAAATGCTGTTGAATGGTTAAGAAACAATCGGCAATTTGAAAATTCTAGTTTAAACAGCGAAGTACCAGGGAAGTCGTAGTAGTCAAACACATCTGCCGATTGATAAAGTCAACGGAAGAAGCAGAAAACAACCAAAATAGGAGACTCCTGCCGACGGCGTCAGTCGAATGAGAAATAAAGGACATCTCTCGGTAGACTGCATCTACCGGTGACTAAACGACAAAACGCCCTCAACATCTTCCGATGACGTCAGCACGCATCTGCCGATGAGTATACCGAGACATCATCCGATGGACTTAGACTCTACATCTTCCGATGACGTCAGCTCGTATCTGCCGATCATTAAACGTCAACGTTGTACCCACTCATACTGGTAGGGCAAATCCTACATCTTCCGATGACTATTCCTAGGGCATCTTCCGATAGACAACAACAACATCCACCGATAGACATCGTCTACCGGTAGAAAACAGAATACATTTCAATTACTCCTCACTGTACTCACACAACACTAGTTACATAAAGGAATTCGTTTGCTTTTCCGAGACCATTCAGAAATAGCTCAACCATGGCATTTACCAAAATCCAGTAATAAACATTTAAAACTCAACAGATTACAGTTAACCGAAGAAAAATCTCAAAACGTGTTCAAAGTATTGAAACCACTACTGTTATGGAGACTTAACATTTCTAAGTTTAAACACTGTCAACTAAACCTTCTCACCAACAGACATCAGTTAAGCCGCCCCATCAGCTGCCAAATTGTTACAAAGATGCACTCCACAACTAGCCTAGTCCTCGGCAGACTCAGTAAACACACCTGCTATCACTTCTTCACCTACATCACAAAACTCATCTATTAGCCTAATGCTAAGTAAGTAAAGCAATCAAGAAATGAAACAACAAAATATAAATTCCTAATATGCAATTTCTACTTTCTCAACTCAGTTGTTCATGCTTCGTTTCTGTTCAAATCCCCCTGTGAAATTGGGAGTTGGATCAACTCTCCCAAAGTGCATACATCCCTGTCTCATTAAGGGGCGGATTAATTCCCTTAACAGTGAAACTGATCCCTCTGTTCAGATCCCCCTGTGAAATTGGGAGTTGGATCAACTCTCCCAAAGTGCATACATCCCTGTCTTATTAAGGGGCGGATTAGTTCCCTTAACAGTGAAACTGATTCCTCTGTTCAGATCCCCCTGTGAAATTGGGAGTTGGATCAACTCTCCCAAAGTGCATACATCCCTGTCTCATTAAGGGGCGGATTAGTTCCCTTAACAGTGAAACTGATTCTCATGACTGTTTCAATATGTTCAATCCTTACCATGCCAATCATGCTTTCAGATTCATTTTCGTATGTTTTTAAAAAAAACATGATGCATAGAATACAAATACACACAAATAATCATAATCCTAACGTTTTGTGATGTAGGCCCGAAGGCACAAGCAAACTTCACTTACCTGGCCTACTGGAAAAACTTGGTTGCAAGCTACTTCGGATATTACTCAAACCTAAAACCATAGACAAAGCAAACATTAAGTTTCTTCTAATCTTCATTCTAAACCACTAGAAATCTAAGGGAAACTGATTTGGGAACTCTAGTCATGGTGCATTCCCGATTTCAACTCATAAACCGAAACTAGCACTCGCATACCGCATTCTCAAAACTTCATTTATCAACCCTCCTACCAACGATAGTTATAATGTAGCAAGAAATAGAAGCAAAACTCACCTAGTTCAGAGGAAATCGCTGGAAGAATCGAAGAGGATCTCCTATCGCGCTCTGCTAAGCTGAGGGGCTGAGGGTGGAAGAGGAAATGAAATGAAACAGTGGCGGCTACTTCATTAACGCTTCCCTTAAATACGTTATCCATTTCTTCCAAATTGCTAATTACTCTTTTGTCCTTGCATAGTTATTAATTAACCCTATCACTTTCTTTCCAAAATTTACACAACGGGCTAATACATCTTATGGGATAATTTAAATGTGGCTTAATAGAACCGAGTGTTACACTCGAGGATCTCACCTGCTAAATCTTCGTCATCTGCATCACAAAACTCAACTATTAGCCTAACGCTAAACAAGTAATGCAATAATGAATGAGGTTTATTTGAGGACTAAATCACGATATAGGTGATGCGATGGAAATGCAACAACTTGAGACCATGGACCTGGTCATTCAGTTAGCCATCACGGTGGAGAGACAATTGAAGAGGAAGCGTAAAAACAATTTCCCTAGCAAGTTTCCACCAAGAAATTTTGACCATGATAAGACTACCCCAAAGAATGATGACAAGAGGCGAGTTAATCGTAATTGGCCCCCGAAAGGACCAACCACCACTCACAATCCCCCACCAACAAACAAAACTCAAGAAAACCAACCTAAAGGACCAAGAGCACGAGATGTCCAATACTTTAAATGTAACACCCGACAATGTTCGGCCAGGTATTTTCTTAACAGCTTTAACTGTCACCTCTGCCATTAACCTTTACAATTTTGAATTTAAATGCCAAAGCTTAATTGATTTTATTTGTGTGATGGCAGAATTGTAAATAAGATGGATTTCAATCGATATAAATAGAAAATGGAAATCCTTAAACCTCACTAAAACCCCACATTAGCCGACACTTTCCTTATGCGATTTCTCATCCTCTAGAGCTCTCTTTCTCTTTGCCAACGACTCCTTCGTCGGCGACCGATTCTTCAGTCTCCACCCCGACAATCCACGCTCTAGGTAAGGCTTAGACAATGTAGCTGCTGGTTAGTTACTTAGAGCTCTGTTTTCAGCTTAAACTTGAAGTTTCAAATTCTTCAATGGCAGAGTTATTGTAGTAACATTTATAATCTGCGTTTAGTAATGACATTTCTGATTTGATTCTAGACATTAAGATAACCGACTGTGTTTAGTTGCTAGGTTGAATCTGGGCATTTTAGGTTCTGGAAACTTGATCTACGCACATAAGGTGCTTGACTAAAGAACTTAGAAATACATGTACATTAGATTCTAGGATGACTTTTGGTTATAACTTTTAGGATTTTGTTTTAACTCTGTAATGTGAAATGTTTTAGGTGAAGAAAAATACGAGGTGAAGTGCTCAAGTTGCTAAGGGAAACCAGGTAAGTGAGTGAGTAGGATTCCCGGCCTTTAGGGCCCTACATCACGAGGGTATTAAGTTAAAGTTGATTATGATGCCCGAAAGTTGTTTGTGATATTGTCTGTATGGTTATGATATGTGAGTTAGCAACATGATTATTTGTTGAATGATTGATCTGTCCTTCTAGTCCGATGAAATAAGTGTATTCATACTCATGCTTCATGATTGTTTCCTTTTCATGCATATGTAAATGTTTTAAGTGCATGTTTTTCCTTCACGATCAAGATATGAACATGAAACTTATGTAACAAGGATTAAGAGAGGGTTGGGGGCGGTTTGGCGTATGTCACTGTCCAAAAGGAGGACCATGAATACGGCCCGCAAGGGACTATGTATACTTTCACTGTCAACCCCCTTTTCGGCACAAATCCTCCCTTAATCCACATGATGTAAATGATGAACAAGAACATGATGAAAACGATGAACAAGAACAAGAACAAGAAAATATCATGAACATGTGTTTTCCTTAAACTGTGCATTCATGCATACATGTTAGCGTTGCACTCCTTACTAAGCATTAGGCTTATAGTTTAAACCTTATGATGTAGGTGAATAACTACCAGGTGAGGATTCCAAATTCGGTGAGGATGTCTAAGACTGGTTGTTGGATGGTGCTCAGGGTGACAGATTTGTGGCTAGAAAGGCGATTATGACCCTTGGTTACTGCTCTTATGATGTTAGTAAGAATTATACATACTGAAATTAAGTAGGAAGAAATTTTCTTAACACGATGGATTTTGGGATTCGTCTGACTAGATCTCTAAGTTTAAGAATTATCATGAGGAGATAGAATGATTTATGTTTTATTTAAGTCTTCCGCTACACGTATTCTGGATGAGTCTATGATTTATACTTGTGCAATCTTATTTTGGTCAAGTTGAAGTCTGTGAAAGTCAGGATGTCTCGTTTCGTAGATGTTGTCGTTGGTAGATGCTGATTATTACTATCGGCAGATGCTAAGAATTTCTTATTCACCGGTAGAGGTCTTCTATCGGATGATGCTTATATGTCACGTGCAATGCACATGTCAATCGGTAGATGTTGATTATTACGATTGACAGATGCTAGGAATTTCTTATTCACCGGTAGAGGTCTTCTATCGGATGATGCTTAATACGTCACGTGTGATTCACAAGTAAATCGATAGAGGTAGATTTTTTTCGCTATCGGTAGAAGTGAGTAATAAGTCTTGTCGTTTTGTGATCGGACGATGCGAGTGAGGACGATTTGTCGTCTTGTGATCGGATGATGTGGGTAATTATGCTTTGTCGTTTTGTAATTGGTAGAGGTCTTCTACAGGGCGATGTCCATGAGTCACATGAAACGCTCGTGTCCATCGGATGATGTCTTCTACTGGGCGATGTCTATTGAGTCACACGGAGTGCACGTGACATTCGGGGAATGTGTTCTTATCGGTAGATGTCTGGAAATCCATGCAGCCTACGAACGATGAAGTCGAGTGGTCTGAGGGCACTTTCCTTCTGCCCGAACATGTTATGGAACCGATGTCTGAGTCATGTCGATCGACTCTGTGACTGACTGTGTCGATAGTCTTATGAGGGAGCCAAGTTTTTGAAGGGTTCAGTTTTGTCAGATACGGCATTGTCCTTGAGTGTTTTAAAGAAAAATATAGAGAGTAAACTTAGTGTAAATGATTTACGAAAATTAAGAATCAGTCTCAGCCCTAATGGGGTCATTACATTAAATGTCTAGGAAATGGACATTATGCTAATGAATGCTCTAACTGTCATGTGATAGTCATCAATGAATCAACTGGTGAATAGGAAAGTGAAAATGACGAAGGACAGTACAATAAGGACGAAGAAGAGTTAGTAGAGGAGAGGGATCAAGAAGCCGTTGATTGTACGGCTCAAGAAGAACCTCTACTATTAGTCATAAGGCGTGCCTTGGTATCTAAGACTATTGAAGAAGACTGTCAACGAGAAAATATCTTCCAAAGTTGTTGTGCAGTCAAAGACAAGGTTTGCTCCTTAATTATTGACGGAGGTAGTTGTATTAATGCCGCTTCAACAGACATGGTCGGTAAGTTAGGGTTGGAAACCATTAATCACCCAAAGCCTTACAAGTTGAGTTGGTTGGATGATAAAGCTAATATTAAGGTAACCGAGCAAGTAATCATAGACTTCACCATTGGTAAGTATAAAGACTCAATTCTTTGCGACGTTGTCCCAATGAATGCTAGTCACATTCTACTAGGACAACCATGGCATTACGACCAGAAGGTGAGCCATGATGGGTTCCTTAACCACTATACCTTAAAATTTGGTGGTAGGACAATCAATTTGTTACCCATGACTCCCGAACAAGTGGCTCATGATAATGTCGTGCGTAAGGAAGGAAAAATCAAGGAGAATCTTTTCTTATCTAAGTGTGGGTTAAGATGAAGACAAGACCAAGAACACTCTCAATCGAGTGGTATCAAGTGGCATCTTCATCCCCTCTATGACGAAGAGATACCTTATCATTTGAGAGATGGGTCAACATGGCATCACGAGAAGAAGGAATTAAGTGAAGAGAGTATTTTTGGGATTTGCGATATGATTATTAGACCATCTCACTTGTAACACCCAGAAAATTTCGATAACGCGTATAGGCCTAGGATTAATGGTTAGAGTAATTAATGTTAAGTGTTAGTGTAAATTAAAGTTAAGTGTTAATGGTTAGGAGAAAAGTCAAGGAAAAAAGAGTTTGACAAGTCAAAAATCAAACTGCAAGTGTGTGGAAAATTCAAAGCATACTTGGACTAATAGAAAAGATGAAATTGTGATGAAGATGTGGGAGAAATGGGATGCTCCACGTTGGAAGAAAAAAGAGAAGAAATGAGTTTGATAATTCAAACAAAAAAGTGTTTGAAAAGTCAAAAAGGGGAGGTTGAATATTCAATGTATATTTGAACCAATGAAAAGCTAAGTAATTGAGTAGAATAAAATATGATAAAATTAAATGAAAGAAGAGGTTAAAGGAGGCAGCCACGTTGGAATTAAAGGAGAAAAAGGAGGGTTTGATTTGTAATTTTAAAGAAATTTTGGAAGAAAATAAAAAGGAGAAAGTGTTAGTGGTTAAATAGGAAAATTCTTTCTTTCTTCTTCACTTCTTCTCTCGGTTCTCTTCAAGCTCCATAGCTGATCCATCCTCTCCTCTTTCTTCACATTTTGCAAGGAGTTCAAGGTAAAAATCAAGTGAGTTTTGAGTTTAATACTTGTTAGGGTTGATTTTTGGTAGTTTTAGGATGTTTGGTGTGATTTAGTAAGGGTTTGAAAACCCTAGCTTGGAGATTCCGAAAATTGTGCTCTCCTTGATGGTTTTCTTCCTATTTTGATCATTTAATCCTTAGATATGATAGTTTAGGTTGTTTGAGTGGTTAGATTAAGGATTGGAAGAGAGTTACACAAAAACCGGGTTGTGAACATTTGGTGGCCGATTCTGTTCCCTGGTTTTCAGGTTGGCCAAGTGTGTTATTTGGATAATTTAAGTGTTTCATGGATAGTAGACGTGTAGAGGTTTACGGATTGGGGTGGCACGTCGAAATCTGTTGAAAAACGAGAAAGTTATGACCGTTCGAAGTTGGACGTTGTTAATTTTGGGTAAAAATCGGGTTTTAGTATTTTAGAGTGAAATTGTTTTATGTGTTGTTTAGAAAATCCCTTATACTTTATTGGTGACTTATCAAGCTAAGTTTTCGTTATTTTAAGTCGTCGAGCTAGTGAAGTGATAAGACGAAGTGAGCAATTGAAAGCCGAGCAGTCAGGTAAGTAGTTGATCGCTTGTGTTTTGCCTTCGGGCCTATACCATGGAGCGGTAGGAAATTGTTTGCTTGATTGTTTTATTTTTGTCTTGTGTTGTGCATTGTATGTGACATGCATCATGGTTTTCAAACTACGAAACGAACGTGTTTTGAAGCATGGTTTTGAATGGTGAGCTTGCAACGTAAGAGGTGGTGTGAGTTGAAATGTAATGTGGTTGTGTTGAGTCACCCAGCCGCGTTAGGGTAATACCTGCGAGGAATTCTAATAGAGTTTCCCAGTCGCATTAAAGTGGTACCTGCGAGGGACTAGCAGAGTTGAGTCACCCAGCCGCGTTAGGGTAACACATGCGAAGAACTCTAGTAGAGTTTCCCAGTCGCGTTAAGGTGGTACCTGCGAGGGACTCGTAGAGTTGAGTCACCCAGTCGCGTTAGGGTAGCACCTACGAGGAACTCTAGTAGAGTTTCCCAGTCGCGTTAAGGTGGTACCTACAAGGGACTCGTAGATTTGGAGTCACCCAGTCGCGTTAGGGTAGCACCTGCGAGGAACTCTAGTAGAGTTTCCCAGTCGCGTTAAGGTGGTACCTGCGAGGGACTACCAGAATTGTAGTTTAGCACTTGCAATGAGTTCCGTTCTGTGAATAAATGAGCAACGAAATGCACACGAAACAAGAGCAACTGAGCGAGTAGAAACTTCATGTGTTAGAGGTTGTGTTGCATTATGTTTGTAACACCCAGATTTACGGCATTTTTGTAATATATGTGAATAATGGCATTTTCGTAATTATGTCAAATTAAGTTGGTTTCATAAAAAGAAAGCGTTATTACGATCCTGATAATTAATGTGGATTTTAGGAAAATTTCGAGAATTTTAGGAATTGTAACGTTAATTTTATGAGAATTGTTTTTCTCGTAATTTAAAAAACGTAGTGGTAAAAATAGTAAACGAGGTCCGATTTACGAACGGGCAATTTTAATGGAACCCTAGTAACAAGTTGGAGTTAATGATGAAATAAGAAAGTTTGGAGAAACCAAATCGTTAGCTAATTAACGAAACAAACGACGAAACTAATATAAAAACATTGGAAGGGCAGTACGGTAATTTATCAAACCAAAATTTATTAATTAAAAGCACAATTTTCCTTCTCCCTCCCACATTATTTTCTCTCCTCCCGCGAAGAAATCCAGAGGGCGATTTCTCCCTTCTCCCTCACGGCGATTCCTCACGCTGGCGGCCGATTCTACCTTCGTTCTTTACGTTTTCTTCTCTAATCCCGACCCTAGGTATTATTCTATAGCTCTAGAAGGTTTACGTTCGATTTTGGGAGAAATTAACGATTAGGGTTTCATTTAGGGTTTCGTTAAAAACGTGATTTTGGGTTTGAAATCGATAGATTTGCTGCATTTGTGGATATAATGGACGTATTGAACGTTATTGTACGAAGTTAAGTCGATTGTGAGAAATGTTAAAGTTTGAGGATTTTAGGGGTTTTTGGAAAAACTTGTTAATGAAAGTTTTGAGGAGTCAAGCGCGATTTACTCGATAAAATGCCTCGATTAGTTAAATTAGAATACTAGGAAACTTCTTTAGTTAAGGTTTCGTTAGTTCAGACTTTCAATGATTTAAACTCATATTAACGACAATTGTGGTGAATTTGCCTTAGGTGAACAACGCTCGTGGACGGAGCTAGAGTTGCAACAGACGCGAGGTAAGTTCTCGTGAATTACTCTGGTCGATTGGCCTACACCGTACGTCGAAGTCGTATCGAGGAACCTTGATGATATGTTTGTTTAAATTGCTTTGGTTAGGTAGTTAGGTTTAGTTCTTTTATAGGTTATGTTTTTATAGTCTTGATGGTATATATGCTGTATGTTTAAATTATGCATTTAATTGCTCATGCATCATTGTTTTACAAATGTCATGAAAAACGAGTTTAAGCATTGATTTTACGAAAAGAATGCAAGTAAATTATCATGTAAACAACCCCATGTATGTGGTTATCGGGGTGAGGTTCAGACCCGGCGTTCCCTGGTGAGCGGGTTTTCCTCCCTTCAGACGGTGCGGGCTGTCTAACCGCTTGACGTGCCCTATCCATCTGCCGAGTGATATGCTTCGATAACCAAAAGAATGTCACGGTGAGAATGAATGAATGTATGAGCGACAAAATTATAAAATTGCATATGCATGTTCAAGCATAAGCATTTACGTAAAGCTTGCTAAGATTTTTATCTCATAGGTGTCTTTATGGTGTAGGTGACATAGAGCAAGGTGAGGAGGATTTCTCTCTACCAAATGATCGTACAGATTGAAGGAGAATGCCCGTGGTAGCGTGTTGGGCAGTCGACGCGTATTTGACCCGTGGGGAAAGATGTAAAGGTATTTTGGGACACGATGGTTAGATCGTAGGAAAAATTATATAGTTGAACATATTAAGTTGTTTGGTTCTAGTTAGCTGATAGAATGATGTATAGATGTTTTGGTAAACCGATTTTATAAAATGTTTTGTTAAAGCTTTTATTAGAATTTTATGAAAAGACTTGGAGACGTTTTAGGTTGAGTATGGATATGCTCGGGTTTTAGAGCTATCCATGCAGTTGAATTTCATAGTTTTGTCTCATTATTGATTGGGATTAGGAATATGTTGAGTCGTTATTTGGTGGTTACGTTGAAGTGGTTAGGATGTATGAGATATTGAAGTTGTATGTAGTGTTAGTGGTAATTGAGGAAGAAAGTTTGTGTATATGCAGGGAAAGAAAAAGAAAAAAAAAAAGGGTGGAGTTCTCTGGAGAAAAAAATGGATTCCAGAGGACTTGGCGATCGATCACCTAAGGAGGGGATTGATTGCCACTGAGGATCGCCACTCCCTGGAAAAATCCAGGGAGAGTGGCGATCGATCGCAGGGGCAATCGATCACCACAGAGAGGGGCGAATGGTCGCCCCTCTGTTTTCTAATGTGGCGATCGATCGCCTGAAATGGGCGATCGATCGCCCCTGTCATTTTCGGGACAAATGTCCCTCTTGTCCCTGTTTTGGTTTTTAATTGTTTAAAGTGATTTTAATTGTTTATCTCAATTGTTTATAATTTATTTTAAGTAGTTTAACAACTTAGATTTAAATGAATTTCCGAACAATGTTAACTGTTTTGATTTTGTTTAAGTTCTGCTTAAGCTGTAAAATAAAATGAAAAATTTATACGGTAAAAATTAGGATACGGGTAAGGGTCGCTACAATGTTTTTTGTATGCATTATTCCCTACTTACTAAGCATTAGGCTTACGTTTTGTGTTCTGTGGTGTAGGTGTAGACAGGAGTACAGGTTAGAGCTATGAGGAAGGCTAGGGTTGGGACGCAGTCATTGATGTACGTTGTATGCCGGTGCAGGCAGTTGTCGGGGCGTCTCGACCATGATCTTCAGAGAGATGTGGGTAGAACGGTATTTTGCATTGTATAGTTTTTACCTATCTGGAGTTTGTAAAACTAATGTGGTTGTTTTGTGGGATTTGTGTGTATAAAAGATGGTTTTATGAATGTGCATTTTCAGGTTTTGGGTTGTGGAAGTTTTAGGCGTTATGCCACTCGTTTTGGTTTAAAACAAATAATGTTAGGTGCACTTTCTCTATTTTTTTGTTATCCGTGTTAAGTCGGTTTTTTTAGATTTTTATGAGGCACAGAGTTGGGAATGTCGGGAATATCTGGGTAAATTTTTAGGTGATTTGGAGGTAATTAGCTCGATGAAAACTGAAGAAAAGTGGAGAAAGGTAGAAAAAGGGGCATTTTTGGTCGAAAGAACCCGAGAGGGCCCGATCGATCGGGCTGGGTGCGTGATCGATCGGGCTGGGGTACGCTGCTGTGCACGCACGCGCAACGCGCAGCTGCCAAGCGCGCGGCGCCCAGTACCCAAATTTTGATTTTTTTTTAAATTTTGCTTATTTCTAAAATGTTTTGACTCGACCTTTTCCGACGTATTTTAAACGTATTTCACGCATGTTTTTCAACATTTTTCGAGGGTTCGAAAAATCCAAAAACTGAGTCAAATAATTTAAGAAAATTATTTTAAACGTCGTTTTAAATACGTTTTAAGTTAGCAAAGTAGCACACCGAGCCGGGGTGGGTTCGGGGGCGTTACATCATTCCCTCCCACATATTGAAAGGATCCACTTTCCTTCGTACCCAATTATGAAAAAGTTAGCTGTTTGCTTTGAATCTTCATATTGCACTGCTTTGTTCCTTATTAGAGATAGGCAAAAGAAAAGGAATTTTACACCATTTGTGCTCAACGAATGCCCTAGTTTACGATTGGGTGAATTATCAAAACAATTATCTCCACCATGTGATTACCATAAATTCTACCATTGAACTATAGACAAGGTTCAATTGAATGGAAAGTTTGCATTTGTAGTCTTAAGGATAAACTGATTATTTCTTTGTTTGAAAGTGTATATTGGAGACCCAATATTGCTACATGCCGAATTCGGCTACTTTGGAAACTTTCATTCCATCACTGAAAAATCGCTCTCCAAAGTAGCTCACAGGTTCAATCATACCACCTTCACCAAAGAAATTTTTAGTAAAACCACCCGACTACCAAAGATACCCTTATCATCCATCCTTAGTGCCCAAATTTTGACCCCTCTCATTGGTAATGAAACTCGTGAAAAGGTGGCTAAATCATTGGATTTGAGGTCAAATCCTCAGCCACCCGGATGGGATGATATGCCAATGAGGTCAAAAGCTAGATCACAGTCCAAGGCCCATAATTTACTTAACATTTTTACTAATGAATTTACTTTTTTTTTTTTTTTGTAGGAGTTGATCTTGTAGAGGACCTCACTTGGAGAGCTTGGAAGGAGTCACCTTTTGGCCCATGAGAATTTGTCTTCCCGGCCAATGAATTGATGTAATTTTTGTTTTGAACTCATTTGGCATACTCTAGCCTTTTTGTATGGATTATTTATATTTACATCATGCATTAGATTGGTGGATGATGAGTTGAAGACTTAACCTTCAAAGGAGAAAGCCCCTCAACAAATTGAAATTAAAGGAAGCCTTGGCCCAAAGAAAATCTCACTCTTGAGGTATGAATTTTGCAGGTACAAATGTTAGTGGCAACATGGATCAAAGACTTGGCAAAATCTCCATCATTGGCTAAGCAATGGCTCGGATCAAAGTGGGCTGCATTGTGGCGCGCGCGGGAAGGAAGACTGGCGTCAGGCAGGCGTGCACAGACAGCAGCAGATGGCGCAGGTAGGCACGCGCAGGAAGGCATCAGCATCGGATCAGGGTGCACCACAGATTGCTGCGCTGTAGCGGCGTCAGGCATTGATGAGGGCGCGCACGGATCAAGCCCCCTGCGCTGTTGATGGCATGCAATGCTAGGCGATCTGGGCTGCCAGATTGGCGCGCAGCAGCTGTAACATCCCTAAAACTGTACCCATTTTCTCGTACATATTTTTTCTTATACTTAATTAAACTTAAGCGGAATTGAAGTCTACATTTTAAACAACTTAAAACAAAACCATTTATGAACTTAAATCTATTTAAAACAATTAATAAAACAATTAAAACATTTATCAAATTGGTCAGGGGCAGAACTGGAAGGCAGAGGAAAAAGAGAAGCAGCGACTGGTCACTGCAATACAGCGATCAGTCGCTGCAACGATCAGTCGCTGCTTCTCTTTTTCCTCTGCCTTCCGGTTCTGCCCCTAACCAATTTGATAAATGTTTTAATTGTTTTAAATAGATTTAAGTTCATAAATGGTTTTGTTTTAAGTGGTTTAAAATGTAGACTTCAATTCTGCTTAAGTTTAATTAAGTATAAAAAAAATATATGTACGAAAAAATGGGTACAGTTTTAGGGATGTTACAGCAGCACCCACCAATCAACAGCGCGCACGCAGATCATCACCTCCTAGCCACCCGATCTTTCTTCATCCAATGGCCATCATCCACTCTTCCAAATGCCAAACCCTAATCATCCACCCTAGGTTATGTAACGCCCCAAGTCTTCCAGACCCGGTTTTGCTACCCAAAACATTGAACTGAACTACGAGAAATTACGAAAAATTTTAAATTTTCTCTCAGTGATGATAATTCTATCTTTAGTCCTCGACTTTACAGCGGAAAACTCAATAAGTAGACAACGTTTATAATTAGACAAAATGTTAAGACATTTGGCTGAAGGAATTGGAAACTCAAGGACATCTACCGATTGACACATGCATCCCACGTGATTCATTAAACCTCATACGATCACAAAACGACAAGACTTAATACATACTCCTGCCGATAATGGAAAAACCTACATCTACCGATTGATACATGCATCCCACATGATTTATTAAACCTCATCTGATCACAAAACGACAAGATTTAATATCGGCTTCTACCGGTCGACACATGCACATCAAGTGACTCATTAAACCTCATCCGATCACAAAACGACAAGACTTAATATTGGCTTCTATCGATTGACACATTGACATCACGTGACTCATTAAACCTCATCCGATCACAAAACGACAAAACTTAATATCGGCTTCTACCGATTGACACATGCACATCACGTGACTCATTAAACTTCATCCGAATCACAAAACGACAAGACTTAATATCTGTAACAACCCCAGTTGGAGTCGCCACGTAATTCATAACTTAACCTCTTAATCAATCGGTTCTTACTTCATGCACCTTGTTCATTATTAGTGTTATATATATTTTTTCTTCACAAACATCTCCTAAACTGCATCTACCGATAGAGTCATAGACTCACATCGACCGATGGTCACGTGCCCGCCATGCGACACATTTATTTCCAAACATCTCTTAAACAGCATCTGCCGATAGAGTCATAAACTCACGTCGACCGATGGTCACGAGCGTCTCACGTGATTCGCAGACATCATCCAGCAGAAGACTTATTCCCTTCTGCCGATCGCTAGGCGACAAAGAGTATCACTTAAATCGACCTGTAGCAAACGACAAATATTATGCTGCTTCTACCGATGGTAAAACATCTACCGGTCACTAGACGACAACACAACACCTACATCATCCGGTAATTGAGGTACACAGCATCTACCGATAGAAATGTGCAATCCACGTGCTCTTTTAAGACATCATCCTACAGAGAACATCTATCGGTTGATGCAAACTCATACATCTTCTGATAGAGAACATCTACTGGTGGATGCAAATTCCTAACATCATCCGATAGAGTACAGCTATCGGTGGACATAGATATGCACAGACTTCTAACTTCATTGACTAATCACTCTTATAAATGAAAATCAGAGACTCATCCAGAATACATATAGCGGAAGACTTAACAACAGATCATTTAATAATCCTTATAATCATTCCCAGACTCAGTAGTCAACCAGACAGTTTCAAATCTCAATGTTATAAAAGTAAACTCATCCTGCTTAAACTACCATATTCATAATCATAACAAAATCATAGAGCATTAACCAGGGGTCTCAATCGCTATCCAGCCACAGAATTGCACCCTGATCACCTTCCAGCAACCAGACTTAGACATCTTCATTAGCTTTGGAATCCTCACCTAAAATCTCGTCACCTACATCATAAGGTTTAAACTATAAGCCTAATGCTTAGTAAGGAATGCAATACTAACATGTATACGTGAATGCATAGTTGTAAGAAAATCATGATCATGTTCGTTTCATGCTCTTTTCTTGTTCTTATTCGTGTTCTTGTTCATCACTTTTATCATATAGATTAAGGGAGGATTTGTGCTGTAAAGGGAGGATGAAAGTGCAAGTGTACATAGTCCCTTTCGGGCCGTATTCATGGTCCTTCTCTTTGGACATTGACATACGCCAAACCGCCCCCAACCCTCACTTAATCCGGTTGCATAAGTTTCAAATTCATTCTCATATCTTGCTCATGGGGAAAAACATGCTCATAAATCATTTTCATATGCTCGAGAAGTAAATCATGATGCATGACATGAATGCTCTTAATCATCAAACTATGGAAATTATCATTCTAGACAGTTGATTTCATAGGCTCAACAGAACATCACATTATATAGCTCTCAAACATCCGTAAATCATCCAAGTACAAACCATCTCACTAACTTAAAACAAACATCAAGCACATAACTAATTTAGTACTCTTAAGATGTAGGGCCCTAGTGGCCGGAAGTCTTAATACATTCACTTACCTGGTGTCCTTTGCAAATGGAATACTCCTTTCAAATCTTCTTCACCTAAATCATTTCACATTACCAAGTTAAAAATAAAATCCTAATAGTGCTAACCAAAAATCATCCTAATGCTTAACCTACTTGTATTTCTATATTCTTCTGCCGAGCACCTTGTGTGCGTGGATTAAATTTTTACAATCTAAATAACCAGATTCAGCCCAGTAACTAATCGCATACAGTTATCTAAATGTCAAGAATCAACTCGAAAATGCCTTTACTAAACGCATAATAGAAATGATCCTATTATTACTCTGCCATTAAAGAATCTGAAACCTCGGGTTCTAACCGAAAACAGAGCTCAAAGTATCTACCAGTAACTACATTCATTAAGTCTTACCTGGTAAGCTGAGTATTGGCGAGAACGAAGGAGAATCGGTTATTGATGAAGAAGGCTACCTGCTGAGAGAGAGAGAGAGAGTTCTGGGAGGATGGGAATCGCCGAGAGAGAAAGTCAGCTACAGTGGGATTTTTTTGTGAGGTTTAAGAGTTTCCATTTTCTACTTATACCAAATAAGTTCCTCCTTAATTACAATTCTGCCACTACAATAGAAATCCAATAACCTTTGGCATATAATTATTAAATAAAAGGTCAAATAAAGAGGTGACCGTTAATTCCGTTAAGAAAATCACCTGACTGAGAATGTCGGGTGTTACAATATCGGCTTCTACCGATTGACACATGCACATCACATGACTCATTATACTCCTTCCGATAGAAGACATCATCCGATAGAAGACATCATCCGATGGAAGACATCATCTGATAGAAGACATCATCCGATGGAAGACATCATCCGATGGAAGATATCATTCGATAGAAGACATCATCCGATGGAAGACATCATCCGATAGATAGGAAACTTTCAGACTTTCACAAACTTCAACATGACTGAATAAACTAACACACAGTTGGACCATAGTCTCATCTAGAATACGTGTAGCGAGAGACTCTAACAAAACAGATCATTCTATCATTTCACGATCATTCTCAAACTCAGAAGTTAGTCAGTCAGGTTCCAGTATCCATTGTTTTAAGAAAGCATCCTGCATAGACCTCAGTATTCATAACCTTACTAATATGATAAAAGTAGTAACCAGGAGTTGAAATCGCCTTCCAGCCACACACTGACAACCTGAACTCCTTCCAGCAACCAGCCTTAAACATCCTCATTAGACTTGAAATCCTCACTTGGTAGTTCTTCACCTACATCATAAGCTTTAAACTATAAGCCTAATGCTTAGTAAGGAGTGCAATGCTAACATGTATGCATGAATGCACAAATTAAAGGAAACACATGTTCATGATCTTTTCGTGTTCTTGTTCTTGTTCATGTTCATCGTTTTTATCATATGGATTAAGGGAGGATTTGTGCCGAAAAGGGGGTTAACCGTGAGAGTGTACATAGTCCTTTGCGAGTCGTATTCATAGTCATTCTTTTGGACAGTGACATACGCCAAACAGCCCCAACCCTTTCTTATTCCTTGTTGCATAAGTTTCATGTTCATATCTTATTCATGGAAGAATCATGCACTTAAAACATTTTCATATGCTTGAGAAATATTCATGATGAATGAGCATGAGTAAACTTAGTTCATCATACTACTGAACAAGTCATTCATTCATCAAAGGATCATAACATCAACTCGAGTACCGAAGACAACCAGACGTTAGCACAGGTACTTTTAACATCATAAACAACTTCTACTTAGTACCCTTGTGATGTAGGGCCCTAGTGGCCGGAAGTCTTACTCACTCACTTACCTGGTTTCCTTAGCAACTTGAGCACTTCTCTTCAAACTTCTTCACCTAGAAACATTTCACATCACAGTGTTAAATCAAAATCCTAACTAAAAGTCATCCTAGTATCTAACATAAATATTTCTAAATCTTCCTAGTCGAGTGCCTAGTGTGTACAGATTAAACTTCCAGAACCTAAATAACCGGATTAAATCTAACAACTAAACACGGTCTGTTATCTTAATGTCCAGAATCGAATCGGAAATGCCATTACTAAGCACAGATCATAATTGTCACTACCATTACTCTGTTAGTGAAGAATCTGAAACCTCAAGTTCTAGCTGGAGACAGAGCTCTAAGTAACTACCCAGTAACTACATTGTCTAAGTCTTACCTAGAGCGTGGATTGTCGAAGTGGAGGCTAAAGAACTGGTCACCGGCGAAGGAATAGCTGGCAGAGAGGAAGCTGTGGAAGGAAGGGAATCGCCGGGAGAGGAAATGTCGGCTACAGCGAGGTTTTAATGAGGTTTAAGAATTCCCATAACCTATTTATACCAATTAAAATCCACCTTAATTACAAACTTGCCACCCAACCTAGTTTCACTCAACTTGTAATAAATAAGTCTTGGCATTAAATTTAAAATCATAAAGGTCAATAAAAGGGTGACAATTAAAATGGTTAAGAAAATCACCTGGCCGAAATTGTCGGGTGTTACATCCACCCCTCCTTAAACAAAATTTTCGTCCTCGAAAATTGATCAAACAAAGAGCTCTGGATATTTGTCCAACATGTCCTGCTGTCGCTCCCAGTGGCTTCTTCAATACCATGATTCGTCCACAAAACTTTTACAAGAGGAATTTCTTTATTCCGTAGAGTCTTAACTGCAGATTCCAAAATTCGTACAGGTTTCTCTTCATACGTTAATGTCGGCACAAACTCAATTTCCGTTGGCTTAACAACCTGTAACGGATCACGTATGCATTTCCTTAGCATGGACACGTGAAAAACATTGTGAACCTTTTCCAATGATGGAGGTAACTGCAACTTGTAGGCTGTGCTGCCAATCCTTGCCAAGACGGGGAATGGACCAATGAATCGTGGACTAGGTTTTTCCTTCTTGCCAAATCTTAAAACTCCTTAAACGGTGAAATCTTTAAGAAAACTTCATCTCCAACAACAAATTCAAGATCTCTCCTTCTTTGGTCTGCATAACTCTTCTGTCGGCTTTGTGCAGTCATCATCCTTTTCTTAATTATAGCAATCTTGTTTGACATCTGCTGTAAAATTTCAGGGCCTAGAAGTTTTGCTTCGCCAACCTCATTCCAGTATAAGGGTGATCTACATTTCCTACCATACAGTGTCTCGTAAGGTGCCATACCGATAGTGGACTGGTAACTATTGTTGTAGGAGAATTCCACTAAGGGCAGCTATCGATTCCAAGATGTCTGAAATTCTAGCACACACGCTCTCAACATGTCCTCGAGTGTTTAAATTGTCTGTTCAGATTGGCCATCTGTCTGAGGATGAAAAGCAGTGCTGGAAGATAACTTTGTACCAAGCGTGCCTTGAAGACTTTGCCAAAACCTCGAGGTGAACCTGGGATCACGATCAGAGACAATGGATATTGGAATCCCATGCAATCTGATAATTTCCTGAACATACAGATTAGCAAGTTGGTCCATCGTGTACGTTGTCCTTACAGGTAGAAAGTGAGCTAATTTCGTCATTCTGTCAATTACGACCTAAATGCTATCATGACCTTTAGTTGTCTTAGGTAATCATACAACAAAATCCATGACAATATTTTCCCACTTCCATTCGGGAATCGGTAAGGGTCGTAAGGGTACCTCCCGGACGTTGATGTTCTGCTTTAACTTGTTGGCATATCAGACATGATTCCACATACTTGGCAACATCCCTCTTCAAATTCGGCCACCAATAGAGTAACTTCAAGTCCCGATACATCTTGGTGCTGCCAGGATGTATAGAAAAGGGAGACGAGTGCGCCTCAGCCAAGATCAACTTACGTAATTCCTCATCACTTGAAATATACCACCGGTTCCTAAATTTCAAAATACCATCATTGGAAAGGCTGAACTCAGAGGAGGCGTCCTTCAATTTACTCATCATGCTACTATTTTCCTTTGAATCCTTTTGTTGTGCCTCCTTGATCCTATCCATGATAGTTGGTTGAATAGATAATGCCGAAAGCAATGCTGATAACTCTGGAACTATCTCCAACTCGAACTTCTGTACTTCTGTCCTCAAAGGTATGGACATGGTTGACACCGCAGGCTGCATTGTCGTCGACATCCTGCTTAATGTATCGGCTACCGAATTAGCCTTACCCGGGTGGTACTTAATTTCAAAGTCATAATCCTTAACAAACTCTAACCAACGTATTTGTCTCATGTTCAACTCTTTTTGGGTAAAAAGGTACTTCAGGCTTTTATGGTCAGAAAACACTTCACACTGCTGACCGTACAAATAGTGTCTCCAAATTTTTAATGCAAAAACAACTGCGGCTAATTCCAAATCGTGAGTGGGGTAGTTCTGCTCATAACTCTTAAGTTGTCTGGAAGCATACGCTACAACCTTTCCTTCTTGCATCAAAACACATCCCAGTCCCACTTTAGATGCGTCACAATAAACACTAAATCTTCTTTCTTCAGTTGGGAGTGTCAAAAGAGGAGCTGTAGTCAACTTCAGTTTTAGTGTTTGGAAGCTATCTTCACAAGCTTCAGACCAAGAGTATTTGGTGTCTTTCTTTGTCAAACTAGTTAAAGGCTTAGATATTATAGAAAATCTCTTAATGAACTTCTTATAATAACCTGCCAGACCAAGGAAACTACGGACCTCGCTGGCAATCTTTGGTTGTGGCCAGTCCTTAACAGCCTGAATCTTTGTTGGATCTACGGATATGCCCTCAGCAGAGATGACATGACCTAAAAAGTTGACCTTATCTAACCAGAACTCACATTTGGACAACTTGGAATAGAGCTGCTGCTGATTTAAAGTCGCCAAAACCACTCTTAGGTGTTCTTCATGGTTAGCTTTAGTCCGTGAATATATTAAGATATCATCAATAAACACAATCACAAACTTATCCAAGTACTCATGAAACACTCGATTCATCAAGTCCATAAAGGCTGCAGGTGCATTTGTCAGTCCAAACGACATCACAAGAAATTCATAGTGTCCATAGCGGGTTCTGAAGGTTGTCTTTGGTATATCTCCCTCCTTAACCTTCAGTTGGTAGTAAGCTGAACGTAAGTCGATCTTTGAAAACACTTTGGCTCCTTGAAGTTGGTCAAACAAATCGTCGATACGAGGCAAGGGATATCTATTCTTGATTGTCAACTTGTTTAACTCTCTGTAATCTATGCACATTCTAAGAGAACCATCTTTCTTCTTAACGAATAGGACAGGTGCACCCCAGGGAGAACAGCTGGGGCGTATAAATCCCTTGTCTACTAATTCTTGTAGTTAGACCTTCAATTCCTTCAACTCAACAGGTGCCATGCGGTAGGAGTTCTTAGACACAGGTAAAGCCTCGGGATATGTATCGATTACAAACTCGATTTCCCTATCAGGTGGTAGCCCAAGAAAGTCATCAAAAAATGCATCTGGGAACTCTCGGACTATGGGGATATCCTGAAGTTCTACCTTACTCTTTACTCGGACATCAATTATACTAGCTAGATAACTCTCACAACCACCTTTGAGTAACCGTTGAGTCTCTAGCAAGGATATAACCGGTATTTTACTTATTTTTTGGAATAGCTTGGAAGGAATACCGATCTCCGTTTGGGGGTCGGAACTCAACCAATCCAGACCTATAACTTATCATGGCATAATGTCTGAATAACCAATCCATCCCTAGTATAACTTCATATCCCTTCATGTCAATCACGATCAGTTCTACGTATAACTTCTTATTTCCTAATGACACAACATCACCTTTTATTATCCGTTCGGAATGTAAAGACTTCTCCGATGGTAACATGACACTAAATGACCTCTCGGCTGGCAAGAGTTCTAATTTATGCTTATATACAAACAGGGTTGATACGAACGAGTGAGTGGCTCTCGTATCTATAAGTGTATAAGCAGAAATGCCACAGATCATAATTGTGCCTGTTATGACCGTATGCTGCACTGCATCCTCGTCTTCCATTAAAGTGTAGACTCTGGGCGCCACTCTTGCTCGGTTAGGGTCCGGCGGCATGGGGCAGTCTCTGACCACGTGTCCAACCTTATCACATCTATAGCATCGGCCAAAATGCAACTTGTACTCGCTAGGGTGGTTCTTCTGACAGGTGGGGCATATGGGAGCTTGAGGCCGTTTTCCCTTTCCAAGGTCATCATTCTGGTTGAAAGGTCTCATCATAACTCTCTGTTGTTGTTGTGGTCCCCTGTTCTGTTGTGGCTGCCAACATTTGTTCTATCGTGGTGGTGGTTGAGCCTCTTTGGTAAACTTCTTTGACTGCTCACGTTGTTCTTGTAATTCTATCTCAACCTCTTCCAATTCCAAAGCCTTAGCAGCCACTTCAGAATACAGTATGTTTTGAATCCCTGCAGTCTTCACTCCTTTGAAGACGCTCGGCTTCAATCCATGGACAAACTGGTGGATCTTATCTTCCTCATCATCCACCAAACGGGGTGCAAACCTAGACAAGGCCTCAAACTTACAGATGCAGTCGGCCACGGAACTGGTTTGACGTAACTGCATGAATTCCATTTTCTTACTGGTCCGAACAGCTCGGCTAAAGTACTTGTCAAAAAAGGCCATCTTAAACATTCCACAGGTCATAGCTCCTGCATTGACGGTGCTCTGGATTGAGTCCCACCAGTGCCTCACGTCCAGGTCAAGATGAAAAACAGCACATGTCACCTTATCCCCTTCATCAACTTTTGCATAGTTAAACATGTCCTCCACTTTCCGAATCCATTCCTCAACATAGACAGGATCTGAAACTCGACCATTAAATGTTGGGGGTCGGAGTCGGTGAAAGTGCTCTCCACCATGGTCTTGGGCTACATTTGTACTAGAGTTTTCTTGTTCTTCTCTAGTGGTCACAAGCTGTTCAATCTGGCGGGATTGGCAGATAACTAGCTCTGTTAGTTGGGCGATAGTGTTGCTATCCACATTGTCTTCTCTCTGTTGACCTCTTACCATTTCGGGATTCCTAAACAAATAGTCATAAACACATCTTAACTTAATGACATTACTAAAGTCGTAAATACTTACAGTTGCTGGAGTGTACTCAGGTGGCAGTCAGTGTTGGAAGGTAGTCTACAAAATCGATTTTAGAACCCAGTTTCTCTTTGATACCATAATTGTAACGCCCCGAGTCTTCCAGACCCGGTTTTGCTACCCAAAACATTGAACTGAACTAAGAGAAATTACGGAAAATTTTAAATTTTCTCTCAGTGATGATAATTCTATCTTTAATCCTCGACTTTATAGCAGAAAACTCAATAAGTAGACAACGTTTATAATTAGACAAAACGTTAAGACATTTGGCCGAAGGGAATTGGAAACTCAAGGACATCTACCGATTGACACATGCATCCCACGTGATTCATTAAACCTCATCCGATCACAAAGCAACAAGACTTAATACATACTCCTGCCGATAATGGAAAAACCTACATCTACCGATTGACACATGCATCCCACGTGATTCATTAAACCTCATCCGATCACAAAAATTGACAAGATATAATATCGGCTTCTACCGATCGACACATGCACATCACGTGACTCATTAAACCTCATCCGATCACAAAAATGATAAGACTTAATATCAGCTTCTACCGATCGACACATGCACATCAAGTGACTCATTAAACCACATCCGATCACAAAATGACAAGACTTAATATCGGCTTCTACCGATTGACACATGCACATCACGTGACTCATTAAACCTCATCCGATCACAAAACGACAAGACTTAATATCAGCTTCTACCTATTGAAACATGCGCATCACGTGACTCATTATACTCCTTCCGATAGAAGAGATCATCCGATGGAAGACATCATCTGATAGAAGACATCATCCGATGGAAGACATCATCTGATGGAAGACATCATCCGATAGAAGACATCATTCGATGGAAGACATCATCCGATAGACAGGAAACTTTCAGACTTTCACAAACTTCAACATGACTGAATAAACTAACACACAGTTGGACCATAGTCTCATCTAGAATATGTGTAGCGAGAGACTCTAACAAAACAGATCATTCTATCATTTCACGATCATTCTCAAACTCAGAAGTTAGTCAGTCAGGTTCCAGTATCCATTGTTTTAAGAAAGCATCCTACATAGACCTCAATATTCATAACCTTACTAATATGATAAAAGTAGTAACCATGAGTTGAAATCGCCTTCCAGCCACACACTGACAACCTGAACTCCTTCTAGCTAACAGCCTTAAACATCCTCATTAGACTTGAAATCCTCACCTGGTAGTTCTTCACCTACATCATAAGGTTTAAACTATAAGCCTAATGCTTAGTAAGGAGTACAATGCTAACATGTATGCATGAATGCACAAATTAAAGGAAACACATGTTCATGATCTTTTTGTGTTCTTGTTCTTGTTCATGTTCATCGTTTTCATCATATGGATTAAGGGAGGATTTGTGCCGAAAAAGGGGGTTGACAGTGAGAGTGTACATAGTCCCTTGCGGGTCGTATTCATGGTCCTTCTTTTGGACAGTGACAGACGCCAAACCGCCCCCAACCCTCTCTTAATCCTTGTTGCATAAGTTTCATGTTCATATCTTATTCGTGGGAGAAATCATGCATTTAAAACATTTTCATATGCTTGAGAAATATTCATGATGCATGAGCATGAGTAATCTTAGTTCATCAGACTACTGAACAAGTCATTCATTCATCAAAGGATCATAACATCTACTCGAGTACCGAAGACAATCAGACGTTAGCACAGGTACTTTCAACATCATAAACAACTTCTACTTAGTACCCTTATGATGTAGGGCCCTAGTGGCCGGAAGTCTTACTCACTCACTTACCTGGTTTCCTTAGCAACTTGAGCAATTCTCTTCAAACTTCTTCACCTAGAAACATTTCACATCACAGCGTTAAATCAAAATCCTAACTAAAAGTCATCCTAGTATCTAACATAAATATTTCTAAATCTTCCTAGTCGAGCGCCTAGTGTGTACAGATTAAACTTCCAAACCTAAATAACCGGATTAAGTCTAACAACTAAACACGGTCTGTTATCTTAATGTCCAGAATCGAATCGGAAATGTCATTACTAAGCACAGATCATGATTGTCACTACCATTACTCTGTTAGTGAAGAATCTGAAACCTCAAGTTCTAGCTGGAGACAGAGCTCTAAGTAACTACCCAGCAACTATATTGTCTAAGTCTTACCTAGAGCATGGATTGTCAAAGTGGAGGCTGAAGAACTTGTCGTCGGCGAAGGAATAGCTGGCAGAGAGGGAGCTCTTGAAGGAAGGGAATCGCCGAGAGAGGAAATGTAGGCTACAGTGAGGTTTTAATGAGGTTTAAGAATTCCCATAACCTATTTGTACCAATTAAAATCCCCCTTAATTACAAACTTGCCACCCAACCTAGTTTCACTCAACTTGTAATAAATAAGTCTTGGCATTAAATTTAAAATCATAAAGGTCAATAAAAGGGTGACAATTAAAATGGTTAAGAAAATCACCTGGTCGAAATTGTCGGGTGTTACAGGTTGCTTATTTAAGCATAGCATTGATGTGTGTAAAAGAACTTTTGGCCATTTTATGAAATTTCTATTTTTCCTAAACTAAGTGTTAGAAGCCCCTTTTGGGTGTTCCTCGATTTCTATCGAGTGGAGAGGCCGTCCATTGTTCCCCTAGTCCTCGGGTTACTAGGTGAACTCTTACTCATTCCCTCACCTTTACTCTCTCTAGAGTTTAAGTTTTTAGGAAGAAAACCTAGGCCTACGGTGGTCGTTTTTTCTTCGGGAAAACGTGCACCCAAGAGCACATGTAAGATAGCTCTCGGGTCCGCCAAGGGTATTGTCATTTACATCACATTTCCACACACATTTTCACCTCTATTTTCGGCCCTCACTCTTCACACACATGACCATTATTTTCTTGCATTTTTTCTTCATCTTCATCTTCACATTTCTTCACGATTTCACACACTCTATTCCACATTCATCTTGTTCCATTTTCTTTGCATTTCTTTCATTTTCATCCCTATAATATTCATCCATCACATGCACACACCATCACCTTCCTTTCTTTGCATTTCTTCTTCCTTTTTGCATCATCTCATCCTCGAATTTTCACCCTTCACACATACCCGAGCACTCTTTTATTTTTGTGGGTTACACGGCCCCTTTCCTAAGGGCCACTGTGTCAAATCCTAATAACTTTCAGGGGCCACTGTGTCAAATCCTAATAACTTTCTTCATCAAACTTCACGTCTCTACTGATGATTGTCTTGTTAAGACTTGCATTGTAGAGTTTATAGCCTCCAGAACATTAATCATAACCAATAAAGATGTGTTTCTTTCTTTTTTCATCTATCTTTGACCTCTCTTGATTGGGCACATGTATTTAACCAATGATTTCGATAATTCTCTGTAGCGAACCCTTACCCGTATCCTAATTTTACCATATAAATTTTTCTTTTCTCTATAACCCTATAATATTACATCGTAATTTAAACCATTGAAAACCATTTAAGAAAATATGAGAAAACATTTAAGTAAAAATAATTAAAATAGGGGAGGTATCTACCGAAATCTAGAGATCATTGAAAATCATTAAACAAAACGTATTTAAGGTGAGGAAAACTTAGAGAAAAATAATTAAAGAGAAGGGGAAAAACAAATTAAAGAAAACAGAATTAAACATAAAAGGAATCGGCCATCAATTGGAGGGGCAAAATTGTCATAGGGCGGCAGATTACACAAGGGTGTGAGGTCAATAATTCCTCTCGGTTTTCTTCAGTTTGAACAGTGGAAGTCAACCTTTCGTTCTATCGGGTTTGGACAACAGGACCGTAGACAATCGTGGACTTTTAAATCTGAAAACTTCATGGACATTTAACACAAAAGGCTTTGCGGACGACAAAGCCAGAAGGCATCGCGGACAATAAAGACAGAAGGCTTCGTGGACGACGAAGCCAGAAGACATAGTGGACTTTAAGGACAGAAGGGCTTCGTGGACGACGAAGCCAGAAAACATCGTGGACTTTAAGGACAGAAGGCTTCATGGACGACAAAGCCGGAAGGCATCGCGGACAATAAAGACAGAAGGCTTCGTGGATGACGAAGCCAGAAGACATCGTGGACTTTAAGGACAGAAGGCTTCATGGACGACGAAGCCAGAAGACATCGTGGACTTTAAGGACAGAAGGCTTCGTGGACGACGAAACCATAAGGCATCGTGGACTTTAAGGACAGAAAGCTTCGTGGACGACGAAGCCAGAAGGCATCGTGGACTTTAAGAACAGAAGGCTTCGTGGACGATGAAGCCAGAAGACATCGTGGACTTTAAGGACAGAAGGCTTCGTGGACGACGAAGCCAGAAGGCATCGTGAACTTTAAGGACAGAAGGCTTCGTGGACGACGAAGCCAGAAGGCATTGTGGACTTTAAGGACAGAAGGCTTCGTGGACGACGAAGCCAGAAGACATCGTGGACTTTAAGGACAGAAGGCTTCGTGGTGAGGCGATCGCTGGGCGCGACCAAAGAGGGGGAGGCGATCGATCGCCTGGAGGGGCGATCGATCACCAAGCTCTCTGGAATTTTTCCAGAGAGCTCGGCTCCCCTCCCTCCCTTTTCTTTCTTTTCTTCCCTGCATACCAACTTAAACACATAACCATTTTTTCTTCCTCAATTACTACTAACTCTACATACACCTTCACAATACCATTTGACATCAACCCACCCGATACTCCTACGTCCTCCATAATCTCACTCAAAACCCACTCGAGACGCATTTAACACGAAATATGTTATCACGAAAATGAACTGCATGGATATGTTTAAAAACCAAACATATCCCTATTACCAAACATTTACAAAACAAGTTTCCAAAACGTTTGAAAACTTCAAAACATAAACCTATCAACTAGTCTAGATCCAAACATCCTATAATGTTCTATCTGTACAAATATTTTCCTTAAGCATTTTCTATCCAAAATAACCCAAAATACCTACATACGTTCCCACGGGTCATGAAACGCCTCGACTGCGCCAGCACACTCCCGCGATCATTCTTCTTCAACTGGTCTCATGCTTCAGGAGGAGGAACGTCGCCCTCACCTGTTTCGATATCACCTACACCATACAGACACAATAAGAGCTAAAGGCTCAGTAAGTTTCGTGAATGTAAATGAATGCTGTACATATGAGTTTCAGAAATCATGCAACATCTTTCTTATCATTACGTCGCAGATAGAATGTCACCAAGGTCTCAGCCTATTAGATGGAGAGGACACATCCCGCGGTTGGACTGCCCTCTTCACCTAACGGGGGGGTACACGCTTACATCTGTAAACAGCCGTGCCTGAGCCCCACCTCGCATGACCAGATAACAGATTACATAGATTCATTTTGTTCGCTCATTTCATTTTCTTAAACACGTGCAGAAATCTGTTTTCATGCTATTTTAAAAGACGTGATGCATGAACAGTTAAATGCATAAAGTAAACATACATCATAAGTACCATCAAGACAATAAAAGCAATTAAAAGCATATCCTATAAATGAACTAATCCCTAACTACCCAACCAAAGCATTTAAACAAACAAATCATCAAAGATCCTCTACACAACCTCAATGTACGGTGTAGGCCACTCGGCCAAGTGAGTCACCAGAACTTACCTCATGTCCGTTGCAATCCAAGCTCCGTCCACAAGCTTTGGTCACCTAAGGCAATTTCGCAACATTGTCGTTAAAACGAGTTTAAACTATTAAACTTCCAAAATAATAAAATCCTTAACTAAAGGAATCTCCTAAAACTCTAATTCAACTCTTTGAGACATTTTATCGAGCAATTCATGCTCGTGAATTTCCAAAACTCCATTAATGGAGATTTCTCAAACCTCAAAATCCATAAACCCTAAGATCTCTCACAAATCAATCCAACTTCGCCCAATAACGCTCAATACATTCATCATATTCACAACTACGACAAACCTATCAATTTCAAACCCTAAATTGCGGTTTTTACAAAACCCTAAACGAAATCCTAACCGTTAAACTTCGTTAAAACCGAAATATAACGCTCTAAAACCATAGATTCATACCTAGGGTTGCGAGAGGAGAGGAAAACACGAAGAAAACGAGTTGAACGGAGGAGGAATCGATCGCCAGAAAGTGGAATGCGGTGAGGAGAAAGTAATCGCCGAGAGAAAGGGAGGAGCAAAGGAAGAATCGCACGAGTGTTCTGGAGGAGAAGAAAGGCCTTTGCCTTTTTAATAAAAATTGACTTGTAAAATGACCATTTCGCCTTTCCTTTGTTTTTATATTAGTTTCGTCGCTCGTTTCGGTAATTGTCCAACGATTTGGTTTCTCTAAATTTCTTTATTTCACCAATAACTTCAACTTATTATCAGGGTTCTATTAAAACTATCCGTTCGCAATTCGGACTTCGTTTACTATTTTTACCAAAGTATCCTTTATATTACGATAAACGTAATTCTCGTAAAATTAGCGTTAAACTTCTAAAATTCTCAAAATTTTCTTAAAATCCTTATTAATTATTAGGATCGTAATAACGCCTTTTTTTTGCAAAATAGACTTGATTTGACATATATTCCAAAAATGCCATCAACATTAAAATATTAATATCCCGTAAAGCCGGGTATTACATTCTCAAATGGGAATCATTTGTTTTTCTTCTACGTTCTGCTTCTTCAGGTGTTTTGTTATACAAGCTTATTGTCATACACCTATTAGAAAGATATATTGAACAAATAACTACTTTTGCCTAAACACTTTAGACAGTTTCTTTGTTTTCAACTTACTTTACATCAATTCTTTCTTTCAACGACCATTTTGTTGGTAGATCTTGGAATGGTCAAATAACTATTTTGCCCAAACACTTTCAGAATTTCCTTTGCAAAACTCTCCAAACTTGTTATAAATAAACTCACATCTTCTATTTGATCTCAAAGCTTTAATAGAATCATTCTTTTGTCGTTGTGCATATGATTTAAATTTTTGTAAAGGTACAAAAACTTGAGATTTTCCTTTCAAGAAGTAAATCAAGGTTATCTACTAAAGTTATAAATAAAGAGAAGAAACTACAAATTTTTACCAAATAAGAGATATTTTATCGGTCCATATACATCGACATGAACAAGTTGGGGTAGTTCACTTAGCATTGAGATCTTATCTTTTGGAAAGACCTTTTAGAATTATTTACCAAAAAGACACCCTTCGTACAACTAGTTTGGTTGGTCTACATATGGCAAGCCCTTCATCATTATTTTCTGAAGTTTGATAGTGTCAAATAGAACCTCAGGATTCTTGGGAACACCGGTGGTGCTAGGGCTCAAGACAATTCTAAAGGGGGAGTTGGATCATAAAGAAGAGTTTTTTCCTTTGTTTGAAGAGTAACAATCCTATCAGACTCATTCACATTGTTTTCCCTTTACTAGTAGAGGGTCCCGTGGTTCCTTTGCCATTGCGTTTCCAATGTTTAGTATTCTTTCCCACATCAAGACAAAGAAATCATTTCTCTTTTCAGTACGGGTTACTCCAATTGGTTATTCATACTAGTAAAGGAACTCTGGTGCCCAACCCTTGCTGGTAGTAAAACTCTATAATAGTTCAGTGACCCTATGTGAATGTCCTTCACATAGGACTTTGATATATAGCAATGGAAGCTTGAATGTCAAGCCAAAACTTCCTATTTTACATCGTGGGTACTTTAGGGATAACATTTCTTCTATTTTCTCCTAGAGTTGTCTAAAGCTCAAAATATTACTCTTCATACTTGGAATATAATAAACATAATTAATAAATTGATGACCACCATTTTTTATACAAATTAAAATCATATCTTTGCCGTCAATTTAAACTTTGGAATTATCTCCAATATGTGACTAAGCAGGTCGACAAGTTTTCGATCTCCCTAAATTTGTTTTTGTCGCCACATATGTGATTGTTTGCCACATTACCAAGATAACACATGTTGTTCTTCTTTCATTCTACTTTGTAAGAAAGCACAAAGTTTCCTCACATTTTTTTGATATTTTCATGAGAACTCAAACAATTACGAGCATAGGGCATATGCTTTTGGGAGTTGTAACATTGAACCCTTAATCTATCATTTTGTTTTCAATGACTTCCTCTACCACACACTTTTCCAAAATGACTCTTTTCTTTATTGTCAAGATTTTGATGCCTCGAATGCTTCCTTTACTCTATCACCGAGAACTTCGTTTGCTAAAACTTGCTCGATCAACTACTCCTCATTCTTGTTGTTTTTTTTCCCTTGTGAGCTTCTAGAGAATCCAACTGTTCATCACTTGTCATAATAGCTAAACTTCTAGACTATTCAATATCTATTACTACATAATCAAACTTTGAATGTAACGAGCAAAAAAAAATTTCATTGACATGAACATCTTCCATTCTGTCTTCATATATCTTCATTTGGTTCACAATGGCCAACAACCTTAAAATATTACATGTTTCTGGCTTAGTTCTTGTTGGGAATCTGGGAGAGTATAGGCAAATTAACAGACCCTAACAGTGAGGGTGTCAATTACTAACACCTATGACTATGAGATTTTTTTTACCAAAATTTAAATCATAAGGTAAGAATTGCAAGAACCCTCTAACTTTGAGGTCCATATTGATATTTACTGCTTTTTTTCTTTTTTCTTTTTTCTTGAACGTTTGGTCTCTTTAGCTCCATTTGAATCCTTGAGATTCTTTAACACATTAAAGTCATCTCCTCCATCTTGAGCATCATCACTATTGATATGCAAAATTTGAATATGATTCACCGTATCTACAGTGTTTTAAGAGCCATATCTAAGTAGGATATTATGGATCAATGAGGATAATATAATTCCCAAAAATTGATTCACTATATCTACAGTGTTTTTTATTGAATTGGTGGTGGAGAGAGTTAACAAAAGCATAGATGATGGTGAAGGTGGAGTGAGAATTCAATTGCGGAGGGAAGAGAGAAGGTTGTTCTTAAAAGTGTTGAATCATTTTGCGTATTAGTCCTTAAATGGCATTGACCTTTTCTTCTAAGCACTGAGTGTTGTTGCATGGTGATAGTGAGAGTGAGAATCAAGAATGCGTATAGAGGGAGAGATAGAGAGAATGAGCTGACAATTAAGTTTGATGTAACAGTCACGTGTCTTGTACATGATGTTTTTAATGAATCTTATGATGGCAAGTCTGAAATTACTCACAGTCATAAGTTCTGGGTGTACATTCTAAAAACAATTCAAGGTATTAATTTTATTTACAGTCTAAGTTTAGAGTCTAAATTACACTTTAGTAAAAACGTAGATGGTATCACATTTTATCCATGCAATAGATGTGAGCTAGAATACATGGTATCCATGAGACTCTTTCTAGGATCTAAATTTTGACCAAGCCTAACTGAGTTTACTTGTTTAAACTTGGCTATATTCTAGCCCACATTGTTTACTTGTTTAAACTTGGCTATATTCTAGCCCACATTTGCCCAACCATGCTCCTCTAGGGTTCATCAGGTGACCAATGCCTTGCACACCACTTGCACCTAGAGATAGCAAATGAATCAGTTGAGCCGAGTGGAGTTTAAAAAAATTCGACTCACCAAGCCTAGTCGAGCTTAAAAAGTCTGACTCACCGAGCCTAGCAAGTTCACCTAAAAAACTTTTCTGGCGCGATTTCAAATTCCATCACAATTTCATCTTTTAATCGAACCAACAAATTTTTGGAATGAGTGATAGCGTTCTTAAATGATAGCATATGTGATGTGCCACAAGGACCTACTTGTAGGCCCTCAGCTAAGTGAGTGATATGCCAAGAGGAGTCATCACTCAATTGCGAGCCAAATCCTTAGCCTTGGTTGAACCTTTAACTAATGAGTGTGTTCTTTTTGTAGGTGAAGCAACATATAACTACCTAAGGATGAAACCAAATGTTTGAAGACATGGAGAAGCTTTTCCACTTGCGTACATGGGAGCACTCCTCGGCCACTCCAAAATTAAAAGAAGGAATTTGTCTTTCTTGTGACAATTAATGTAACTTGAGCTTAGTTTTATTTCCTTTACAAAAAACTTTAGTATATTAATGTATTAAGTGACATGTAATGGATGAACATATGAAGGAGGAAAGAGTGACTGCATTTTGGAAAAAAGAGGGACCACTTGAAAGTGACCCTTGGAGAGAGAAGAGATTTGCCCAAAATGGCAAAACCATGGTGTACTCGGCTAAGTCATGTGGCCGAATACCCCTCCCCTTTTGAATCCCTTCTTTGACTAGTTACCAAACCCTAATTTGTAAGAAGAGGCATGATATTTAAATCATCCTCAAGGCCCCTCTTTAGGACTTTTGAATGAAAATTTGCGGAATAGTTTCAGCTTGTTGAAGCTC
Organism: Begonia masoniana; assembly: GCA_022432975.1. Taxonomy (NCBI): domain Eukaryota; kingdom Viridiplantae; phylum Streptophyta; class Magnoliopsida; order Cucurbitales; family Begoniaceae; genus Begonia; species Begonia masoniana. The sequence goes on along the minus strand of CM039512.1, from coordinate 29,261,811 downwards.
CCTCACTTCTTCTTCTCGGTGAGTCACATCCGAGAGTTAGAGTGATTTTTGTGTTTTCATTTTGTGAGAGCCAAAGTTGTTACATTTCTTTTGCAACATTTCTCCTTCCTTTCTTGGCGTAGAGAATCATCAGCAAAGTTGTATCCAATTCTCATCCAAAGCTAGTTAGAGTGCTCTTCTTCAAAATAAGTGCCAAAGTCAAGAGGTGCTGTTATTACCTCATTAGACCAGCAAACAGTCTTTCATCTATAACTTCTAAACCCCAGCGAGTTAGCCTCTGATATTTGGAGGGAAGTTTAGTGCCATACTTAGTAAGTACATGTTAAAATTTCAGATCATTTGGAGTGAAATTGAATATTTTATGCATATTGATTTTGGGGTGTTCTCGGCCCAAAATTATTGTTTTCAACTGAACCGACTTTGCTTGTGTTTAATTTTTAAGTAGAAACACGTCATTTGGTATCAGAGCTTTGCTCTTTCCTTGTTGTTTTTTCTGTGTTCTTGATGTATTTTGGTGGACTAAAATGATGACAAAATATCCAAATAAAACTGAGAGCCGAATGCTCAACCTCCTTTAGCAACAATCCCGAAACAAGGAGAATCTAGTTTTCAATGAAAGCTAGATGAATTGAACCACAAGCTTGAGAACATTAGTCAATGGATGATGGAGATGAGAAACCAGCATATGAGGGTTCCTCAAACCCTTTTGCCTAGGAGAAGACACAAAAATCTTAGGAGGAGGTTTAATCAAAATGTGACTGAAGAAGAGTAAGAATCCGAGAATGAGGAGTTTGATAATCCACATGCTAAGCATGGCCCTAATGAGGAATTGAAGCATGTGAAGGTATCCATTCTCTCTTTTAATGTTTCATGTAATGGTGATATGTTCTTGGATTGGGTGGATAAAGTAGAGAAGATATTTGACTACTATAACTATTCCGAGAAGACAAAATTACAACTAGTGTCTCTAGAATTGACTGGATATACTAGTTTATGGTGGGACAATTTAAAGGCACAAAGGAGGCGTGAAAATGATGATGCTATTGTGACTTGGAGAGTTATGAAGTCTTTGATGAGAAAGAGATTCGTGCCAAGCCACTACAAGCAAGAGGTTTTTTTACAAATGTAAAATTTGAAGCAAGGTTCACAATCGGTTGAGGATTACCTAACCGAGTTTGAAACCCTCAAGATTAGGAGTGGATTGGAAGAGCACAATGAGCAAGTGATTGCAAGGTTCATAAGGGGTTTGAATAGAGAGATTAGTGATGTTGTGGAGCTATAAACTTTGGAGACCATGGATGTCGTTGTTCAACTTGCTTTAAAGGTTGAAAAGCAAGTGAATAGAAAAGGAAAATGGGTTGGTAATCGGTTTCCTTCAAAAACTAAGAGTTCTTACAAACCACCATCTAAGGTGGATGATAAGAAACCTTTTATAAAGAGTTAACCTACAACGGGGATAGAAGACAAGAAATTGGTAGAAGATGGCACTCGGCCAAGATCAAGAGAGATAAAGTGCTTTAAGTGTCTTGGACTTGGACACAAGGCTTCTCAATGTCCCAATAGAAGGGTTATGGTTTTTAGAGAAAGCACCGGTGAGATAGTTAGTGAAGATGAGCAAGAGAAAGGTTCTAGTGAGGACCTTGAATCTCAAGAGAAGATGTTCCATGTAATACCCCAGATTTTTCAGGTTAATTTAATTAATTTAAATTAGGTTAGCTATTGGGTTAATTAAATTATTCTCGGGAGTTTCGGTAGAGGAGTTAAACCAAGGGTGAGGTGATAGTCAATTCATAGAAATTTAACGGTCAAAGAATGAGATTTAATGAAGTTTCAGAGGGGCCAAATTCATGAGAGGGCAAACGGTAATTAGCTATTTTAAATTATGTTTTAAGAGAAAACATTAGGTTTTCTCTTAAAACAGCATAATGGTTTCGAAGAAGCCATTCTATTGTGCGAACGCTGGAGGCCCGAACAGAGATGGGGGGAAGGGTAGTGATCGATGAGCTGTTCATCGCAGTTTCTGACGTTCTCCAGCCAGATGACGGCGACAAGCGGGTTCTGGTTGTTTCGCGCACGAACCGACCGGTAAGGCCTGTTTTCTTGCCCTGTTTTGGTTCTGTTCATGGCCGAAGGTGACGAGTTGATTTGAGCTCTGATCACCGGCCAAAATTGGCTGCTTCTGGCATAGGTTTGCCAACTCTTGGACCGGCTATGGTCGCTTGGCCGTGAAGAGCCCTGTTTGGGCGAAAAGCAGCAAGTCTTGTTTTGGCATTTCGAGTTTTTGCTGTGTGTAGCCTCAAGATTTTGGTTAGATTATGCTAATTGAGGTAAATGTGGTTGATTGGTGAGGAAACGGGTGGGAATCGATGAAACATCAAAAAAGGGAATTTTGAACCATTAGGCCCAGTTCTCTTTTTGGGGGTTTTGACCTAGCTACGGTTATTTGTTTTAAATTTCCATTTGGCAGGTTAAACAAGATTATTAGAGGAGTATGTGGTCGCTAGAATCATTCAATTCTGTTAGCCAACACGAAAGTTATGCGCGTCTAAAGTTTCAGGATAGTTTTTACCAAACCAAAATTAGTGGCATGTATAGTTGGGTTTTAGTTGGGTTTTAGTTGGGTTAGGCTACAAATAGTAGTTTGAGAGTGAATTGGAGAATGTAAACTTGATTTTAATGAAGTTTGAATTTTTGTCTTAGGTCGAGCCGTGGGTGGACAGGGAACCGAGCAAACCCAGCGAGCTAGGACGCAAGGTAATTAGTAGTGTGGGTGTAAATGCCTAAGAGTCACTCAGAAGAGTCTACACCACAGCTGTTTGCATGTTGTGAGTCATGTGTATGTCGTGAGTAGTCAGTATATGATGTGTATGTGTAGTCGTTGTTAGTGGTATGTTGCGGGTCAGTTATATGTAGGTTGTGAGCCTTGTGTAGGCGGTGGGTCAGTTGTACGTATGTTGTGTGTCTTGTGCAGGTTGTGGGTAAGTTGTATGTAGGTCGTGAGTCTTGTGCAGGTTGTATATATGTTATGAGTCTTGTGCAGGTTGTGGGTAGATTGTATGTATGTTGTGAGTCTTGTGCAAGCTGTGGGTCAGTTGTATGTATGTTGTGCGCCTTGTATAGGTTGTGGGTAGATTGTATGTAGGTTGTGAGTCTTGTGCAAGTTGTGGGTCAGTTGTACGTATATTGTGAGTCTTGTACAGGTTGTGTGTAGATTGTATGTAGGTTGTGAGTCTTGTGCAGGCTGTGGGTCAGTTGTACGTATGTTGTGAGTCTTGTGCAGGTGGTGGGTCAGTTGTACGTATGTTGTGAGTCTTGTGCAGGCTGTGGGTCAGTTGTACGTATATTGTGAGTCTTGTGCAGGTTGTGAGTAGATTGTATGTAGGTTGTGAGTCTTGTGCAGGCTGTGGGTCAGTTGTAGGTATGTTGTGAGTCTTGTACAGGTTGTGGGTAGATTGTATGTAGGTTGTGAGTCTTGTGTAGGCTGTGGGTCAGTTGTATGTAGGTTATGCGTCTTGTGCAGGTTGTGGGTAGATTGTATGTAGGTGGTGAGTCTTGTGCAGGCTGTGGGTCAGTTGTACGTATGTTGTGAGTCTTGTGCAGGTTGTGGGTAGATTGTATGTAGGTTATGAGTCTTGTGCAGGCTGTGGGTCAGTTGTATGTATGTTGTGCGTCTTGTGCAGGTTGTGGGTAGATTGTATGTAGGTTGTGAGTCTTGTGCAGGCTGTGGGTCAGTTGTACGTATGTTGTGAGTCTTGTGCAGGTTGTGGGGATTGTATGTAGGTTTTGAGTCTTGTGCAGGCTGTGGATCAGTTGTACGTATGTTGTGAGTTTTGGGCACGTTGTGGGTCGTAGGTATGCATGTGATATGATGTGATGTGATGTGATATGTGGGTGCAGTCGTTGTGAGTACGTCATGGTTAACATGCATCAAGTTTTAAAAGCTACGCAAAATGTTCTAAGCATGTTTTTAAGCTCGGGAGAGTAGTTGATGTGAGGTATGGTGTGGACAGGCAATAGTGGGCTGGAGTGTGACTGTGGGCCCCCTTCCTGGATGAGTTGGAGCGGTGGGGACGTGCTGGTGGTAGTACGGTGCATTGGCCGACTGCCCTGGGCGGTTGCACTTCGAGTCGAGACAGTGGCTGGAGTGTGACTGTGGGCCCTGCTTCTGGGACGAGCTGGAGCGGTGGCGACATACTGGTGGTAGTGCGGTGTATTGGCCGACTGCCCTGTACGGTTGCAATTCGAGTCGAGACAGTGGCTGGAATGTGACCTGCGGGCCTCGTTTCTGGGACGAGCTGGAGCGGTGGCGACGTGCCAATGGCAGTGTGGTGTATCGTCCGACTGTTTCTTGCGGTTACATTTCGAGTCGGGACATGGGGTTTTTGGGTGTGACTTTGGACCCCGTTCCTGTTGGAACCGGGACGGCAGTGACGTGTCGGTAAACAGTGCTGTGTGCGGACTGACTGCCCGGTACGGTTATATTCCAAACCTCGGTGAGATGCGATGCGATGAGATGATGACAACGTGTGTAGAGACATGCATGTGTTAGGATTTGCATAACATGCTTCACGTTTATTTTTCAGCACTCTACTTACTAAGCTTTGAGCTTATAGTGTGTTTTGTGGTGTAGGTACTGCTGAGTGGGAGGGTGAATACCGAGAGCTTGACCAGGAGTAGATGGCAGTTGGTGGCAGTTGGTGACGTACAACCAGGGCCCCAATTGATGGCTGTGTTAGGGCGACCCGACCCAGGTGGAGCTGTGGCTCGATATTTATAGGGAGTAGGGCTTCTCTTTGTTTTATTTTGTGAGGGTATGGTTTAGTGGTTGTATATAGTCATAGTTAAGGGTGATGTGTCACCCTATACTGTGAATTTTCTTCATTTTGAGGTTGATAGTACAATCTTTCTACTGATATGATGGTGATTGTCTAGAGATTTCGTATGTTGGTTAGATGGTTAGAAATATTCTGGATCTGGTTGAGGATTTAATTCGTTTGTAGGTACCTAGTATTTTGGGGGCGCCATTTTCAGGCGTTACTCTGTCGAAATTTTTGGGGAGGACGCCGTGGTGCTTAACGGTTAGGATTAAGGAAAATTAGTGAGTCTAGGCAGCTAGGTAAGACATAAGAGAGCTTCAGGAGGTTAGTTTTAAATTTTGCTGCGTGAGTTTTATTGGAAGATATTTCTAGCGTTGGAAGTTTAAGTAAATGGGATAGTTGAGAGAGTCGTTAGATCAGAGCAGTCCCTGTGCGCACCGGGAACCCGGGTAGGTTTTCGGGGCGTTACATTCCTTGGGTCACTCTTGATGGTCATCCGGCGAGTTCTCGTGTCACAAGCAAATGATGAGGATTGTCAAAGAGAAAATATTTTTCATAGTCGTTGTTTAATCAAGGATAAGGTGTATTCTCTCATAATTGATGGGGGAGTTGCGCTAATGTTGTATCTGGAGACCTTGTAGAGAAATTGGGATTAGAGACAACCCTACATCTGAACCCTTGCAAGTTGAGGTGACTAAATAATCGAGAGGACATTAAGGTCTCCAACCAAGTATACATTGACTTCACAATCAGGGGATACAAGGACAAGGTTCTTTGTGACGTAGTGCCGATGAGTGCTAGTCACATTTTGTTAAGGAGGCCTTGGTAATATGAACGGAAGGTGTCCCATGACAGATACTCCAACTACTACTCATTCAAGTCAATCAAATTAGCATTACTCAAACCGAAGCAAGCGGCTATAGATGAGGAGCTAAGAAATGATGGAAGGTCAAAGTCAACACTTTTCATGTCTAAGAATGAGCTAAGGAAGTCTCTTATAAATGGAGGACCTTTGATTTTGATGATGTTTCGTGAAAGGATAGAGGAATTGGGAGAAATCCCGAGAGGGGTTTGGACACTCTTGAACCAATACCAAGACGTGTTTCTGGAAGAGTTACCTCAAGGATTATCATCCCTTAGGGATATTTAGCACCATACTTACAACCGGGAGTAGTGCTACCAAATCGGCCCTCATATAAAATGAACAGAGAAGAGGCGAAGGAACTACACAAGCAAGTTCAAGAGTTGCTTAAGAAGGGTTAGATCCGAGAATCCATGAGCTCTTATACAGTTCCTACACTATTAGTTCTAAAGAAGGATGAGACGATAAGGATATGCGTTGATAGTCGGGTCATCAATCAAATTATCATCAAGTATAGATTTCTCACTCCTAGAATTGAAGACATGTTGGATGAACTTAATGGGGCTTCAATCTTCTCCAAGGTAGATTTGAAAGTGGCTACCATCAAATTCTGATGAAAGAAAGAGATGTGGAAAACGGAATTCAAAACTAAGTATGGCTTCTATGAATGGTTAGTGATATCTTTTGTCCTTTCTAATGCTCCTAGTACATTTATGAGGCTTATGCATTTTGTTTTTAAAGATTTCTTGGGAAAATTCATAGTGATCTATTTTTTATGACATTTTGGTATATAGCGTGGATTGCAACTTATGTTTGAATCATCTTAAAATCTTATTTGATACACTTAGAGATGCCAAATTATATGAAAATCTCAAGAAGTGCTCTTTTGTGCAAGAGAGGTTCATTTTCTCGGTTTCATCATTACCAAAGAAGACATGGAAGTGGATGAATCCAAAATTGAAGCTATAAGGGATTGGCCGACCCCAAAAGGAATTTCAGAGGTAAGAAGCTTTTATGGTTTAGCTTCATTTTATCAAAGATTTATTAAGAACTTTAGCTCGATTGTGTCCCCTTTAACCGATTGCGCCAAGAAGGGAGTGAAATTTTGTTGAACTCAAGCTTGTCAACAAAGCTTTAAGTTAATCAAAGAGAAGCTTTGTTATATCCTTATCCTTGTACTACCCAATTTCAACAAGGTTTTTGAAGCAGAATGTGATGCTATTGGAATAAGATTGGAGCATTACTTATACAAGAAGGCAAGCCACTCACCTATTTTAGTGAGAAGCTCAAAGGGGCTACTTTAAACTACTCTACGTATAACAAGGAGTTTCTAGCCGTCATTTGGGTCCTTGAGGTTTGACAACATTCTCTATTCCCGAAGGATTTTATTATTTACACCGATCAAAAAGCTCTTAAATACATCAAAAGCCAAAAGAAAGCTAAATAGGAGATACGCTAAATGGGTGGAATTTCTTGAGCGTTACCCTTACATCCTCAAATACAAGAAAGGGGAAACAAATGTGGTGGCTGATGCACTTTCTAGAAGATATGTCCTTCTAACCGAATTGAGTACTAGATTCTTGAGTTTTGACTGGATCAAGGGAGCTTATGAAGGATACCAAGATTTTAGCCATTGGTATGAATTAAGTAAGAAAAAGACCGAGTGTGGCTATTATTTGATGGATGTATACCTCTTCAAAGAAGTAAAATTATGCATTCCAAGTGGTGGAATCCGAGAATCTTTAATCAAAGACGCTCACGGGGAAGGTTAGCAAATTATTTTGGAGAAAAGAAGACTTTGGAAGCTCTCATGGAACACTTTTATTGACCATATTTACTTAGAGATGTGCATAAGGTGGTGGAAAAATGCATAGTGTGCAAGAGGCAAAGAGGCTGAATTCTTCCTCACGGACTCTACTTACCTTTACCGGTTCCTAGTTATCCTTGGGAAGAGGTGAACATGGACTTTGTCTTGGGGCTTCCTTGCACACCTCATTCAAAAGAGTCAATCTTGGTAATAGTAGACAGGTTTTCAAGATGACTCATTTCATAGCTTGCTCTAAGACAGGTGACTATATCCACATAACCAAACTATTCTTCAAGGAAGTGGTGCGCATGCACAGAATACCAAAGTGCATAGTGTCGGATAGAGATACCAAATTCTTGAGTGCGTTTTGGAAGACTTTATGGAGCAAATTGGGCCCCTAGCTACTTTTTAGCACATCATTCCACCCCCAAATCAACGGACAAACCGAGGTGGTGAATAGAACAATGGGTGTTTTGCTAAGAAGTATAGTAGGCAAGAAGCTATCCGATTAGGACTTACAACTCCCCTATATTGAATTTTCCTATAATCAGAGTCATCACTAGACCTTATCCCTTTACCCATAAAAGACATGGTCAATCTTAGTGGAGTAAGTAAAGCTGAACAAGTGAGAACCTTGCATGAGAAGGTTAAGAAGAACATCCAAAAGAAGAATGATCCTACGCCAAGCACGCTAACCGCGGTAGGAAAGAAGTCATTTTCGAGGAAGGCGATCTAGTATGGTTCCATTTAAGGAAGGAGAGGTTTCCTAAGCAAACAAAATCCAAAATTCTCCCTAGGGTCGATAGACCGTTCAAGATAGTGGAGACGATCAATAATAATGCATACAAGCTTGAGTTACAGGGAGAATACAGAGTATCTACCACTTTCAATGTACAAGACCTATCCTCATACATTGGGGAAGAGATCAAGCAAGAAGCAGAAGCAGAAGCACATTTGGAATTGAGGTCAAATCCTCATTTACCCAGGAAGGATGATGTGCCAAGAGGAGTTATCACTCGATCACGAGCTAAATCCTTGGCCTTGGCCAAACCTTTAACTAATGAGTGTGTTCTTTTTGTAGGTGAAACAATATATAACTACCTAAGGATAAAACCAAATTGATGTGCTGCAAGAAGCAATCACACGCTCCCGAGCCAAGAAATTAATTAATATTTATATTCATGTTGTAGGTGACATATTCAAGGATAAGATAGAGCTTACATCTAGTATGCAAGACAAAGAAAGACCTTTCCATGCGTTATATTGGAAGCAACCCAAAGAGAAGACCTCAAACATTGAAGAAGGAGTTTGTTCTCCTTAAACAAATTATGTAACTTAAATTAGCTCTAATTTTGACTTTTAAATACTTAGTAGTTTGCATTAATAAGGAGTGCATGGCTACATGCAAAGAGAATAAGCGTCGTTGCATGGATGCATGCGTGGGAGGATACAATTGGAATATCACAAGTGGTGAAAGCGGCATGAGGAAGAGGCGTGCGTGGTAAGCGTTAGCAACCTCATTTCAGCCGAGGGTTTCCAAAACCCTCATTTTCTCTTTGCTGCTATTTTTAACCTAATTATCATTTTGTAAGGGAGTATTTAAACCCTCCTTATGACCATTATTTTGGGGGCAAAAATTTTGATAAACTTTTGCTAAAGCATTTTGCTCTCAAACGCCGAGGTTTGTTCAAGCATCTGCGCGACGCCTTTCATCCGAGTGGTTGTCAATTATTGTTTTCCATCTTTATGAGTTTAGTGGAGAACTCTTACTCTTGCATCCTTTTCTACTCTCTTAGTTGAAAGTAGACATCTTCATAAAGTTGCATAAACCCTCATATTCAGATTGTTGAAGTGTTTCTTCGGAAGAAGTTACCACACCCGAAAGGTGCACAATTATCACCTCTTTGGACCAACATCAGTGTTCTGATCACAACTTCTTCATCTTGACAAATTAACGTCTAAAATTTTCAGAGATTTACATCAACATATCAAGTAAGATTATGTTAAATTTTCATATTATTTGGAGTTGAATTACTACTAAATATTCTGCTTGGAATCTAGTAAACTTTTAGTGATTATTAATTGGATATCCGAGAGGGATCTAGTACTTGTACTAAAACACAAGTTGTCATACTTGATTTGTGTCACAAATGCTCAATACATGGAGAAGCCTTTCTACTTGCTTACATGGGAGCACTCCTCGGCCACTCCAAGATTAGAAGAAAAAATTTGTCTTCCTTGTGACAATTAATGTAACTTGAACTTAGTTTTATTTTCTTTAAAAAAAACTTTAGCATATTAATGTATTAGGTGACATGTAATGGATGAAAATATGAAGGTGGGAAGAATGACTGCATTTTGGAAAGAAGAAAGACCACTTGAAAGTGACCCTTGGAGAGAGAAGGTATTTGCCGAAAATGGCAAAACCATGGTGTACTCGGCTAAGCCATGTGGCCAAGTACCCCTCCCCTTTTGAATCATTTTTTTGACTAGTTACCAAACCATAATTTATAAGAAGATACATGGTATTCAAACCATCGTTAAGGCCCATCTTTAGGACTTTTGAATGAAAATTTACAGAATAGTTTCAGCTTGTTGAAGCTCCCTCACTTCTCTTCGTCGGTGAGTCACATCCGAGAGTTATAGTGATTTTTGTGTTTCCATTTTGTGAGAGCCAAAGTGGTTGCATTTCTTTTGCAACCTTCCTCCTCTCTTTCTTTGCGTGAAGAATCATCAGTAAGATTATATCCAACTCTCATCCAAAGTTAGTTGGAGTGTCATTCTTCAAAAGAGGTGACAAACTCGAGAGGTGCTGTTATTACCTCCTCATACTAGCAAGCAATCTTTCGTCCATAATTTTTCAACCCCAAAAAGTTAGCCTCTCATTTTTGAAGGAAAGTTTACTAACATACTTGGTAAGAATGTGTTAAAATTTCAGATCACTTGGAGTGAAATTGAAGGTTTTATGTATATTGGATTTTGGGGTGTTCTTAGCCTAAAATTATTGTTTTCAACCGAACTGACTTTGCTTGTGTTTACTTTTTAAGTAGAAGCACCTCAGTGGGTCACTAACCTTTTTATCTCTCTCTTGACATGATATTAACTTCAAAATATCTTGGAGGAAGTATCAAATCTTATGGAAAAAGAGTTATCAATGAAAGATGTATTTTGGGAGTCTAGCTTGGAAACTGAGGAATGAAGAGTCTCATCTCAAGATCAACCTAATTGGAAGCTAATCTCTCCCAAACCTGAAGATAGTGATTGAGCGGCCTTCCTAAGGGTTTACCTTGTTGTCCTTAATGTTATTTTAATTTATTAGTTGATGGTTTATTTGTGAAAGTTGTTTTGGACTAAGTATTGCATGTGTTTGTCACTCGCCTAGTGCATGGTTAGCTGATTAGGGGTGTCTTTTCTTGCTTTTCTTTAATTGGTCTTCCAATTTTGTAACCCTAATTTTGGGGCATATATAAGCTTCTTTTAGAGCTGGTTTTTAGCAGCCAAGTTGAATCAAAGAAATCCATTTTCTTGTTTGGAATACTTTCCGTACAACAACACCTTCCCTTCGGATAATTTAAAACCAATAGTGTTGTGTGCAAAATTTTGTTTGATCTTTTGTGAGTTTTATCAAACTATCATACTATTACAACTTTCTCATACACATTTTTGTGAAGTCAATTCATAGCAAGGTTGTACAAAACCTTTGAAGTTGGAGTGTGCTCTTCCACAAGAGGAGCCCTAGGAGATATAGTCACGGTTGTGGTGGCTAGTCGGACCAACTTGTGTCTCTTCATCTATAGCTTTCACTTCCCTTCAATTTTGTCTACAATTTATGGAGGGAGTCATCCTCACTTACTGTAATACTCAAAATTTATCATGTAATTATCCATATTGCATCCTCATTCCTTTAAATTAACTAAAATTAATTTAAGTTATAGAGATTAGATTCTTAAAAGAAAAGGAATGAGGAGGCAAATAACGTTGAAGACAAGGGAGAAGAAAGGAAGGTGATTGAAGAAAATAGGATGGAGGTTTGGAAGAAAATAAAAGAAATGAGAGAGGAGTAGAAAAACAAATGATGGTTGACGTTGCAGGAAGAGAAAAGAAGAGAAAAGTTTGAAGGAGTCAAACTTTGAGATATTGTTGTTTGAAAGGTAATTTTGGCAAATTTTTGGATTAGGTAAATGATACTTATCCTTTTGAAAACAACATTTCATTGTGATTGGTGATCCTCTTCTCCACGGCAGAAACTCCTCTTTCTCTCCCCTCCCTAAAGAATTCTCCCACGGTGAACCCTCCTTCAATCTCTCAAATTTCTCTAGATTTTTCAAGGTAACATGATTTTAGGTTTGGATTATGAATTTCATGAGTTATAGATTTATAAACTTTGGAGTTTGGTTGAGTTTATGTGAGATGTTATAAACCCTAATCCTCAATGCATGAAAATGGTGGATGTTTCTCTATTTCTTGGTTGTGTGAGGTTTAATTTGGATTGGAGAGTAGTTTATGGTTTGAAATCAAGAAAGAATATCAAGTGATGCATGAACGTTAAAATGGTAAAATTACAGGGCATTTTGTAATTCTGGAATTTTGGTTTTGTGAGTTGGTTTTCTTTGATAAATTGATTTGATCATGGTACAGTAGACCCTCTAAGAAATCCATAGCCGTTGGAATTATCGAATTTGGTTATGTATAGCAAAAAATATGGAATTTTGAAGTTTGGTCACTTTGCGTTGGAAATTCTGAAAATTTGTGTATGTAATGGTTCAATTTTCATGCTTGTTAAAAAGAAATTTGAGTACATTGCCGAAATTGAACACAGAACACGAGGTAAGTGCATGTTTACATATGCTTGCCCGATTGGCCTACACCACAAAAAGTTAAGAGGTTGATGGCTAGAATGTGGATTTTGGAGATATTAGTTTGAGAGTTTTGGTTTGGGTAGAAATTCTAGGTTGTGAGTGAGTTTATTTATGCTAGTTGTTTGTTTAATTGATGATTTGTTTACCAGTTTATTATACGCTTATAGCATTCGAGGATATGAGTATGTGACATGTATTCATACATCATGATTTTTCCAAAGCATAGAAAACGATTTTATACATGTGTTTTCATGTAAACAAGAGCAAAAGAATACAGTACAGTAAAATACGTAATAGTTATTGTGCGTAGGGAACTGAGTCTGGTAGTTCTGCCAAAGGAACCAGTTTCGTCAGAGGAACTGTTAGATATGTCATTCAACTTCCCCTAGAGTGTTAGATGGTCATTCCGTCAGAGGGACAATAGTCCTCTAGAAGCAGTATCCCAATAACTCATGTCATGCAAGAAAATAATGAACAGATCCAGTGCATGTTTTATGAACAACATAGCTTATTCATGAGCATGCATGCATTCTTCATTTCATACATCACTTACTGAGTATTAGGCTCATCAGTTTACTTTGTGGTGTAGGTGAGATTGACACAGGTGAGGACTTTGATCCTCAGGTGGATTGGCAGAGCAGCTAGTGGAGGACGTCCATGGGATGTGCTTGTAGATGTTGGGGCAATTTTGACCTGTGGGCCAGCCTACATGTATTTTGGTAAAGGTGTATAGACAGATGTTTTAATTTTAGTTAGATGATGGGCTTACTTGTAAGTTTACGATTTTGCTACGTTTTGTGAGCATAATAGGGATTTCTATCATTTGGTTACTTAAGGAAATGATGTTGTGTTTTGTTGAGATATATGTTGAATTAGGTTTATTTATAGTTGAATGGATGATTGGTGGCATGATTTTAGGTTAAAGAATGATATTTTTGATGAAGTTATAGGTGATGGAAAGTGGATTTAAGTCATGGTAATTTTTATGGAAGTTTTTAGGGGTAGGATGAAGAAAAGAAGGAAAAGAAAGAAGAAAGGGAGCGAGCTGGGTGCATTTAGAAGGAAAAACCAGAACTAGAGCCGATCGGTCACCCGTTTTGGGCGATCGATCGGCCAAATTACTATTTTTTGTGGTTTGGCAGTAAGGTAGCCGATTGATCGGCTAAACATTGTTCACGTACTGTTCACGCATTGTTCACGAACTGTTCACGGGTACTGATCACGTGTAAAAAAAAAGGGAATTTTTTTTACGTAGTTTATGCGATGTTTTCTAATAGGATTTCATGCGTTTTGGAGAATTTACATACGTTTTAATATTTTATTTAAATTTTCTTAGAAAGTTTCACGATAAGTCAAGTTAGTGAGGGCCGAGTTACGGGTTTGTACACTTACAGCGAGTGAAGTTGCCCAAAAATAACGTCAAGGCAATTAATATTGATTGAGTTATCATATTCCCAAATCGGGTCCGATTTTCGGCTAAAAGGTGCGATACGATTTTCCAACAGCCCTTACCATTTCCGTCATATCTTCCTATTCTCGTGGCTTTTGTTCGAGATATTTGAAGAAATTCTTCCTCACATATTACTATTGTTTCTGTCCAACATTCAAGTGGAGAAGATTCAAATTGACGAAGTTATTGCATTCTCAAATCAACCCCTGAGATCTACTTAGAATTCGTGTTGACCGCAAAGTTGCTATCTTTCCATTTTGCTAGCCAAGATCATTATTCGAATTGTCAATCAAAGAAAACGACGAACCAGTCTTGGTTCAAACCTAACAACAAGTTGCAAGATAATTGTGAACTACCCCAGCCAGAACTCGGTGCTAAAGAATACCGTCCAATTTTGGATGGAAACAAAATTCTTACTCCATCCAATGACAAAGAGCGTTTAAAACTGCACTCAATGATATGGGTTCCGTCATTCATAACATAGACGACATACAAAAAATGGAATGGGAAAATCGTGTGAAGCCGCGCTAAAATCACAACGGGGATAAATTGCGTCAAGAAGTGTTAAGATGTTCTTTTTACCGGCGAACGAAAGCTCGCCGATTTTTTTTTCTCTGATTACTCCTCATTTTCTCAGAGTTTGTTCGGTGACTTTGCTTGCGGAGTCATCTTGTAGCTTTTGAATTTTGTAGATGAAATAGAGAAAGAGAGAGAATGAGAAGGAAAAAAAAATCGAAGTAGAAGATGGAGAAATCGAGGAAGAGAAAAGTGAGAAGGAAAACAAAAAATAAACAGTTTAACGAAAAAAATATAACTGATCTTAACGACAAGGTACGTAGCTAATAGCTCACACTAAAATGTGTTAGTTGTCTAAATTAAAAGTTTAAGTTGTCAATTACAAATATGTTCTTACTTTAAGGTTGGTTTTCATGTTTACTCTAAAAAAATAAAGAGTTGTGGCCAAAATAAAATTTTTTAATATGGTGCATATTGTTGGTGATCTTGAAATAAAATTGACAATCATGATTAAAAAAACTATTTTATGGTGGTAAGGAGCCCTTGGATTAGAAAATAAAATTTACCATCTAGAATAAATCTATACTTTTAATGCGTTATGAAAAATAACTCTTGGATAAAAGTTCGAAGAGGAGAGAAAAATATGATAGTAGAGGAACCTTCCCCTCCATCACCACCGATTAGGGGTGAGCAAAAACCGGACCGAATCGAAAACCGGATTGGAACCGAATTTTTGGTCCAATTCTGGGTGGTTTTGTATTTTAAAAATTTTAAATTTGGTTTTTTGTAAGAGAACCGAAAAATTCGGTTCGATTTTCGGGTTTAGGGAGACAAACCTGAAAAAAACCAGGACCGAATTTCTTGCCTAATTTCTCTGCGAAATTCGTGGTCTTCAGTTTCACTCTTCGAAAATCAGGGCAAACTTCGCTCTCTGCGAAGTGTGAACCCTCGCCAGTCACCCAGCGCCGAACCCCCATCGCCGACGCCAACGCCGACGCCGACGCCGAGCCCAGCCACTCTCTGTCTTTCTCTTCTCGCACTTCACAGTCGCTCGCCGCCCAAGCCCCAACCACTCTCTCTGCTCGCACCTCGCATCGCAGCACCGTGTCCGTCTTCGTCAGATTGAAGGAAGAATTGAGTCACCGACGCCGATTAAGGTAAGCTCTTGCTTCATTTGCCGGTAGATTTTCACGAAGATTGATTTTCTCCTGTAGTTTCTTCAAACTGTTTTTTTTTTCCAGTGATTTTCTCTTTTTTTTTTTGCTTTGCAATTGCTGAACAATGTGTGTGATTGATTTTCTCTGGAAAGTTTTGTTTTTTGTTCTCTGTTGATGCTCCTTTTATTGTTATTCACTGTGATGTTTGTGTGCTTGATATCAATGAACCGAGTCATTCATGAAATTTTCATCCTTTTGAGATTTTAAAAAAATAAAATTAAAATGAGAAAACCGAATTCGGACCAGAACCGGAATCGAAAATCTAGTCCAAATCTGGTCCAGTCCTTAAAAAAATTAAAACAGTCCTGGTCCTGAAAATTGAAAACCGAATTTTATTAATGCAGTCCCAATTTTCTCAAAAATC
The DNA here is from genome assembly GCA_022432975.1 of Begonia masoniana. Taxonomy (NCBI): domain Eukaryota; kingdom Viridiplantae; phylum Streptophyta; class Magnoliopsida; order Cucurbitales; family Begoniaceae; genus Begonia; species Begonia masoniana. Next base: position 29,245,919 of record CM039512.1, on the reverse strand, counting down.
GGACCGGACCGGTTTTTGCTCACCCCTACCACCGATTAACTGAAAACTAGGGGTGGGCGGAACCGAAACCGACCCGAGAAACCGAATCGAACCGAGCCTTCGAGTCGGGTCAGTTCAGGTGAAGAATTGATTTGTTTGAGTTCGGGTCGGGCTCACCTATATGTGTTTGGGTTCGGTTCGGGTGGAGGCCAAACCCGAACCGAACCTGAAAAACCGAACCTATTGCTGATTAGGGATTTAGGGTGTCGAAGACTCGAAGTGTCGGGAGTGGCCGAGTTCGAACTCCTCCTCGTCGTCGCTCTCGCTCAACTCCTCCGGCTCCAGCCAGCGTTCACTCCAGCGATCGCGACAGACGATCGACGAGGCGAGTCGGCGACGACTCCTCGCCCTCGGCGCTCCAGCGGCAGCGACAGAGGATTGACGGCCACGGGTGACGGGCTGACTTCTCCTTGGTGACGAGTGACAACTGACAACTCCTCGCTCCGATTCACGCTCCGGCTCACTGTCCCGCCTCCGATTGCGCTCCGGTTTATCAATATCAGCTGCCTCCCGTCGGTTCGTGTATACAACTCACAGTGAATAGATTCTCAAGCTTGCTTTTCACGAGGTAGTATTCTTGCTTTAGTTGTTGCAGACATCCATGGCACCTGCACACTTCTTTCTTACACATTCTAAAGTGGAAAAACTTCATTTGTTAAAAACATTCTTAACACTTGTTTTATTCCGTGGACATGAAACTGTTTAAGATGTTACTTGTTAGTTTCAGTCATTTTAATTTATGCTAATTTCTTAAACAAACTAGTCGGAGATCTGGGCTGTTGAAGAAACTACTATATTAGTACCATAACTTGAAGGAGCAAATTAATGTAAAATTTCTCCTATGCTTAAACAACATCTAAAACTGTTCTTTTGTGAAGGTGAACAATAAACAGTGGCCTCTCTTTGATGACTGAAAAAGTCTCTCAGTTTCCTTGCTTTGCTATTTTTAATATTTGCAACGTGCTCAAGTTCATAGCACAGAACGATTAGATCTTGTGGTTCTACCACACGCTTGAATGATCTACATGTAAATATGTAATGGTTTTTGTTTGAAGCGGGAAAAATGAAAGTTGAGTTTGCAGAGGAAAAAATATTCTGTTTATATCATCTGTTCGCAATGACAATGCTTAGTTGCTGTAGCTTTTCTGACTGTTTATGACAAGATGTATTGTTTTTCCAGGTTTGAGGGGGAACGAACATGCCCATTGTTATTATTTCGGTTTGGACGTTTGGTTCGGTTTTGGACTGAACAGAACCGATCAAATGGAGCAGGTCAACGTGGTCAAACGGAGAAGGTCAACGTGGCGAAAACCGACTCGAACCGAATCGACCCGAACCGAAGTTTTCGGATCAGGTCTGGTTTACGTTCTTCGGGTTCGGTTTCGGGTTCGGTTTCGGTTTCTGAAACCGAAACCGAAGAGGTCGGGTCAGTTCGGTCCAAAACCGAACCGAACCCGACTTTTGCCCAGCCCTACTGAAAACTCCAATCCCATTTCTCTCTGCTCCGAGATTAGTTCATCTTCTCCAATGCGTCGCAGCGATCACATCAATTCCTCCCTTCCAGACGAGCTTCTTTTTGAAATCTTTCGCTTACTCGATTCCAAGTCCACCCGCGACGCTTGTTCTCTCGTCTGTAAGCGCTGGTTCGACCTCGAACGTCTTACTCGCACCTCCCTCCGAATAAGCGCCACTGGCAAGCCTGATCTCTTCGTCAGCCTCCTCGCCCAACGTTTCGTTAATGTCAAGAGCGTCCGCATTGATGAGCGTTTATCCATCTCCGCCTCCTCTCTCCCAGTAACCCACCACTTCCTGCCCGTCTTTATAGTTTCATTTCGTTTTAATTTTAGATTTGTCAAATTTGAGCTTTCACGAATTATTTAAGGACGCCTCCTATTTTCTCGAATTTGTTTATAGTGTAATGTTATTTCCTATGCGTTTATTTGACTGGTAGATGAAACTGAGTACTCCAATTGAGACATAAACATGCCTGCCGGTAATTGTTAAGCATCTGATGAAGCTGTGTCATTCTGAGATATAGCTGACGGGGTGAAAATCTCTAGTTTGTTCCTGACGTTTATTTACATTGTCTTCCATATTGTTGCCTGGGTTGAATATCCAGTGTTCCTGAGTCATAATCAATAGAGAATCTTAACATTGGCAAAACAGTAATGAGATAGTTTATGCAGGGAAGAAGGCCTCGCTTTAATCATCCCAGGTATCCTCGTAAGCCTAAACACGTTGCAGAGAAGAAAGGAGCAGGAGACCCGATGGAAGCTTGTTGCTTGTCAGATTCTGGGTTGACTATCATTGGTGACCGCTTCTCGAAGCTTGAGAAGCTGAGCTTGATCTGGTGCTCTAATTTTTCAAGTCAAGGATTAATGTCCCTTGCTGCAAAGTGTGTACTGTTGAAATCTTTGGATCTACAGGTAATTTTTTTGTCAGATGAAAATTTTCCCAGTCAACTCATTGTACCTCAAGCCAGTATCAAGGTTTTGGCAAAAAAAAAAGTTATCGCTGTGATTTATTCATCAACAACCTTGTGATCAAGATTGGTTGTTTCTGAAAGTGTCCTCAATTAGTCTCGTGTAAATGAGGAAGTATGCTCTAGTCTATTATTTTTCAGTTTTTTGTTCTACAAGACCTTGTTGATTGTTCAATATGAGTGTTTTTAGTAAGTAGCATTAAATACCCAGTCATTTTTTCAGCAGGTTTTAGTCTTTTGACTCCTGATATCGGTTCTTTTCAATTACCATCCAATGTACGTTCATTTCATGTGGAGATTTCTTGTTTTGTCTCTCTCACTACAAGTGGTTGTCTTGTTTCTGAAAAAGGGTTGTTATGTTGGGGACAATGGAATAGCTGCTGTTGGAAAGTTCTGTAAACAGCTTAAAGATCTTAATTTACATTTTTGTGAAGGCTTGACTGACAGTGGTTTGGTTCAAGTAGCCTTTGGTTGCGGAAAATCATTGAAAACTCTTGGTATAGCCGGCTGTACAAAAATTACTGACATCTCATTAGAAGCTGTGGGATGTTACTGCAAATCTCTTGAGTCACTGACATTGGACTCTGAGTTCATTCTCAACAAAGGAGTGATTGATGTGGCCAAAGGGTGTCATCTTTTGAAAGTTTTGAAGTTGCAATGTGCTAATGTCACAGATGAAGCTCTGATTGCTGTTGGAACTTCCTGTGCGTCGTTGGAGTTGTTGGCTTGTTTTCAGAAGTTCACTGATATGTAAGTTTATTTGTTAGAATTTATCCTTTTTTTTAAGAATAATTGAATAAGATGAAGTGGAGAAAAATGATGGAATTGCACCCATATGATCAGTTTTTTTGCATGGAACTTAGTGTTAAGGTTTACAACAGAGACTATTCTGATGTAGTTGACAAAAATTCAAATGAAATTTATGCAACAATACTAGAAATTCAGGAAAAAAAAATTTCGTTGTTTTTTGTTTGCAACATTTATCTGCTTTTGTCTTTCAGGGGCTTAACAGCCATAGGGGTTGGTTGTAAGAAGTTAAAAAACCTCATTCTATGCGATTGCAATTTCTTGAGCGACATGGGATTAAAATCAGTTGCTGCTGGTTGTGAGCAACTAACACATCTTGAAGTCAATGGGTGCCACAAGATTGGAACTGTTGGACTTGAATCCATTGGAAAATCTTGCCCGTATGTTTTTCTTAATTCTTATATGTGTGTGTTTGTGTTATTGTACGATGTGTTGATGTGGAAGCATTGATTACTTTTCCTGGTTGTGGAATCGGCACTATCTTTCTTGATGGAGCTTCACGTGAATTTATTGACTGTACTTTGACCACCATTTAAGTGTTTTTTATATTATGATGGGCTTTTTCAAAATTTCTAGGGGGAAGTTTTGTGTTCTTTCATATTCTTATTTTTCTTTCAAGGAACAAAACATTTGCATACGTCTTGGTCACGTTACATATTGAAATGAAGATATTGAAGCAACTTCTATTTCCTCTTTATAGAGATATTAATATTCTCTGCTAAACCGTAATGCTTCACGTGCATGTTTCTCATAGTTTAGAATCTTAAAATTTTTTAACTTGCATGGTTTTTTTATCATTTTTGAATGATGTAAGTGATTTATTTTAACCTAAGCCTTTGCCTTATGATGATTTCATAATGACTGTGGTACTCAGTGTGTTGGGTTCCTGAACTATATATTTTGGTGGATTGCTCAATAGGTAACTTTTTGGTTTCCATAAAGTTTAGACCTAAGCAAGGAAGTTTCTCTTTGGCCTTTAAAGGATCCTGCTTAACATAGTAAGTTTTTTGGCTATTTGGAGGAGATGGAAGGTTCTTTGGCGTGCCGTGGTGATTTCAATGTTGTTTGATTTTCTAGTGAAAAGTTTAAAGAGGATATCAGGCTGTTCTTTGACATGATTCTGGCTTGTCTACTCAGAACCGTTTGAGGGATTATACTTCTTTTTTTTCAATTTAAATAAATATCTCTTGTCATTGAGCTGGTTCAAAGTCTTCCAGGAGTCACTCGAGATCATTCCCCTATTTTTTCTTTTTTCTTTTTTTTTTTTTCCAGAAAAAGAAGTGTCTTTTGGGTAGCACACTCTCTGGATTTGAAAATATGTGGTTCTAGGTGGATGGTTGTCTGAGTTGACTGGTAATTGATTGATGTTGTACTTATCGTTAGTGGAAATTCTTGTTTTAGCTTGTACTTATCGTTAGTGGAAATTCTTGTTTTAGCTAAGCCCATAATTTGAAGCTTCTTAAAGCATCTATGAAAAAAGTGAAACTTTGAAAAAAGTGAATTTCTTCACACTCCAACTACTTTCTGAGCAAGAGAAGCTCCACTGGAGACGAAGCACTGGCCTGGTTCCAGTGAGAGGAACGCCGGCGTCTATTCCGCAGCTGGATGGATTTTTGGTTCCTCTTATTGGAGCGATTTCGATCATCCCTGGAGGGGACCTTGTAGGAGAAGTTTCTGCAATTAAAGCAGACAAGCTCGGTGTGGGAATACCTCCAGATGTTCAAGCGGGCTGCATTGCACTTCTCCGACTTGCCAGAACGCCTCTTAGAAGCATAGTTTGTGACCGGGTTGCGATCGGAGATTCGAGCTGAACTTTTGTGCTCCGTCCGATGGTCTCGACCAGCTAATGTTGACAGCACAGCGGGTGGAAGACAAATACGCAATCCTGCATCTAATCGGGTCCGGGTTGGGTGCGCTTCAACCAACGGGACTCGGCCCAGGGGAGGGAGGGGTTGGACTGCTCAAACTGGGTTCGATAGCCCAATCACTTCCCCATTTCGCAGCGGCCCGAGACCTTTCAGCGGGTCCAGCCCGAGTATGGCCTTCACCACTCACGTACGCAGCGCTGCCAGCCAACCCAACACCTGTTCATTCTCCATTTCTTTCGGCTTCTACATTTCGTCGACTGTCGGACTCCGAGATACTGAGGAAGAGTGAAAAGGGGCTCTGTTACAGATGCGATGAAAGATTTTTTCCTGAGCATCGCTGTAAATCGAAGGATCTCCTGGTTCTGGTATGTCAAGAAGCAAATGAGTGCAATATAAGCAAGAATACCGAGAGGCGGACTCACCAGGGGAAGCGATATAGCCAGAGACACCCGAGCTAGCTAATCGTCTCTGAATTCAATTTCCCGATTCCACCTTGAGGACAAGGTGAAAGCTAGGCAGCGGGTATTTTTAGGAATCCAACAGGGGAGGGCTAGTGTTTTAGTTTTCTAGTAGATTAAGGGGTAGTTAGGGTATTTGACTGAGTAATTCGGTTAGGATTTTGTTAGTATTTTGCTATTTTGTTTGTTATAGAAGTGGGAAGGAAGGAAGAGAGAAGGGGAGGAAAAATTCGGAGAGAGGAAGAGAGTAGAGGCTCTAGAATACCTCTGCAAATTTGGTGTTGGCTGTGGACTTTGTTATTCTTGTTTTCTTTGGGAAATCGGTGTAACAACCCCAGTTGGAGTCGCCATGTAATTCATAACTTAACCTCTTAATCAATCAGTTCTTACTTCATACACCTTGTTCATTATTAGTGTTACATATATATATATATATATTTTTTCACAAACATCTCCTAAACTGCATCTACCGATAGAGTCATAGACTCACATCGACCGATGGTCACGTGCTCGCCACGCGACACATCTGTTTCTAAACATCTCTTAAATTGCATCTGCCGATAGAGTCATAGACTCACATCGACCGATGGTCACGTGCTCGCCACGCGACACATCTGTTTCTAAACATCTCTTAAATTGCATCTGCCGATAGAGTCATAGACTCACATCGACCGATGGTAAAACATCTACCGATAGACATGTGCAATTGACGTGCTCTTTTAAGGCAACTTCTGATAGAGAACATCTACCGGTGGATGCAAGCTCATACATCTTCCGATAGAGGATATCCATCGGTTGATGCAAACATACATCTTCTGACTAGAGAACATCTATCGGTGGATGCAAATTCCCTAACCTCATCCGATAGAGTACAGCTATCGGTGACATAGATTAACTTCTAACTCATATTCACTCTTATAAATGAAAATCAGGAGACTTATCCAGAATACATATAGCGAGAAGACCTTAACAACAGATCATTTAATAATCTTTATAACCATTCCCAAACTCAGTAATCAACCAGACAATTTCAAAACTGAATGTTATAAAAATAAACTCATCCTGCTTAAACTACCATATTCTTAATCATAACAAAATCATAGGGCATTAACCAGGGGTCTCAATCGCCATCCAGCCACAGAATTGCACCCTGATAACCTTCCAGCAACCAGACTTAGACATCTTCATTAGCTTTGGAATCCTCACCTGATATCTCGTCACCTACATCATAAGGTTTAAGCTATAAGCCTAATGCTTAGTAAGGAATGCAATACTAACATGTATACGTGAATGCATAGTTACAAGAAAATCATGGTCATGTTCGTTTCATGCTCTTTTCATGTTCTTATTCATGTTCTTGTTCATCACTTTCATCATATGGATTAAGAGAGGATTTGTGCCGTAAAGGGAGATGACAGTGCAAGTGTACATAGTCCCTTTCGGGCCGTATTCATGGTCATTCTCTTTGGACAGTGACATACGCCAAACCGCCCCCAACCCTCACTTAATCTGGTTGTATAGGTTTCATATTCATTCTCATATCTTGTTCATGGGGGAAAAACATGCTCATAAATCATTTTCATATGCTTGAGAAGTAAATCATGATGCATGACATGAATGTTCATAAATTATCAGGCTATGGGAAATATCATACTAGACAGTTGACTTCATAGACACTATTAGAACATCACCTAACATAGTTCTCAGACATCCGTAAATCATCCAAGTACAAACCATCTTACCAACTTAAAACAAATATCAAACACATAACTAATTTAGTACCCTTAAGATGTAGGGCCCTAATGGCCGGAAATCTTAATACATTCACTTACCTGATGTCCTTTGCAAATGGAATACTCCTTTCAAATCTTCTTCACCTAAATCATTTCACATTACCAAGTTAAAAATAAAATCCTAATGGTGCTAACCAAAAATCATCCTAATGCTTAACCTACTTATATTTCTATATTCTTCTGCCGAGCACCTTGTGTGCGTGGATTAAATTTCTACAATCTAAATAACCAGATTCAACCCGGAAATGCTTTTACTAAACGCGTATTAGAAATGGTCCTATTATTACTCTGCCATTAAAGAATCTGAAATTTTGGGTTCTAACCGAAAACAGAGCTCAAAGTATCTACCAGTAACTACATTCATTAAGTCTTACCTGGTAAGCTGAGTATCGGCGAGAACGAAGGAGAATCGGTTGTTGATGAAGAAGGCTACCTGCTGCGAGAGAGAGAGTTCTGGGAGGATGGGAATCGCCGAGAGAGAATGTCGGTCACAGTGGGGTTTTTGTGAGGTTTAAGAGTTTCCATTTTCTACTTATACCAAATAAGTTCTTCTTAATTACAATTCTGCCACTACAATAGAAATCCAATAAGTTTTGGCATATAATTATTAAATAAGAGGTCAAATAAAGAGGTGACCGTTAATTCCGTTAAGAAAATCACCTGACTAAGAATGTCGGGTGTTACAATCGGAATATCAGAGTACCTATCAGAAAGCTGTGGCTCAAAATACTCGAGATGCTTCTTGCAGAAGAAACTTTTTTGGAGACAAGAAAAGAGATTGCTGTTTTACGTGGTTGTTTGTTAATGTTAGAAAGTATTGAGGAGAATTAAAAGGAGGGGGAACCGGGAACTGGGGGGATAAGAATTATTTTGAAAAGAATGTAGTCTGCTTCTTGAGGGGGAGCAGCAGATCTTCAAATTTCTGCAATTTCATCGTGAATCATTCGTTTCAGTCAATAATCAAATCTGTTGAGTGAATGAGAAGTGATTTGAGTGAAATGGATCGTTTGGATTAGAATATTGCTGTCAACACTAGAATTCTCCATTCTTTGTGGTTCTCATGGCTTTTTTTCTTAGTTCTTGTGATCTTCATCAAAGGGTTTTGAAAGCTTTTATGCCATCCTCTGAAAAATCTGTGGTATTCGTTGGATTGAGAAAGGTGAAGACGTGATTATGTTGCCCCTATTCATAATAGGGAGGAACCTTGTCTGTTAAATCTTTCTCTGTAATGCGCCAGGAGGCCTTGTTCACTTCCCTGGAGGAGTGTGCACTCTCGAGTTATGCCCTGTGCGGGTTTTTTTACCTAGAAGAATGTTGATGATTATTTATACATGAAACTGGATGTTTGCTAGTCTTAGACATTTTTTTTTTGTTTGGCTTTTTCCATTTTGATGTAAAGAGACAAGTTTTACTAGTTTTTCTTTACAAAATCTGTTGTTGGTGCTGCACCTTTTCTTTTTGTTCTATTCTTGTGCATTCTTACTTTCTCCATACAATTTTGCTTAATGATAAAAACTGAAAAGTTTATTTGATTGCAGGTATCTCACTGACTTAGCTTTACTGTACTGCCAAAAGATAGGTAACAATGGCCTTCTCGAAGTTAGTAGGGGCTGTAAGTTTCTAGAGTCTCTTCACTTAGTTGATTGCTCAGCTATTGGGGATGAAGCCATTTGCAGCATAGCTAAAGGGTGCACAAGCCTGAAGAAACTTCACATTCGTCGATGTGATGAGGTCTTTTGTTCTCTGCCTATCCCTGTCTATATATTTCTGCCTTTTTTGGGCTTTCTATGTTGTTTTTCTTTTTTCTACATTAGTTTATTTTTCCAACCATTCACCAATGATGTTTATTTTAATCCTGGGTCGCCTATTTTTCATTTTACTGCACTTCATCCATGTTGTATAGAGACAAGAATGTGTATTACTTAATGCTTATTACCCTTGAGAGATGAGAAGAACAAGGTCATATGTATATATTCTTTTTAAAATAGATTGGGAGCAAGGGAATTATAGCTGTTGGTGAGAACTGCAAGTTTCTCACGGATCTGAGCCTGAGATTATGCGATAGGTAAAAAAACTTACCTAGCTTTCCCATTTTTTCTTTAATATTTATTTCCAAGAGTCTGTAATTTTCAATCCATTTCTTTCTGCATGAAGTTAAACCTTGAACATTTTCAACTTCCTCTGGAAATTGAGTGAACTGGATTTGACTAACTTTCTAGGATCGGGGATGATGCCCTCATTGCTATTGGCAATGGTTGCCCGCTCCATTATCTAAATGTTAGCGGCTGTTATAATATTGGGGATGATGGAATTGTAGCCATAGCAAGAGGTTGCCCTGAACTCAGATACGTAGACGTTAGTGTTCTCAAGGTTGTTCTCTCTCTCCTTGTCTATATCTATCTGCATTATATTTCTGGATATGCTTTTCTTCCCAGAGGATTTGAAGTAATGTAGAGTTGTGCAAGTATGGAAGGAATCTTGTCGAAGGAAAAAGCAACAAAACTTACTTTTTGGCATCGTGACTTTTTAACCTTTGTAGACAGTGGAAGCCACTTTTTACCATTGCACCATTAGCAAAGGACAATGTCTCTTTTTCCACGATCAAGGCCTCTGGTTTCTTACTGATAAAAAAAGTCCTATAGTTTATGAAAAGCTTAGCAAATACGAGTTGGATTCTTATCGAATCAACCATTAATTATGACTAAATTAAAAACAATGATCTCGGCTATTGAGTTACCCATACCAAATCTTTCCAAAGATAATCTTTCCATCAATCTCTTTTAAGGTTATACTGAGATTAATGAGATGCTTTCTTTGGTTTCCTATTCTTCCACGGAGCAGTGCTCCTTTATATAATTGGCACCCACGTTTCAAGTATGGATGTCATTTTTTTACCAATACATTTTGATGTCTTCTGCCATCTCTCTTCCCTGTGAGCATATTTAAAGGAATATCGATCTGTATTTGGTATTTTCCTTGTACTGCATAATTTATGTTGTGTAATCGATGAAAATAGCAGGTAAATGCAATTGAGTAGAAAACTAAAAAAAAAAAAAATACTATAGCTTGCTAATAATATGTATGCGTACGTGTTGGAGAATTTTATTTGATATTCAACTTGAGTAATTGGTTTTTTCATGTTAGCAGAAGTTGGGGGATTTGGCAATGGCGGAGATGGGTAAGGGGTGTCCTTTGCTGAAAGACATAATAATATCCCATTGCTCTGAGATAAGTGATATGGGGATTTCCCATCTGGTAAATAATTGTAGGATGATGGAATCTTGTCACATGGTTTATTGTGCTGGTATCACTTCGGCTGGAGTGGCGGCCATTGTTTCAGGCTGTCCCAACATAAAGAAGGTTGTGGTTGAGAAGTGGAAGGTCAGCGAACGAACCAAACGCAGAGCAGCCAACATCCTATCCTACCTCTGTGTCGACCTTTAAATGCTGGAATACAACCCATTGGCTCACTAAATTTCGCACTAGGCTGGTTCTGCTGTTTTTGTTTCTGGCTTAAGTTGATCGTTGGTTGTCAACAAATGTTGGAAGGCAGGACAACAGTAAACAATCTGTACTGTGTTAATAGAAAGCTTGTGGGAAGTGGGAGGAATGTAAGTAATGTTTTTTTTAATAAATTTGATTAAAATCAAAGTTAATGATCTTTTTGTAGTTGAGACATGTACAAATATTCAGTCTGTTTATGATGTGGTGTTTTACAAATACAAACTGGATTTTAGGAGAGTGAGCAAATGGAGTTCTGTTGCAACAGAATCGGCACCCGTGAAAATACAGAGGGAGTAAATGACAGATAGGTCTTTGAATTTCTGTCGTACAAAGGTTTCATTTGCTCGCCCTTTTATAAAAATTCCATTTGTATATGAGTGTATGTATGCAATTCAGTGGAGAGAGATTAATAGTAAAAATAACATATACAATTTACTTTTTGATTGTTTTTTCATATTTGGTGAGCGTCTAGAATAACTAGAGAATTAAAACCTATTGACCGCAATTGGTGCCTTTGTCTTTACAGTCTTGATGTTTTTTGATAGTTGGTTCCATTATCACAAGCCTACTCTAGAATTGGCTTGGTTCCAAGATGTTAAATCTCTGTTGCATAGCCATTTAGCCGGTCTATTAGGATTTGGTCTCTTCATTGGGCAAACATCAAGTACATGTATATTTGCTGATTAACCAATTTCTAATTGTTGGAGTAGATCCTAAAAAATCTCACTTCTTCATGAATTTATCTTGAATCATGTTACTTTGGGCCAACTTTATCCTAATTTTGTCTGGCTCAACTTTATCCTAATTTTGTCGAGGGAGCAACCTCATTTTTCACAGTTTTTGTAACACCCAGAAATTTCTATTACGTGCGTCACCTATGATTTGACATGTTAGGAGAGTTAATTATTAAAGATTAAGGTTGTGCTTTGAAGTGTAATAGATGAAAAGAGAAAATAAAAAGGGTTTGACAATTCAACATAAATAGAGTTGAAAAGTCAACAACCAATAGGAATTTTTATGAAGGAAATAATTGAATAAAAAGTGGGGGAATTTAAAAGCATATCATGTTGGAGATTGAGAGAAGATAAGTGTGAAGAGAGTGGGTTTAATTGCAATTTTAAAAAGTAGGGTGGAGGTAAAGAAAAAGAGGAAAAAACTTTAGGTTAAAATTAGGTTTTTCTTCATTTTCTTCCTCATTTTCGGTTCTCTTCTCCACGAAATTTCCAGCCCCATTTTAGGGTTCTCTCCTTCTATTTCATCCATTTTGACTAAGGATTTAAGGTTAATTTAAGTGGGTTTTTAATTTTATACATTTAGGTGGTGGTTTTTAAGGTTTTTAGAGGGTTTTGGGTGAATTTGCTTAGGGTTTGGAAAACCCTAAGTGTGACCTCTGAAAATTGAGTTTCAATGTTGGTTTTCTTTTCTATTTTGATCATTTAATTATTGGATGGATTAGTTTAGGTGGTTAGAGTGATTAGATTATGGATTGGAAGTAAGTTTAAAAAAATCAATTTTTCACCATAGATGGCCGATTCTGTTTTTGGCTTTTTGGTTTGGCCAAGTTGGTTATTTGGTTAAATTGAGTGTTTCAATAGATAGTAAACGTGTAGAGATTTCCAAATTGGGGTGGCACGTCGAAATCCGTTGAAAAACGAGAAAGTTATGACTGTTTGAAGTTTGACGGTCAAATTTGGGTAAAAAATCGGGTTTAAGTGTTTAAGTGTGAGATTGTGTGATTATTGGTTAGTTTTAGGTTAAAAGTTAGGGTTAGTTTAAGTTAGTTGATTTTTTTTTAGAATCTCTTAGTTTGTTACTAAGTAAATCTTCCTTAATTGTTAGGTAATCGAGCAAGTAGTTCGGTGGGACGAAGTCACGAAACGTGTTTGGAGCAACTAGGTAAGTAGGGGTTATTATCCTTTCGCCTTTGGGCCTACACTATAGAACGGTAAGGTTTAATGGTTATTTGTGTTGCTTCGTATTTTGTTGAGTTATTGTTTTGCTTTGTGTTATATTGAGGCGTTGTGTGATGTTACATTTGATTGGCAATGTGTGTGTTGTATTGAGGTGTTGTGTGCTGTTACATTTGATTGGCATTGTGTGTGTTGTATTGAGACGTTGCTGTGTTGTTGTACTATGTTGTGTTAAGTTATTGCGTTACGTTGTTGTGTTGGTTACATTGTTTGAACTTTGTTTGCAAATTGTGGGAGTGTAATGTAAGATGTTAAGCAGAAGGTTCCGTGAACGCTTCGATGTTAAGCAGAAGGTTCCGAGAATGCTTCGATGTTAAGCAGAAGGTTCTGGGAACGCTTCGATGTTAAGCAGAAGGTTCCGCGAACGCTTCGATGTTAAGCAGAAGGTTCCGCGAACGCTTCGATGTTAAGAAGAAGGTTCCGCGAACGCTTCGATGTTATGCAGAAGGTTCCGCGAACGCTTCGATGTTATGCAGAAGGTTCCGCGAACGCTTCGATGTTAAGTGTAGAAGTCGTGTTGTTGAGTTGCATTGTTGGGTTGTGTTGCATGGTTGGCATGGTAGTCAGTTAAAGAGTAAGGCATCCTTTTTAGGTGCGGACAACTAAGGCACCTTTTGGTGCAGGCAACTAAGGCATCTGTCGATGCAGGCAAACTTTATTGAAAAACTGTGTGTGTTAGGGTTGTGTGAGAGTCGTGTAGGCATGTTTATATTTGTTATCCCTTGCTAAGCGTAAGCTTACGTATGTGTGTGTTCTGTGGTGTAGGTAACGACGCGGTTACAGGTGAGCTAAGCGTGTGAGCCAGGACTTGGGAGCAGTCGGAGACGCACGAGGCATGCCGGTGCAGGCAGTTGTTAGGGCGCCTTGACCATGGTCTTCGGGAATGTGGGACTTTGTATTTTGGTAGTTTATTATAAATGTCTGTTTGTAGAAATGATGGGAATGTGTGACACTTTTTGGTTGATGTTTTGACAGTTACAACATATCTATTTGGATTTGTTGTATATAGTCATAGTTAAGGGTGATGTGTCGCCCTATACTGTGGACTTTCTTCACTTAGGGATGTTCATAATTTAGTTTTCCTCTTTACTGCTATTTGGAGATTTCGTATGCTGGATAGTTGGGTAAGAGTATTCTGGATCTGGTTGGGGATTGATTCATTTGCAGGTACTTAGCATTTTAGAGGCGCCATTTTCAGGCGTTATTTTGCCGAAATTTTCGGGAAGAACGACGTGGTGCTTAACGGTTAGAATTAAGAGAAATTAGTGAGTCTAGTCAGCTAGGTATGACATAGAGAGCTTCGGGAGACTTAGCTTTACATTCAGCTATGTCAGTTTTATTTTATGTTGAAAATTAGTTTTTTTTTAAATTATGTTTTAACGTGAGATTGGTTAGCAAAGTAGCGCACCAAGCCGGGGTGGGTTCGGGGGCGTTACATTCTTACTCTTTGGAGAGGATTAGATCTATTAACTAGGGGGAGTCTTTGGTTAATTGTGCAAGATCATTATAACATGATGTGCTTCAAAATGGAGAATGGAAGTTGAAACACAAGAACACTCTCAGTTGCAAAAATAGTTTTGACCGATAAATGAGTGATCTTCCAAAATGCACAATTTCTTCAATTTAGCTCCAATGAGGCTGAAATTTTGACAGAATCTTACTCTGGATGTGGGGAAGATGTCCTCAATAAATGAGAGGTTAATTCAATGGAGATGAAAATATATGGCTAATGATGCACATGTTGGTCCCGAAAATGTTATAGTTGCACTTTCTCGGTTCTTTGGTTTTATTTGAGGATGAGTTCTGTAACGTCCCTTATTCCTATTCCTCGAAATTGTCGTAAATTTTTTTCTTTTTATCGCTTATAAAATTTAGACTTCTAAACCTCTAAATCAAGTCTGAATCATTGAAACCAACCTCAAAACCATTTAAAGAAAACATTATATATAAATATAACAATAAAAGAAAAACCAGAGTTGGCAATAGGGGCAAAATGGGCATAACGCCCGAAAATCAGCTAGCCGATCGATCGGCCATTTCAGCCGATCGATCGGCTGTGGCATTTATTTTCCAAGCGATCAATCGCCGCTTGGCAATCACACTCAGCCGATCGATCGCCCTCACAGGCGATCGATCGGCTAACTCTCTGGAAAAACCAGAGAGTTGGCCAACATGAGGGCCGATCGATCGCCCTCCCTGGCGATCGATCGGCCAACTCTCTGGAATCCGAATTCCAAAGAGCTGCCTTCCTTTCTTTCTCCCTGCACACTACACACACACTTCACAATTTTCTCCCTACCTCTTTCCCTTCATCAACACGTTTCATAACAAACACTTCAACATAATTCACTCTTAGCTTCATTCATCCCTCAATTCATCAATTACCCAAAAACTACCCGAAACGTATTTGAAAATGTGGTCCAATTTCATAAAAAACAAATTGCGTAGATCCGTTTAAAAACTAAACGTTTCCCTTCGTTTAAAAATATAAAAAACACAACAAAATACTATCAATCATCCAAAGCACTATACATCATCAATCCAGTTGCCAAGCACTCTAAAATGAGTCATCTATACTCTTATAATGTCATCTAACTCTAACGCACCCAAAATACCTATACAACTTTCCCCCACGGATCAAAATAGCATGGACTGCGCTAGTGCACTCCCACGAGCATTCTCCATTAACACGTGCGTTCATCAGGTGGAGGAGCGTCATCATCACCTGTATCAAGGTCACCTACACCACAGAGACAGTTTATGAGCTAATGGCTCAGTAAATCTACGTAAATGCAAATGCGTGCTGTGCATATGTCATTCATAAAATCATGCAGTCTTTTGAATCATTTAGTTACATAACGGGATGTCACCGAGGTCTACTCTCACCAGATGGAGAGAGTACGTCTGGCGATTAGATAACCATTTCCATCTATCGGGGAAAAAACATGCTTGACCTACTGGATAGCCATGTCTGAACCCCACCCGTCGTGATGGGGATTACGTGCATTCGTTTCTTTTCATTAATTCATTTCTTTTTCATAAAACACGTGTAGAAACTCATTTTCATGCTATTTTGAAGGAGAGTGATGCATGTACAGTTCATATTGCACAATCTATAGGTAACATAGAAAACAATCAATGAATCTAAAAAAAGTATGACATATACACCTAAACTACCCAACCACTTATCCTAAAACTACAGGAATTCACCAATATCCTCAATGACGTCAAACTCTTGGTGTAGGCCAAATCGGCAAAACAAAGTATGAAGACTTACCTCGTTTCCTTAACAATCCGAGCTCTATCCACGACCGTTGTTCACCTAAACCAATTCATAGAAACCATCATTAAAACCGGGCCTAGGAAATCGAATTTCAAAGACTAGCAAAACTTCTAACTAAATGAAATTTTCTAAAACTCTATTTTGGCTCCTTGAGGCATTTTATCGAGCAATTTGTACTCGACATATCCAAACCTCCATTAATGGAGTTTTTTAAAACCTCCAACCACCAAAATTTGCAATAATTATCATTAAATTGCCCAACTACATCCCATGCTCACAAATACGCCCACCAAAGTCATAAATAGGGCAACCCTAGCCATTTCTAACATAACTTGGCTATTTTGCAAAAAATCCTAAACGAAATCCTAACCGTTTAACTCTGCAAAAATCAAAATCTAACGTCCGAAAACTATAGAATCTTACCTAAGGTCGTGATTGGAGAAGAAAACGTGAAGAACGAGTCGTCGGAAAAGAACGTTGGTTGCTGGAGAAGAGAATCGCTTGAGGGAGAGGGAGAATCGCCGTTGGAGGGTGAGAGGAGAGAAAATATGTGAAGTGTTTGGAGAAGAGAGGGATTTTGTCTTTTTAATATAATTTGACTTGTCTAATTACCAATTTACTCCTCCATTTGATTTCTATTTGTTTCATCACTATTTCGTTATTTAACTAACGATTCGTTTTCTCCAAATTTTCATATTTCACCGATAATTTCAATTTATTGCTAGGGCTCTATTTAAAACTTTCCGTTCGCAAAACGGACTTAATTTGACATATTTACAAAAATGTCATTATATATTGGAATAATAAAATCCCGTAAAATTGGGTGTTACAAGCTCTCCAACTTGCTTTGATAAGAGTTTATTACGCCCTTGCTAAATGTTGTTCTTCAAGGGAAGAGGTAGAAGAATGATGCAATACAATGGAATCCACTACACTCACAAAGATGGAAATAAAAAACAAACACAAACTCAATCAGATGTTACTCACCGAGGAGATGTGGTCACTTGAAGCTTAGAAGCTCAAAATTTCGAAGAAAACTTCAGCTTTTTCATTCAAAATGTGCTGCTAACAATGGCCCTTAAGGGTGGTATAAATATCACCTCAAGATTTAAGGTTTACAACCTAAAGAGAAAGATAATACAAAAAGGATAAACTTAAAGTAACTTAAAGAGTGTTCGACCAAATGAGGAAAAACCAAACACCTTTGACTTCTTCCAAGCTTTTATGACCCTTTTAACCTAAGATGGTCCCCCACTATCAATATTACAAAATATAATATCAAAGCCATAGTTTTTAGACTCTAAATGAGGTTATAATTAAGTTGCATAAAATGGAATGGAAGAATCCATGTGCTTCCAAGAGGTGAGGCTTGATTGGTTGATAACTTGGTTTTGGGATTTGTGCTAGGAGCTCTGTGGACACAATTTTGGCTCATCTCGGTGCTTCTTAGGCTACATCATTCTTCAAGCTTTCAAGGAGAGAGTGACCCAAGTTGATCTCTTGAATGGTGTTGCAAGTTAGTTGATCTTTGGTTCCCAGAAACCGAAGTCCTTCTCCTTTGTTCCAAATGCTTGTCTCATTTTGTTTTTGAATTATTCTTCTTTATCCAAACTAAGAAAGAAAGACCAACAATATGAACAAACAAGTTAGAAA